>CM060321.1:43634358-43686858 GCA_030674155.1 Stramonita haemastoma
CAGTTATATTTATAATTTAAAGGGAAAAAAAAAGAAAAAAAAACAAAGCAACATATATTTTAAAAACCATCACCACTGAGAGGAAAAAAAAAACACTAACAAACATAAAAAAAAAACCCCCAAAAAAAAACAAAAAAAAAATTGGGGGGGGGGGGGGGGGGGGGGGGGGGTTGGGGAGGGGGTTTAAGGGGAGGGGGAAAAAAAAAATGAAAAAAATTTTTTTTTAAAATTTTTTTAAAAATTTGGGTTTGAAAAAAAAAGAAAAAAAAAAAATAAGGTTAAATTTTTTAAAAAAATAAAATTTTTGTGTTTTTTATTTAAAAATTAAATTAAAAAATTTTTTAAAATTTAAGGGGGTAAGTTTTTTAAAAAATGTTTTGTATAGATATTGGGTTGGTTTTTCTCCTTTTAAATTTTTTTGCAGAATATACCGGTTTACATCATCACTATACCCTACCTGCATAATTTTTTTTTTTTTTTTTTAAACAAAAAAACCTTTCCCCCTCCTTTTCCCCCTTTCCCACATCCATATATAGCAAGCAAAGTGTGATTTTTCAGTCACAAAAAAACCAACTAAAGATTTTTTTAGGTACGAGAGTACCAAATATCTTTAATCTATTTAAATGGTAAATGGTTTTCATGTTTACCTTAAACTTAATTTGGGGGCCCTTTAGTGCTTAACAGTTTTTTCTGCTTTAAGTATATTAACAAAAAAAACACGTTATCCAACACAAAATAAAAAAAAAAATTTTGGGGGGGTGGGGGGTGGCCTCAGTTCATGCAGATCATGGACATCACTTTTCCTTTTTTTTTTTTTTTCTTGTTTTTTATTTAAATTTTTTTTTTCCATGCCTTCATTCATTGGCCAAAAAAAAAATTGGGAGTGGGGGGAGGGGGGGGGGGGGGGTCAAATAGTTGCACTAATAAAAAAAAAAGAAGAAGTAAAAATGTGGGGAAACTTTCAAACAAATAATACACAAATGGCTGAAGCGACAAAAACAAACACTCAGGCTTTGTTTAAACGAATAAAAAAAAAAACATCTAGCAAAAAACAGGTACTAAACTGTAAAACACAAACCCAACTTCAGGGCCCTTTTCTTAAACAAAAAACCCGAACTCACGATTCTTTTGTTTTCAGCCACAACACAGACTTTAAAAAAAACCAAACTTACGTAACACATTCACAATCACAGAATGATCAAGTAATAAAAAAAACTAACTAATATATAATACCATAGAAATGTAATTAAACAAAAAAATAATTCAACTATATTTTCTCTTAAAGGATTAAAACACAAAGACGCCCCTAAACCCAGAAACAAAAAAATTTCTGTCTCAGTTGTATGCAAATCATAGAGCCCCACTTTTTTTTTTTTTTGTCCCTTTTTTAAATTCATTTAAAAAAAGGGTTGCTTCACATGTCTCTTTTTTTGGAAAAACCCCAAAAAAAAAAAGGGGGGGGGGGGGGGGGGGAAAAAATATGCAATTTTTAAGCAATTTTATTACAGTTTTTTGGGAAAACTAATAGGGGAAAACATGTATACTAACGGGCCAAAGTTTTTAAAAAAAACATGGTCAAAATTTTTAGAAAAAAAAAATTTTACCACAAAATTTTGGGTCTTGAGGGGGCGTTAAAATGATCAAAAATTTGTACAGGGGGGTTTTTTAATAAAAATGAAATACGCCCAAAGTTTTAAAAAAAACAAACAAAATCAAAACCCTACAAAAATAATTATACATATGTCAAAATCATATACCAATTAAATAATAAGTATATAAAATAAATGATATATTTTAAAATCACTTTTTCTGCTTTAAAGCTTACAACACAAACCTAACATCCGAACAAAATTGGGGGGGAGGGGGGGGGGGGGGGGGGGGGGGGCCTCATTGCATGCTATCTGGAGTACAACCTTTTCCTTTTTTTTTGGTGGGGGGGGGGGGGGGTTGTTTCAAAATAAATGGGTCTTCACATGTCTTTTTTTCATTGGAAAAAAAAAAAAAAAAAAAAAAACAAAAAGGGGGGGTAAGGGAACTGTTTCACTTGGGGGGTTTTTTCCAACGGGGCTTTTACATTCTTTTCCTACCTTAACTAATCGGGAAGAAACAAATCAATCTTAGTTATCTGGAGAAACATTTCAAAAAAATTTAAACTTACGTACAAAAAAACAGAGAATTGTATCAAACAAATTTTTAATTTTCCCAAGGGCTTTCTTTTTTAGAAATTTTAGCTTCCCTTAAAATTTTTATTTTTTTTTTAAAAAACCCCCCCAAAACCGAGATTCTTAAGATTAACACAAGCACAACACCATATCATAATTACATGTTTTTTTTCAAAATTTTTGACGTTTTGTAAAATCTCCAAGGCCTTTACATAAAAATCAGTGCAGACTTCCCAGCAACACAACTTAACACTATTTTTTACAAATACAGGGAAAAAACTTTTTTGCTTTTTCCCCAAACCCACAAACCAAAGGGGGGAAGGGTGTTGGGGGGGGGGGGGCAGGGTCAACATTCCCTTATTTGCATCTGGCACAATATGGGAAAAGTTACAAAAATTAACCCCCAATTTTATCAATTTTAGTAATTTGGAAAAACCTTCAAAAAGATCTAAAAAAAAAAGCCCAAACTGTACAAAAACAAACATCTGAGGGCTTTGTTTTAGCAAATAAAAAAATACCCGTCAAGCAAAACCGGGTATATAAGGGCGTGTAAAAAAAAAAAAAAAACCCCAAATAGGGGGCCCCAGATTAAAAAAAAAACCCCAAAATGAATAAACAGGAATTCTTACTTTGGCCCGTCGGGTGGCCACACACACACACAAAAAAAACACAACACACAGGAACAGAAATTAGGGAAAACCCCCCAAATTAGAGACCCGGTTCGAATCCCCCTTTTAATTTTTTCCCTGGGGTTAACATCAATGCTGACCAAAACCTCCTAAAAGTCCTTTTGGGTGAACTATAAACTAAAAAATCTGTCAAATCAAAAACTTTTAAGAAACTGTTGTATCAAATCAAAATAAAATTCCAATGCTTTCCTTTTCAATAATTATTTAGTTTAACAAAAATAAAACCAAAGATTCTAAAAAAAAAAGAAAAAGTCCCCCCAAATCAACCCCCACAAACATAATTACCTTTTTTTTCCAAAAACATTTGTTGCTGAAAAATCTGCCAAGGCCTTTACATAAAAATCAGTACAGACTTGCCAAAACACAACCTTAACACATTTTAAAATCCCCAAAAAGCTCTTGCTTCAACCAAAAAAAACCAAAAAAAGGGGAAAATGTTACACAACACAAAAACCATACCCCCAATTTTAAAAAAAAACGATAAACCCCAGTGATTATCTTAATGCATTTTCGTTTAAAGTGAAAACAAACCCTCCTCCAAAAAACTTTTTTTTTTTAGGGTGGGGTGGGGTGCCTCAGCTGCATGCAGATCATGGACCCACAATTTTCCTTTCCCTTTTTGTTGTTGTTGCTTAGTGTCATTTAAATAAATGGGTGCTTCACATTTTAAATGTCATTTAAAAATGGGTGCTTCACACATCTTTCTTCATTGGCCAAAAAAAAGGGGGAAAAAAGGGGTGGTATTTAAACCAATGTTATTTCAGAATTTGGAGAAACATTTTAAACATATCAATGCACAAAGGGCTAAAGTGTTTTAAAAAAACCAAGGATTTGGTTTCCACGAATAAAAACTCAGTTAGGAAACCGGTACAAGAAGCCTGTAAAAAAACAAACAAACTTAAAAGCCTTTTTTAATTATGAAAAAAAACCCTGAATATAGTATCACTGATTCTTTTTCAGAGCACACAACACACACACACACACCAAAAACACACACACAACACACACAACACACCACATTTTTCAAAGCTGACTTACAACATAATCAAATACACTCACTCATCAGTCCCATGTCCCAAAGGACGTAGGGGGACAAGAGAAGACGCAACAGAGATCTTTTTTCCATGCTTCACGATCCTGTGTGGCTAGTAGGAGGTGTTTCAGGGGTTTGGGCGGTCCAGTCTTTTGATGTTGTCAAACCCATGATTTCTTTTGGCGGCCTCTTCTTCTCTTGCCCTCGACTGTTCCTTGCAGGATGGTTTTTGCTAGGGTGTTGTGTCTTGTGGTGTGACCAAACCACATCAGTTTCTCCTCTTATGGTGGAGAGCAAAGGCTCTTGGGGCCCACACGCTTTTTTGATTTCTTCTTTCCACATAGTTATTGGTCTTGTGTTCTTGTATGATTTTTGAGGAGTCTTCGTGGCACTTGTTTCTCGAATGCTTGGATTCTCCTCTCTAACTCTGCTGTCAGAGTCCATGTTCACAGCCATATAGGAGGATAGATATCACGAGGGATTTGTAAAGGTGGTATTTGGTGCAGAAGCTGATGTTGCTTCTGATGATCTTCTCGGTCGACTAAGAGCAGTATGTTGCTGTTGCAAATGCGAGCTTTCACTTTATTGTTTGATGTGCCCATCTTTTGTTAGGATGGAGCCTAAGTATTTGAATTGGCTCACCTCTTCTAGTGTTTCTCCATTCATCTTTATTTCCGTGATGTCATTACTCGCGCTGTTGACCATGACTTGATTTTTTTCTCTGTACTGACCTCCATGCCGTATGCGCTCGCTCGATCTGTTAAATGGTCTGTGAGGATTTGCAGTTCTTTTTTGCTGCTGCCCATGAGGTAATGTCATCTGCAAATCTGAGGTTGCAAAGGGGTCTTCCACCAATGGAGATGGAAGTGTGGTGGTTTTGCATGTGTCTTCTTGTCTATGTTTTTCGAGAAGAGGTTGAAGAGTACAGGTGAGAGAAGGCAGCCCGGCGAACCCCCAACCGTGTCTTCGAAGAAACTCGCCCACGTGATTATTCATAAAAACTGCACTTTCTGCGTTCTCGTACAGAGCTTTGATGACTTCAATTAGACAGCGTCAATGTTGAATGTGCCTGAAGTACTTGCCAGAGGCCGTCATGCCATACCCTGTCAAAGGCCTTTTTTGAAGTCTATGAAATTGTGGTACAAGTCTTTTTGGTGTTGGAGATGCTTCTCTATCAGAATTCTCAGATTGAAAATTTGTTTCCTTTGTGCTGCGTTTGGTCTAAAGCCCGCTATGTTCTTCTGCAGGAGTTTTTTCCGCTTGGTTTTTCAGCTGTTGAGGACTACCTGCACATGATCTTTGCTAGGATGACTATGAGACGGATGGTTCTGTAGTTCTGGCATTGTTTGAGGTTTCCTTTCTTTGGCAGGGGTAATTACAAGAGACTGTGTCCATTCTTTTGGCCATTCTTTGGTGTCGTGGATCTTCTGACAAAGTTCTGTGAATCGCCTTGCTGTTTCATTCCCTCCATTTTTTATAGTTCAGCTGGGATGTTATCGATTCCAGGGGACATCCCCTTCTTCAATTGTCTAATACTGCATCTACTTCACACCTTAGTATTGGTGGTCTTTATCTTGGGTGTTCAGGGGGTTTGTCAGAAACTATGTTGGTATCTGGGGCGTAGTGGGTAGTTGTACAATCCCTCACAGTATTCTGTCCAGCGTTGGAGGATGGCATTGTTTTCCGTTAAAAATTTCCTCTTTGTCTTCAATAACAAGGCTTTAGGCTGTTTTGGTTTCGTTAGTGCTTTCAAAGTGTCGTAAGCTGTTTTGCTGTTTCCTTGGTCATTCCAGCTTCGATGTTGTTGCATTGTTCTTCTATCCACGCTTCTTTGGCTTCTCTCATCTTTTTCCTCACTTCTCTGTGGCTATCCATGTACTTCTTTGTAAGCTTCTGACTTGTGAACTTTTGTTTCTTAAGTTCTCTTCTTTTGTCGCAGAGGTCAAGAACCCATTTGTCACCCAAGTTGTTTCTTGTTCTGCTTCTTCCTAATGTTTCTTCTGCTGCTGTCGTTAGCACTTCTTTGATGTTGTTGGCCAATGTTCCACATCATTGTCGATGGCTGTGAGTGCGGCGAACTTTCCTCCAATGTTGGCTTGGAAGATCTCAACCACTGTTGGGTCTTTCAGTTTTTCCAGTCGAATCTTATGCGTGGGCTTTTGGCTGTTGTTTTGCTTTCAGTTTCAGCCTGATGGTGGTAAGTACAAGGTCGTGGTCACTGCCAATGTCAGCTCCTGGGAATGTTCTTGTGTTTGCCTTGTTTATGCTGGATTTGAATCTTTGGGGTGACAGAATGTAATCAATTTGATTATGAATCAGACCATTTTGGTGAGTGCCAGGTTGATGTTCTTGGATGGCTTGTGAGGGTGGAGTGTGTTAGCCAAAGTCAGTTTGTGCTTCTTTGCGAATTCCAGCAGCCGCTGTCCTCTGTCATTTGTTTCTCCCATCCAAATCGTCCTGTGGTTCCTGCCCAGGTGTCATAGGCATTCCAGTCGCCTTCCACAATAAGGATGTCTTTTTTGGGCGTTTGGAGATGACGTTTTCAAGTTCTTCATAGAATTCTTCTATCTGATCGTCATCGTAGTCAATGTTGGAGCATACACTTGGATGATGGTGAGATTCTGGGGTTTTGCAGAAACTCTGATTGAGATGAGTCTGCTGGATACTGGTGTGCAGCTGATGATGCTTGACACAATCTCTTTCCTGACAATAAAGCCTACTCCATGTTGATGTAGTTTTTCTTCTCCGCTGTACCATATTTTGTGGCCGTCTTGCGTGGTTGTTTCTCCCACTTCTCTCTATATATCACAACTATATACATAATATAATGTAATATATAACATAATATATAATATGATATAATTTAATGTAATATAATGTAATATAATATAATATAGTATATATCTTAATATTTTCTCCTATAAGGTATGTACAACACAAAGCACATACACATCCAGAGCAAAAACCCTGTTTTATTGGTGGCCTCAGTTGCATGCAGATCATGGAGCACCATCTTTTTTCTTGTTGTGACATTTCGTTTAATAAATGGGTGTGTCACACGTCTTTCTTCATTGGCCAAAAAAAAATAAAAAATCAAAGGAGTGGGGAACTTTCACTTATTTTTTCTTTCCAACATGGGCAATTACATTCCATTCCTATCTTAGCTACAGTCTGGAGCAACAAATCATAATCTTAGTAATTTGGAGAAACATTTCAAACATACACACACAACAAATTATCTAAAGCTGTACAGCAACATAAACACCAGGGGCCTCTGTTTTGGCTTTAAAAATCATCTTGTTAAAAAAAAAATCAGGTACTTTAAGAAATGTATCAAATCTAAATCAACGGCCAATGGCTTTCCTTTTCAGTACATTTAGCTTACCAAAAACAAAACCACAGATTAAGATATAAGCACAAGCACACACAGAAGTCGACACACCACTATTATAATTACATTTTTTTCTCTCAAGAATATCGATATGTTGCTGTAAAATCTGTCAAGTCCTTTACATGAAAGAACAGTATAGACTTGCCAGCAACACAACCTTACACTATTTTTACAAATACAGGCAAAATGTTTCTTTGCTTTTTCAACTAACATACAAATCAAGAAAAAAAAATATTACACAAGAGACTCGCATACTCACAAAACTTTAAAAGCTGAACTGATCAAACACCAATGATACATTTTCACTACATTTTCTGCTTTAAAGCATGTACAAACACAAAGCATACAGCCTTGCATCCTGAACCAAAAATAAAATGGAGGGGGTGGGGGGTGATGGCCTCAGTTGCAATGCAGGTCATGGAGCACCATCTTTCTATTTGTTGTTGTTGTTGTTTAGTTTCATTGAATATAATGGGTGCTGTCACATGTCTTTCTTCATTGGCCAAAAAAAAAGGAAAGCGTGTGTGTGTGTGTGTGTGTGTGTGTGTGTGTGTGTGTGTGTGTGTGTGTGTGGTGTGTGTGTGTGGTGTGTGTGTGTGTGTGTAACATGGGCCATAACATTCCACTAATTTGCTGTCTGATGCAACATATAATAGTTACAATAATTAAATGATAATACTTATTTCGGTAATTTGGAGAAAACATTTCAAGCATATTATATACACAAATGGCTGAAGCTGTAGAAAAACAAACATCTGAGGTCTTTGTTTTAGTGAATAAAAAAAATCAGTCTAGTGAAATCGGTACATGAATGACTGTGTAAAAAACAATAAAAACTAACTTCAAGGGCCTTGTCTTAGATTATGAAAAAAAACTGTACATCACAAAACTGAACATCACAGATCCTTAGTTTTCAGACACACACAGAGACTTTAAAAAACCAAACTTATAATGATAATCATATATTTCACAACCACATACATAATAAAATAAAATTAATATGATCTAATATATAATATAATATAATGTATATCCTAATTTATAATCATAACTACATTTTCTACTTGAAAGCATGTACAACATAAAGCACACAGCCCTACATCCAGAACAAAAAAAATTGAAAAGGGGGTGGGGTGGGGGGGCCTCAGTTGCATGCAGATCATGGAGCACACCTTTTCATCTTCATTTTTTTTTTTTTTTTTTGGGGGGGGGGGGTTGTTTCATTTAATAAATGGGTGTTTCACATGTCTTTCTTCATTGGCCATAAAAAAAATCAGAAAGGGGGTGGGGGTAGGGAACTGTTTCACTTAGGTTTTTTTCCTAACATGGGCAATTATATTCCATTCCTATCTTGGCTACAGTCTGGAGCAACAAATCATAATAATCTTAATAATATGAAGAAACATTTCAAACATATCAATCATCTAAAGCTGTACAGCAACATAATAAGGGGCCTCTGTTTTGACTTTTAAAAAAAAAAGCCATGTCAAAATAAGGTACTTTGAGAAAAGCATCAAATCTAAATCAACTTCCAATGACTTTCCTTTTCAGTAGATTATTTAGATTACCAAAAAATAAAAAAATCCCAGATTCTTAAGCTATAAGCATAAGCACCCACAACAGACTACCATCATAATTTTTTTTTTTCACAAGAACATTGATGTGTTGCTGTAAAATCTGTCAAGGCCTTTACATGGAAGATCAGTACAGATTTGCCAGCAACACAACTTTACACTATTTCTACAAATACAAGCAAAAAGTTCTTTGCTTCTTCGGCGGACACACAAACCAAGAAAAGAAATATGCTACACAAGTGACACATACACACAAAACTTAAAAAACTAACTAATCAAACACCAATGATATATCTGAACCATATTTTCTGCTTTAAAGCATGTACAGAACAAATTGGGGGGTGGGGGGGGTGGGGGTGGCCTCAGTTGCATGCAGATCATGGAGCACTTTTTCTTTCTTTTTCTTCTTATTTATTTCATTGAATAAATGGGTGCTTTCACAAGTCTTTCTTCATTGGCCAAAAAAAAAAGAAAGGGGGAGAGGGTTAACATGAACAGTAAAATTCCACTAATTTGCAGTCTGGTGCAACATGTAATAGTGACAATAATTAAACGATTAGACTTATTTCAGTAATTTGGAGAAACATTTCTAGCATACCATATACACAAATGGCTGAAGTTGTACAAAAACAAACACCTGATGTCTTTGTTTAAGTGAATAATAATAACAAAAAAAAGTCAGGGTAGTGAAATCAGGAACATGGACCATGTAAAAAACATCAAAACCAACTTCAAGGGCCTTTTCTCAGATTTAAAAAAAAACAACAATATAACATCACAGATCCTTAGTTTTCAGCACACAGACACAGACTTTAAAAACTAAACTTAATACAATAATGATTATATACATCACAATCATATACATCACAATCATATATATTTCGATATCTTGATATATATCTCAACTACATTTTCTGCTTTAAAGCATGTACAACACAAAACACAGCCTCACATCTAGAACAACAACAACAAAAAATTTGTGGCCTCAGTTGCATGCAGATCACGGAGCACCATCTTTTCCTACTTATGTCGTGTCCTTTAATAAATGGGTGCCTCACATGTCTTTCTTCATTGGCCAAAACAAATCATCAAGGGGTTGGGGGTAGGGAACTATTTCACTTAGGTTGTTTTTTTTTCCAACATGGGTTATTACATTCCATTCCTATCTTGCCTACAGTCTTGAGCATCAAATCATAATAATCTTTAGGGAAAAACATTTCAAACATATAAACACAAATTACCTAAGCTGTACAGCAACATAAAATCAGGGGCCTCTATTTTGGCTTAAAAAAAAATCCTGTCAAAATCAGGTACCAAATCTAAACCAACTTCCAACTATACATATCAATATAGTATAACATGATATATATTGTAACAGAACATAACATAGTATAATAATTATAATAGGATATGATATGGTATGATACAATATAACATCCAGAACAAAAAAAAGAATTGTTAGTGGCCTCAGTTGCATGCAGATCATGGAGCACCATCTTTCTTTCTGTTTTGTTGTGTTGTTTCATTTAATAACTGGGTGCTTCACATGTCTTTCTTCATTGGCCAAAAAAAAAATGAAGGGGGAGGGGGGGGGGGGGGTTAACATGAGCCCTAACATTCCACTCTTATTTGCAGTCTGGTGCAACATGTAATAACAGTTACAATAATTAACTAATTGTAGTCATTTCAGTAATTTGAAGAAACAATTCAAACATATCACATACACTGATGGCTGAAGCTGTACAAAAACAAACATCTGATGTCTGTTTCAGCGGATAAAAAAAAAAAAAGTCTAGCAAAATCAGGTACAGGAAAGACTGTGTAAAAAACATCAAAACCAACTTCAAGGGCCTTTTCTTAGATTGTGAAAGAAAAATGAATATAACATCACAGATCCTTAGTTTTCAGCACACACTCATACACACACAGACACAGACTTTCAAAACCAAAGTTACAATAATAATCACATATATCACAATCATATACATAATCAGTATAATGTAATGTAACGTAATATAGTGTAATATAACATGATAGATGGGATGGGATGGGATGGGATGGGATGGCGTGAGGTGAGGTGAGGTGAGGTGAGGTGAGGTGAGATGAGAGATGATGTGATACGATATATGATATATGATATGATATGATATAATATATGATATGATATGATATGATATGATATGTAATATAATATGATATATAATATAATATACCTTAGTTACATTGTCTGCATTCAAGCATGTACAACGCAAAGCACACAGCCTCACATCCAGAACATTTTTTTTTCTCTCCTTTTTTGGTGGCCTCAGTTGCATGCAGATCATGGAGCACCATCTTTTCCTACTTACGTCGTGTTGTTTAATAAATAGGTGCTTCACATGTCTTTCTTCATTGGCCCCCCAAAAAAAAACATCAGAAAGGGGGTAGGGGTGGGGAACCGTTTTACTTAGGGTGTTTACCCCAACATGGGCATTTACATTCCATTCCTATCTTGGATAGTCTAGAGCAACAAATTGTAATAATCTTAGTCATCTGGAGAAACATTTCAAATATATATACACACAACAAATTACCTCAAGCTGTACAGCAACATACACATCAGAGGCCTCCGTTTTTGGCTTTAAAAAAATCCTGTCAAAATCAGGTACTTCAAGAATTGTACCAAATCTAAATCAACTTCCAACAACTTTCCTTTTAGTTCATTATTCATATTACCAAAAAATAAAAATCAAATACTTAAGAGAGAAGCACAAATACACACAGCCATCATAATTACATTTTTCTCAAGAACATTGACGTGTTACTGTAAAAATTGTCAAGTCCTTTACATGAAAGATCACTACAGACTTGCCAGCAACACAACCTTACACTATTTTTACAAATACAGGAAAAAAGTTCTTTGCATCTCCAACTCGCATACAAACCAAGCAAAGAAAAATGTTACACATGAGACACACACAACAAAACTTTAAAAACTGAACTGATAAAACACCAGTGATATATCTTTACATTTTCTGCTTTAAAGCATGTACAACACAAAGCACACAGCCTCACATCCAGGATAAAAAATGGTTTTTTTTGGGTGGCCTCAGTTGCATGCAGATCATGGAGCACCATCTTTTTCTTTCTCTTTTTTGATAAATGGGCGCTACACGTCTTCATTGGCAAAAAAAAAAATATGGGGGTGGGGTGGGGGTGGGGAGCTGTTGCACTTTGGGGATTTTTTTTTTTTAGTTTTAAGCTGCACTACAACAAATATCAGGGGCTTTGTTTTTGTTTTTAAGAAAGTAATGTTAAAATCAGCTGCTTTCAGGACTGTATAAAAATCTAAATCCACTTCCGAAGGTTTTCCTGTATAGTAGATTATTTAGATTACAAATAATGCAAATTCACTGATTCTTAAGTTTTAAATATGCACACACATTAAGTTGACACACCACTATCATAAGAAAACATTTTCTCAAGAACGTTGTTGTGTAACAGTGTTGCTGTAAAAGTTTTGCTTTTCCAAATGACAGATTTTTTTTTTTTTTTAATAAAAGTGGATACACAAATTATGAAATGGTGTATAACACACACACATTCTGTTTAAACACTGAACTGATAAAACACCAATGATATATTATCTTAATCACATTTTCTGCTTTAGAGTATGTACAACACAAAGCACACAGCCTCATATCCAAAACAAAAACTTTTTTTGTTGTTTTTCGGTGGCCTCAGTTGCACGCAGATCATGGAGCACAATCTTTTCTTTTCTTTATTTTTTTTTAGGGAAGGAGGGATAAATGGGTGTTTCACATATCTTTCTTCATTGGCCGAAAAAAAATCAGAAAGCGGAAGGGGCGGGGCATTCCATTTTGGTTTTTTTGGTTTAAAACAGGCATTACTTTCCATTTCTGTCTTACAGAACAACAAATAATATTCTCAGTAGTCTGGAGAAATTTTTCAAATACATGTACATAGCAAAATATCTTAACAAAAACAAACTGACAGAAAATATACAAAAAAATAAATGGGGCTTTTTTTTTTTTTTTTACTTTAACACTCAGAGGATGGCTGTTCGCTATAGCAGATCAGTGTAAAGCAACGGTATTGGATGGCCATCCGCTATAGCGGATTTGCTGTTTGCAGATTTTTCACACAGCAGCCGCATGATACTATGACTAGTACAGCTTAATATAGCTTTGTGAGCCTGTCCAAAGTCCAATGCAGAGTGTTGTCGGGTGATTCCGTGTGTTTCTAACTCTTTGTTCGTGGTTGCAGAGAGTAGTGGACAGGGAGTAGCAACGCCGAGTACAAAATTTAGAGTATTTTCTTCAGGCTAGTCAAAGCTCAAATATTAAAGTGAGAGCTTCAATCTTTCGAAATGTACTAACTTAGCACGCTATTCAGAAGTTCGGAAAAATTCATTGTCTTACTATGAGTTTTTTTATTTTGTATGATTTTTTAATGACCATTACAAATGGGCCGTCTGTGTGGAAAAGCAAGGGAGAGAATTGGCCATCCTGAGTGAGTTAAAAAAATTGTCAAACTCAGGTACTTCAACAGTTGTACTAAAAAAAATATCAAAATCAACTTCCGAAAACTTTCATGCATAGCACATTATTTTGATCACAAAAAACCCACTGATTCTAGTTTTAAGCACATGCACACACATTATTAGCTAATACACCACTGAAGTAAAACATTTTTCTCAAGAAAATCGACCCGTTGCTGTAAAATCTGTAATGGTCTTCACATGGAAGATCAGTAAACAGATTTTCCAGCAACATTAACACCACTCTTGCTGATATAGGGCAATACAATTTCTGAATTGTTTCTTCAACTGACATTTTGATCTCTTTAACAAACCAATCAAGCAAAGCAAAATAATATCTGGCCAGAAAAAAAGCCCTAAAGCCTTACACAGATTCATTCATCCTGTCATCTTGAGTCATCTAGGAACACACTTTTCTGAACAAAATTAAAAGGGTATTTTCCCTGAAATCAGAATGCAGCTACTATCTTTGTGGTGGGTAAAAACGGTAACATACACAAAATCTCACCATTGGTGTACTTCAGAGCTTTAGCTGAGGAACAGGGGGAAAAAAGGAAAATAAAAGGGCATTTTTAAAAGCACGAGTTTCCAGTCCACCCAAAATTATTCAGAATATTGTTCAGTTAAAAAGTATCAGTACATCTAACAAAAAGATTGTTCTGAGACAAATTTATAAAACAAATATCAAGTCTTGGCAACATAAAATTTCCTCTTTCTTTTTGGTTGGTGTCAACAAAACTTCATGTTACAAACTACATCAAAATGGGAAATAAGCCATGTCAGAAAAGCATTCTCCATCGATATTCACTTTCTACCCCATTTCCACTGATCTGAACATGTCTCATCCCATTCCCACATTCTCTGTACTTTCATCTCACTACTTCTCCCACATAAAAATTCCTCAAGTCACACACACAACACACACAACACACACACACACACACACACACAACACAATCACTCCCCCCCCCCCCCAAAAAAAAAAAAAAATGTTGGCTTCAGTTGCAAACAGATCAAGGAGCATTATCTATTTTCCACCTTTGGATCAGGAGCTTCAAGCAGCTCTCTTCATTGGCATCAACAGATTTCCTTTCCTTTTATAAAAAAATATCTGTCAACACCCCCCCCCCCCCCCCCCCCCCCCAACAAAATGAAAGGACATAATTACTATAAAACTTCTATCTAAACCGATAATTAAGCTCCTTTTTAATCACCTTTTTCTACAGTAGTCTCTACTACACCACTCATCCCACTTTCACACCATCTCCCAGATCCGACCCAACCTCCCTCCCTATTTCTCCTCAGACCCAAACCAATATTCTCCACTTTGACTTTAATTTTTTTTCCCTCTACCTGCCTCCCCAAACGCTTAAAATATTTTGTTTAAACTTTTTTCCTCTACCTGTTTCCCCAAACACTTGAAAAATATTTGGTTTATATTTTTATCTACCCACCTCCCCAAACGCTTAAACTGTTTTGTTTAAATTTTTCCTCCGCTCTACTCACATTTCCAAACGCTTGAAAAAAAAAAGTGTTGAAATTTCCTCTCTACTAGTCTCCCCAAATGCTTAAATATTTAAAAAAAAATTTTCCTTTACCCACATCCCCAAACACCTGAAAAAATGTTTAAATTTGCTTTCCTCTACCAGTCTCCCCAAACACTGCGGGAGTTATTTTTCCATTTACTCACATCCCCAAACACTTGAAAAAATATTTTGAAAAATATTGTTTAAAATTTTTTCCTCTACCCACCTACCCAAATGTTTCTTTGTTTTTTTTTTTTTTAAAAAGAAACTACCACTGTGTCTGCCTGGCTTTATGTCCACATGTGGGGCTGGGGTTAGAAACAAGGTTAGTGTTAGGGTTTAGTATGAACAGTTAGGTGTTAAAAAAAAAAAAGTGGAGGGGGGGGGGGGCTGTTGGTCAGACTTCCCGTCTGACTGCATGTGGACACAACAGCACATAAGACACAGTGGCTGGCAGTTTTACTCAAATGATAGATTTTCAATCCCACTACCACTGTAGTTAAGTTCATGCCTCAGGCATTTTACACATTGTGCCTGGTTCAATATGGATAAATCTGATTTATTTAGATTTGACCCAGCGCAAAATTACCCATATTTTTAAGGGAACAAAAACTTGACCTTTTCTTCATTCACCCTTTTTTCCCCTGCTTCTAGTGATTTTGTTTGTACCATACCTCCTTCTAAAAACTTCCCTAAAATCTCTCCTACACAATTAGATGCCCCCCTCCAACTAACCTCCCCCCCCCCCTCTGAACAATGGCCTATACATGATTAAATTATCATAACCTCCCTCCCTCTCTCTCTGTGAGACAAACACACAAGTCATACAAAACTTATGTACCATCTACTTTAAAGAAAACTCCCCAAAATGCAATCATTAGACTGTGTTGAGAATTTTCTACAGAATGGAAGGCAATCTACAACTGCACACTAGTGACAGACCAGTCAATAGATGTGTCAGCTGCTCATTTTTCTTTCCAACTTTTTTGTGCCAATTTTTTTTTAGCTCAGCCAAAATCATTTATTTTATGACCTAGTTGCAAAATCCCTGTCTTGCCAACAAAAAGTGGTTTCATAACTTTTCTGACCACAGGATCAAACCCTGTTCACAGCCACCGATTCCAGAAACTTTTTTCTAGTTACAAATTACCACTGCATTCATCAGCAAGGTTTGTCACGGATCAATTTAATCTTTTGTTTCTAATTTCCAGTCTAGCTTGAAAAACACAACTATCTTGATGGACTGTGGTATTTATACACTCATGAGCTCAAAACACTTGAATTTCAATGTAGCTGTACAGGAAGAAAAAATAAATAGCTAAAAAAAATTATCATCAACATATACAATTCTATTTTGACTTTTTTTTTAAATACAAAAACTCAGATACTGTGAAACGACAAAAATGGGGAAGGGTAGATATGTTGAAATATCATACACATGTGATTAATTACATTTTTATCTTTAAAAAACAAAAAAGAAAATAGACTAAAAAAAAATCTCCATTAGCCAGCTCTCACAATGCTGACTCAACATGCTTTCTTCTCCAAAATCTCTCAAGAGTCCCTCTGAATTCTACAAACAAGAAGGGAAGTGGTAGGATGGTTGGGGAATGGGATAGCCTGGTGGCTAGAGCATTGCGTTGACGATCTGACCCGGGTTTGAGTAGGCCATTTCATGTTCGCAGGAATGTATGTCAATTTTAAACACATGCATATAGGTGTGTCTAGACACCATCCCCTAAGTCTTAATTGTAGGGGGAGGGGGGGGATCATACCCTGTTCCCTCTTTTAGAAGAGTAGACCTATGCTGGCTGAAATGCATGAGAATTTTTTTTTGTAATGCATGCATACAGGTGTGTGTAGACACCATCCCTAAGTCTAAATCGTTGGGGGGGGAGTGAGTCATACCCAGGGGGGGGGAGGGAGTCATACCCAAAAATCTCACCAGATCTGCCCCCTCCCCTTCATGTTCTGTACACAACTATTTTAGTCTTACAACACAATTATAAACTATGCTCTATTTACCCATCTCATTCACAAGCAGATTGTAAACAAAAAAACCCATTTTGTAGCACCATCTTTTTTGCTTTTCTGGAGGGGGGGGGGTTAACATTTTTTTTCTATCCCCTCTATCATTGATCTGGTTCTTGTTGATCCAGTTAAAAAAGTCCATGATGATGAAATCCATGATGACGACAATGCAGTCTACAACGACAACAAAGCCTATGACAATGACGATGAAGTCTACGATGATGATGACGAAGTCCATGACAATGATGACGAGGTGCACAACGATGATGACGAAGTGCACGACGATGATAATGAAGTGCACAACGATGATAATGAAGCGCACGATGATGATGACGAAGTCCATGACAATGATGACGAAGTGCACGATGATGATAATGAAGTGCACGATGATGATAATGAAGTGCACGATGATGATGAAGTCCATGATGATGATGACGAAGTGCACGATGATGATAATGAAGTGCACAATGATGATGACGAAGTCCACGATGATGATGATGAAGTCCACGATGATGATGACGACAAAGTCCACGACGATGACGAAGTCCACGACAATGATGATGAATTCCACAAAGATGATGAAGAATTCCATAACAATGATGTTGATTTCCATAACGATGATGATGAAGTCCATGGTGACGAAGTCCACGATGACGACAACGAAGTCCACAACAATGACAAAGTCCACGATGATGATGATGAATTCCACAATGACGACGAAGTCCATGATGATGAATTCCACGATGATGATGAATTCAACGACGATGATGATGAAGTCCACAATGACGATGATGAATTCAACGACGATGATGAATTCCACAACGACGATGATGAATTCCACGACGATGATGAAGAATTCCACGATTATGATGACGAATTCCACGACGATGATGATGAAGTCCACGGTGACGAAGTCCATGATGACGACAACAAAGTCCACGATGATGACAAATTCCACAACAATGACGAAGTCCACAACAATGATGATGAAGTCCACAATGGCGATGAAGAAATCCACGAAGATGATGAAGTCCATACTGATGTTGTCCACATTGATGCGGTCCAATGCTGATCCAGTGTAAGATGTCCTGGCAATCCTCTCTGTGCGTACATCCTGTTGATAGAAATACTTAAAATACAACATTAGAATATGTCCTAAAACTGGCTAGACAGTTAAGTGTCTCATTCTGGTTCTGCAATAATTAGGTTTTTGTTATAAGTAGTGGGCTCAGTATGTTGTGTCCTGCATATGCTAGCTCAGAATAGGCATCCCTGAACATTGCCATGTGACCCAGCTGCAATAAAGCCAACACCCCACCTCACCACCCTAACTGTGCCCCCCACCTCCCCCCCCCCAGCCAAACATTAAGTTCCCTGTGAACTCCTGACCCTGGAGATAGGACCCGAGCCCAAGTATGGAACATATTAGGAAATGAGGCAGCAAAAATTTTTTTTTTTTTTTTTTAATGGAACAAACAGCCTAAAGTTGAACAATACCTATAAATGTTAGTGTACTTACTTTCTTTTCAGATGGACAGCTCAGTCTCTGTGGTGGAGGCAGCAGCATGCTGCAGGTCTTATGAGTCGCCGTGAAGCTTCTTGGCCACTGGGGGAGAGTGGGGAGGGAGGAGTTGGATGAGATCCTCTCTCAAAGTGCCTCTTGCTGCACGAATGGCTGCAGCACACCTTCCGTTGTCTGGCTTCCAGTCTTTCAAGGGCACTGCTCCTTACGTCCTGTGAAGAGTTTCATGTACATACTGTTGTACTGTGGGCATTTTGGCCTGTCCCGAGACTGACTATATACGGACCTTGCAAGGACTTCATGCAGCACATTCCCCACGTGACAGCTAGTCTTGAAGTGACAATTTGGAGACTTCAGTATGATGCACATTGTGATTTTAACCACTAGAGTAGGCCTCCTGTGGAATAAAGGTAGGGGGGAGGAACAAAGGAAATGCCTTGAAATGTAAAGGGGTGACAGAGCCACCATCCCCTACCACTGCCACAGCCTTTGTAGGGTGCAGTTTTCAAACACCAAGACCACTGGCACCACGATTGCTCTCCTTTTATCTCTAGCATTTATGTTTTATGTTTACATTTTTGTTTGGGCGGCTTTTTAAAAAATATTTCTTTATTCTTTTTTATGTTTTCATTGTTTTGCTTTTATTTGTATTTTATTCATTTTTTAAAGGTTTTATTCATTTCATTTTTCCGCCATTTTTATTCAGTTTTGTGCTATTTTATTTCTACTCTTTTAATTCTACTTTAAAAAAATTATTTCATTTATCATTTTTTTATTTCATTCTTAATTCTATTGTTTTATTTTTTTTTAATTTTGATTTATTTTATTGTGGTTTATTTTATCAATTTAGTAAGTACTAAGGATGCAATCAAAAAGTTCAGTGGTTACACAATCTACAGAAGGACTGAAGACAGAAGAGGATGCAGACACTGGCTGGGCATTTCCTTTCTCCTCCAGTCTCTAACCTTTACTAACAGGGGCCGGCCTATCAATGGTAAAACCAGTCCTGATGCATCATATTTGGCAGCACTATCGGCATGGTGTTTGTGGTCAGAAGGTCCAAGATTGACGGCATTTTTTTTTTTGTTCCTCGGTAGTCTTTGAAATGAAGGCAGTAGTATATTGCTGATCCTCAAGGTGATGCACTGCTTCTTGGTTACTTGGGTAGAGTTTGAACAGATTCTGTTTAGAAGTGCTTCATGTAGTGAGTAGGGCTGCTGTAGATATTCTGTTGCTTGGCTGCCAGTCTTGCATGGGATCTGCTCTACATTCTATGTGCAGAGTTCTGTACATAAGGTAATTCAGGTGGTTGTGGCCTGTCCTGAGCCAGGTACAGGCCTGCTCCTGTTGCTGTGGCAGGTAATAGGAGTCTGACATGTAGACGTTGCTGCATCCACGTGCTTTGCTGTTTGGACTTGATGGCACTGGCTTCAGAAAAGCTGGTAGACCTAGTCACCTGCTCTAGTATTCTATCTTCTTTTGCCAGGAAGCTTGCTGCAACAGGAGGGGATCCACTGCAAGACAACTCCTGCAGAGAGAGGCAAGGGTGAAGAACGAATTCATGTCAGTTGTTCTGTTGGACTGTAAGGCCTGCAAGGTGGGCGTTGGTTAACACGTCGACTGTGATAAGCACACAGGCTGACCATGGTGTAGTCTGCTGCAGTTATGGTTTCTTTCCTCAGCTTTATATTTCATCAAGTAGAGGCCAGTCACGAAGCTGATCTCTACCCTCAGGGTACTGGATGCAGATTCCTGCCCCTCCCTTTTGAACTACATCCTCAGGAAAGCACTCGAGTACACACACGGGAAGAGAAGTCTTGGGTAGCAAGTGGAAGGGGTTCAAGGGTGTGGGGCTTTTTGTTAGTGCTGTTTTCAAGGCTTTTGGTTCAACACGGGGATGCTGCACTGAATGAGGGTAGAAGCTTCCAGTTGGAAGTACCTGATGACAGAGACAAACATAATGGTGTGAAATACTATTACATATGTCTACTTAAAAGTGTGTGTGTGTGTGTGTGTGTGTGTGTGTGTGTGTGTTGTGTGTGTGTGTGTGTGTGTGTGTGTGTGTGTGTGTGTGTGTGTGAGAGAGAGAGAGAGAGAGAGAGAGAGAGAGAGAGAGAGAGAGAGAGAGAAGAGAGAGAGAGAGAGAGAAGAGAGAAGAGAAATGGAATGATGATCTTTATTTTTCAAGGGTGACAAAGTATTTACATACTTTTTTTCATCTGGCACTTGCCCCGATTAGGGGAGAGAAAAAAAGAGAGCGTATGTGTGTGTGTGTGTGTGAGTATACAGTATGTGTATGCGTGTGTGTATTTGTTTATTCTTATATCCAGGATAATGGAAAAAATCATACGCTTTTTTACAACCAGTCCCCATGTGTATGCAGTTTTGTAAATATTTGTTCCCACCAGCACACGATGGCCTACTCTTACAAAAAGCAGAACAGGATTTAACATGTGCGCAAGATGAACATCTTGAACGGGAATCGAACGTGGTTCATCAAATTGCGAGCACAATGTTCTGACCACTAGGCTATTCCGTCCTCCATGTATGTGCATGCGAGTGTGTGTGCACGCCTGTGTGCACACATGTGTGGGTGCATGTGTGCGTGTACACACAATCGAACACACTAAATCAAAAATGGTGTAGGACTTTCAGTTCTAATCTTCCCATCAGTTGACATAAATCACCATACAGTTAAGCGCATAGTTTGATGGAATTTTATTTACCTGTAAAAACTATCAATGAATCATATCGACTGATGAATTATTACACTACATATTTTTGCATCAAGCTTACATGTTTGTAGGCCCCTTGACAGTGTCCACCTTCCTTGACTTCCATGTTTTGCTGTCAGCTGAACAGGTCACTGGCGATGCTACCGGCATGCACTCTGAAAAGAAACAGCCAGGTCTCAGTTGGATTCAACAAAAACTACAGGGTCATAGACAAATACCCACTCATCACCTTACCCCCAACTCTTCTAAGTTTGTATCAGTGAAGAAATCATCCCCCCTCCCTCCCCCCCCAAAAAAAGTCAAGTCGACAAAAATATGTTGGCATGGGAACATATCATTCATGGTGGCAGCCATTTGCAACAGAAACTGAGAAAGGGATGCTTCACTCATCTCTCTGCATAACTGACACTCATTCGTCTAAAAGTAGCTCGGAAGCTTGAAAATACAGTTAGCCGGGCCCCACATGCTAATGTTCACAGAGCTATACGCTCATTTTCACATTCAAGAATATTTCAATTAGCTGTCTGCCTGAAGAGATTTTCTGTGTGCTGTATCAGTATATGTTGCGACAACCAGTTCACCGTATACATGAACTAGTGATATGTCATGCCATGTGACAACGAGCATTAAAGGTAGCTTCAAGCCTCAGCTGAGAGAAGTGTCCTCCCCTCCACCCCCCCCCCCCCCCCTAAAGTTACTCAGCATTTCCAGTACCACCCTACGCCCTGGTGCCTGAAAGTGAAAATTGTGGTGCAATACTCAGCAACTCACAAGGAGTTACTTTTTAGGCAGTTGTCCCTGTCAGCATTTTTTTTTTTTTACATGGCACCAGAGGGATTCTGATAGCCTGGTCATTATAGTGATGCGCTCATGATCTGCTGACCCAGGTTGCTCAATAGGATTTTTCCTCTGCAGTTATCAGTGCCCACTCGACTCCACTCCCCCCCCCCCCCCCCCCCCAAATTCCTTCGGATGCGACTATAAACCGAGGTTCCGTGTGCAAACACACACAGAACACCAGAGTGCACATTAATAAAATCCCACATTTACAAAAATGCAAACAGGAAGATTGGAAGTAAAACAAAAAATTTTTTTTAAAGCACACAAGTGCTAATTCCATTATCCTCCAAATAAAATAAAATGATAAAAAGTTAAAATTACCCTAAAGGGCACCCCAGTGAAAATGTCAGAAAAAAAATCGCGGGAAGCATTTCTATCCACATGAGCCTCACCCCTGCTCCAGCCAACACTAGGCCTAGAGGATAGCAACTATGAACCCTTATCGGCATCACTTGGTCCTCGGAGCTTCTAACAACTTTTCTGAGAATGCATGGAGATATATGCTGATTAAAGATAATGGAGGTGACATCAAAACGGCCCCCCTAAATTTTGAGTCCAATGCTGCATTCACCGTTACTGTGTGATCAGACTTGCAACCGGTGCAGGTCGGAAATCAAGTTTATGACTTGTATTAGCATGTAAAACCTAAAAGCCAATGGAAAACTTGCTTACCAGTCATAAATCCGTCAGCATACATGAATGCAAGCTATATGAAAGGCCGCCAAGTCTACCATTATTTCAAATGAAATTACAAGTTTAGAAATGTCTGCATTCCCACTGGCCGCGACATCACTGCAAATGGCCCCCGTAATGTCACGTGGGAAGAAAAGGTAACTCCTTGAATTCTGCTCATATCAATTCACAGTTGCGGTGTTATATTTTTGACCAATCAGTGACGAGCGATCTCGCCACCTTCAAAATTAAGAGCACGGCTGTACAATTAAAGCCTTTTGATGTGTACAAATTGATGGCAAAACACTCCTTTAACACTTTTTTTCTTCCCCGTTTTCACCTTTTATTTGTTAATACTTCAACTCCCATTACTCAGGACATAATTATGCTAGCTTTGTTCATTACTGGCGTTTCTGCACATAGGGGGATTGCGAGGGGAAAAAAAGGGGGGGTAGGGGAGGGGGGCGAGGGAGTGTAGACGAGCCAGTCACGAAGATATTTAAGGCACTGGCAGGTCTGAACTTAAAAAAAAAAAAAAAGTTGACCTAGGAGATCGTAAAAAGGTCCACCCTTAATTTTTCATCTGACTCCTCCATGTGTATGCCAAGGGGCCTATCAGTGTAAGTAGCATTTCGACCAAATGGAAATCCTGTGCTAGGACACCCCTCTTTTCTATCCCTCTCTTCCTTTTATTTCTGTCACTTTATTTCTGCCATCCTGGTAGGCCTACTCTCCTCCGCCCCCCCCCCCCCCCCCCCCACCAAAAAAAAAAAAAAGTCTTAAAAAATAATTCTCTCTCAGGCTGAAGTCGGATGCTTTGGGCCTGGCGTTTTATGACAACAATCCTTGCTGTCTGAGCCTTCGACGAAACCACCGATATTCGAACCCACGACTTCGTTGACCCATGTGATTAAAGTCAAATAATGGCCATAACCACTCAGCTATAGCATTCCATCCTGAACCCTTTGTCTTGTTCCCATTTCCCAACCATTTCTTCACTTGAAAGGGAAACGAGGTCTAGTGTCTGATTCACTGGCGTGGCGTAGGCCTACATGACTTTCTGTACAGGCCAACCCCCCCCTCCCCCCCAAAAAAAAAAAAAAAAAAAACACACACACCAAAAAAACCCAAACAAAAATCCATCTTCTGTAGAAGTGTGGGCCGTCCAGGCTATCTAGGCTATCAGTGATGGCGTGGATGACTATTCCAAGCTTACATCCTACAAACTAAAGAGGGTATGGATCTGCCAGGCCAGGCTCAACTCACACAAAGGCACACTACCCGAAAAATTCAGTGCATTATCCCAAAGACTCCTCAAACAGTTAGGCCTAAGTGAGAAGTCAAGTAACCAAGGGGCAAGGGGGGAGGGACACATGGATATCTTCCCTTATCGTGAGACAGCAATGTATATTGTATGGGAAACAAATACTTGCAAACAAGAAAAATATAACGATGAGTGGTGTTGCTCTTATGGGGACGCACGACGCACTCTCCCTCGCAAAGTTAAAAGAAAAAAAAAAGGAGGAATGGTCCGATTTTTGTGCAGTGAAATCTGCTGTGACTGGAAGTAGTAGTCATTGTAACTCCACCTCTTTCAAGAGGCTAGGATGCGAAAAACATGTTAGCCATTTTCCAGCGTTAAAATACGTTTTGTTTTAAGCATGTCGAAATAATACAGGTGACAAACTGATTGAACCAACAGAACAAAGATAGTTATACCTGTCTTCTGTAGCTGAAGTGACAGGGCGGCAAAAGGCAAAACTCGCCCATTTGTCACACGCGCATGATTGTCTCGGCCACTGTCAGGTGTCGAATGAAAACAGCACCTAGGCTAAGCAGCTTGCCAAAAAAGCCCCCCTCTAGCCTAGGAGTGAGTGGTCACTTTTCTTCCCGTGATGAGATCTTGACAAGAGTTCACCTCTCTCTCTCTCTCTCTCTCTCTCTCTCTCCCGCTTGACATACCACAACACACTCCTGCATTTAGATGAAGCCTTCTGTTCTGGTCCGAAGATTGCTTTTTTTAATATTTATGCTGTGTTAGTTTTTGTTAACTTAAATTATCAGTGATCCGTTGGAATGACGCGCTTTGCGAAGTATATCTGTTTTCCTTTTTTGTTTATATTGGTTGATCTGCTGCTGGTGGTGACTGATGTGTAGATTTTACTATATCCTGCATCACAAGGGACGGATGTAAAAAAAAGTATGTAATCCCTTATCTCTCTGTTATAAAGAATCAATCAATTCATTCATTCATCATCATATCATCATCTCTCCAATTGACATGCTTTGGGTTTCTTCTTGAATGTTTGTGTTTTTTTTGTTTGACTTTTCTTGGGAAAGGGAATGGGTGTGTGGGGTGAGAGTATGGTGTAAAGAAGCTGTAAGCTTATCCATTTACCCTCAATAAAAATTTTCTCTCTCTCTCTCTCGTAAATGTGCCTCTTTTTATCATTACCTTATATGTTTCGTTTTCTTCTTACATGTTGTTTGATACTTGGTACTGTTTTTGCTCTTAGTATTTGGATCATTATAATTGTTGTTGTTTAATTGAGGTTATCTTTTTATCTTGATGTTATCCCTGAAAAGGCTGGACTGGATGTAAAAAAGCACACGAGTTTTTATCTATGTTATCCTCGAATTAAAGAATTTGCCTTAAGCCTTGCTTCTTCTCTCTCTCCTCTTTCAAAGCAATTTCTCTCTCTGGATTGGCCTTTAACATCCTCCATTACCTCATTCCCTTTCGAGGAGATTTTTCTCCTGGAGTTAACACCAATCTAAAGACTAACTCTGTCGTTAAGTACTCAACACTGGCTCTTATTGTGCGTATTTGTCTGCACGTTTAGTTTGCTGATAAACTTTTGGGTTGATTGTATTGTATTGCCTTAAATTGCATTGCGTTTTATTATACTATACTATATCATATTATATCGTATATGGAAATCTGACTGCATTCTGTGGGAAAAGAGCGTCGCAGTAGGAACTGTATGTGTGTGTCTGTGTGTTCGTTCTTCGTGTGCATGCACGCACTCGAGACCCAGACATTGGTATGCCATCACCGGATAAAGATGGAGAGAGTTCAATCCTTCAGTAAAAAGGACTTGTGTAGTGCTGTGCAGTTGATGTAATATTTATTCGGATTTGTAGCAAAAAGACGAAACAAACGCTTGTAAACACAACAAAATGACTCCTGCGAAGTGATCTCCCTTCAATCTTGCATCGCTGCCTTTCTCGGCGTGTATTGTGTGTATTTGAAGTTTTAACTATAAGGTTATCATGAAATGTGGCGCGATGAAGTCATTTTAAAGAACCCAAGAAGTAAATTATCGAGATGTTGAAACTTTTGTGCTGTCAGATGAATGCTAGTAATTCTGTTTTAGAATGATATTAATGTGATAGCGAAAGTAGATTTGTATTTTTTGCTCCGCATTTGTCTTTTGATTTTGTAAAGAAAATGACAACAATCGTGGCATCTCCTTCATTACTGAAGGCAGTACTGTTAAAGTCAAGACATACTTTCATTAAAACAACGGGAAACAAATGTTTGCCTTGACAAAACTGTGTCCAGTAGGCTTCAACAAAACTGGTGTGTACTAGTGATCAGGAAATTCCACGAGTTTTCAAGGACAACTGGTGATCATGTAAATAAACATAAACCATGTCACAAACTACATCTTTCATCGCGAGGAATCAAGTCAGATCCTGCATCGAAAATGTTTGAAAATCCTCTCTTGGGACTGCAGAAATACGTTAGTGTTCCAATTTTCACCGAGGAACAAGCAGTTTTTCACCCAACCAGAACAGAGATCGATAAAGCAGTCATGATCTTCCAAGGGTCAGAGAGTAACAATGTGAAAAATCCTGTCAAGTTTGTTGGCTCATATGCAGATGGAAGTCAAGTACCTGATTTAAACTTGCCAGAGGTATGCAACTTTTAAAATAGGAAAGAAATACTACAAAAGTTTTAGAGAAATGATCTTAAGTAGTCAGTGCTTTCTGATTGAATTCTAGCATTCCTTTTGATATTGCACGCACGCACGCATGCATGTACACGCGTGCACGCGTGCACACACACACACACACACACACACACACACACACACACACACACACACACACACACACACACACACACACGCGCACGCGCATGTATACTATTGAGTTAAACAAGATACATAATTTGTTTTAACACAGTAATTATTACCTATTGTCAGTTTCATTGCAGTCAGTCATGACTGTATTATTCAGACTTCATGACTATTATTCAGATTACAGAATCTATATTATTTAGACTACTTTGCAGTCAGATTTAAAGTCTTCATTTATTTTAATCTTTTTTTGTTATTGTTGAGTGTTGCCCAACTTTAGCTTGAGGTGGTTCACCCAGATATATATAATAATTTATAATATTATAATACACACTGTCTATGCCCTAGTAGTTATTTTGTTGTAAGAAGTCTGAAAACATTGTGCCCTGGGGCACAACATAAGATGAGTTACAAGACTACATTACAGTATACTGACTTATGAAGACTAAGATGGATGTCAGGTAAGCCTTTACTTCAGATTCATTTTCTTTCTTTCTTTTCTTTCTTTTTTGTCTGTTTCTTTCCCCCAGGTTTGTTTCCTTGGCCGCAGCAATGTGGGGAAGTCCTCAATGATCAGTGGCCTTCTGAGTGCACACCCAAAGGTCAAGGTTCGGGTGTCAAAAAAACCTGTAAGTTGTACTGTATAAATTGTATGGAATGAATATTATTTTTTGTATTGCATTGTGATTGTATTGTTCATATTATGTTGGGTAATAATATGTTTATTTGAGTGTATTCTGTCATTTTGTTTTGCATCAAGCTGTATTGTATTTCATTCTTTTGGAAGTAACTAATAAAAAGAATGAACAAAAACTGGATGCAGGTAAGATTTTACTAGTGCTGTTGTTGTTGATAATTTTTCAGCGGATGACTCTGGAGATCACCCAGAGTATATATATATATATTTATCTGTCTCACTAAACACAGAGGTCTGGGAATCACTTTTGTATAATATATTATAAATCATAATGCACTGTATTAGAGTGTTTACTGTTATTTGTGCATCCTTTTTTTTTTTATAAAATTCTCACCAAATATGTTTATTTAGAGTTCTGCCCAGCTTCATATCAATCTGTTTACCCACTGATCACATGTAGCATGCAAAGTTCTAATGATGATAAGAGCGTGCCTTAGATAAAGACAGTCTCCATAATGGAGATGGGATGGTGTTTGAATGCAAACCATGGCCTTTTCAGCTTTTGCTTTTGACAGTTGTGTTAATAGCTCTCTCTGTGACCAGCATTTTTAGCCATGAGTTTGATGTGCAGGGTCACACCAAAACTGTCAACCTGTTTCGCATGGGACGTCACTTCACACTGGTGGATATGCCAGGCTATGGTTACAATATGCCGCCAAACTTTCAACAGTCTGTGGAAACCTACCTCAACAGTAGTCGCAGGTGTGTGTGTGTTTGTAGTGAAATTATGTTTGTTATTTTTCTGTGTGTGTGTGTGTGTGTGTGTGTGTGTGTGTGTGTGTGTGTGTGTGTGTGTGTGTGTGTGTGTGTGTGTGTGCGCACACACATGCATGCATTCAGTGAATATGTGTATGTAATGTGTGCATGCACACATGTATGTATACACATTTGTGTCTATCTGCATGCATTTGTGCACAATCACAAACTTGTGTGTGTGTGTGTTGTGTGTGTGTGTGTGTGTGCACGCACATGCACACGCACACACACTCACATGTTAGATACATGATTTTTTTTCTCAGTATTATGTTAAGACCTTTTGCAGATTTTGTAATCATGAGAATCGAGAAATGGTATATGAGAGATATTCTTAATTTTGTTCATTTTATGCTAATATCACATTCATTATTAATATAATCTTTACTCAGTGTAATTGAATATGAGTGTTGACACTTTAATAAAAAATAAAAAGCCATACCAGGATACAGTTATCTCATGATGCAATGTCAGTCTTTGCTTTGAAGGCACAAACTTAGAGAATGTGAACTATCACAAATAGCTTAGATCCTGTTGATTGATTACGTTGGTAGGTTGTTTTGATTGATCAGTTGGCTGGCTGGCTGGTTGGTTGATTGGCTGGCTGGCAGGCTGGCTGGTTGGTTGGTTGGTTGGTTGGTTGGTTGATTGGTTGGTTGGTTGGCTGGCTGGCTGGTTGGTTGGTTGGTTGGCTGGTTGATTGGTTGGTTGGTTGGTTGGCTGGTTGGTTGGCTGGTTGATTAATCTATTCATACTGAAGTGGGATACAGGTTGTGCCGATCATTTTTGCTGGTGGATGCTGAAGTAGGAATGACATCAACTGATGCCATCGCCTTGGACATGCTGCGTGAATTTGGTGTTTCTTTTGCGGTAAATTGTCTCCTTTTCTTTCTTTTTTTTTTTTTTTTATCATTTATTCTTTTATTTCAAGGATAATGGAATAAACACTCATGTGCTTTTTTACTTGCAGTCCCCGTGTGTAAGCAGTTTTGTAAATTTTGTCATCCATTCCCACCGGCACACAGTGGCCTACTCTTCTTTAAAGTGGAATGGGTTTTAACATGTATGCAAAATGTTCTGCATGGGAGTTTTGGGACCTGGGTTTATAGTCTCATCTGAAGAACTTTTGGGGGAGTGGAGTTGGCACTGATGTTAACTCCAGAGTTAAAATCCTCTTGAAGGAGATTCAAATCTAGGTTAGCAGATCATGAATGCATCACTCTAACCACTAGGCTACCCCCTACCCATTCTCTGTCTGCATTTCAGTTTGTCTATGTGTCTTTGTGTATGTTTGTCATTCATGTGTAGCTTTGTTTGTCTGTGTGCCTGTCCTACCTATGAACTTCCTTTCCTATCTCAGCGTATATTTTGTCTGCTCATTAATCTGCATCAAGATCTCTTGTATCCTTTTCACTTATTGTCTATCACTCTTTGTCTGTCCCCTTTTTTTTCTTTGTCTCACTCTCTTCCTGTTGCTATCTCTCTCTCTTGAAAAACTGTGCCCCCCTCCCCCTCCCCCCCCATGTCTGCAAGTATGTTTTCCTGCTAAATTTTTTTTTTTTCCTACTGAATTTTGTTGGGGACAATTTTCTTGTTGCTCTGGGTTAATTTGTACTTGCTTAATGTATATATATATATGCAATGTAATCCCCTTTTAGTAATCTAATACAAAACACTAGTATTCCGAACCACCACTCATGGTCCAGTGGGGGGAGGGAAAAGTGTCCAGCCTCGGACAGGAATCAAATTTGAAATGTTGCACCTTGTAGTTGTATGTGTTAGTATATATAATGTGTTACTGCTAGATCACTGATCCCCCTGAAGGACTGACAGATGGTGTGTGTGTGTGAGGGCAGGTGGTGCTGACGAAGATAGACAAAGCAGGGCGCCACAAGCTGCTGCAGAACGTTCTGGCTGTGATGAAGGCATGCCAGGAGTCAGGGGGCCATGGCTGCTTCTCCCAACCTTTCCTTGTCAGGTAGGACGTTTATTTAGTTATATAATGTATTATTTATTCATTTAACATTCTGGCTGTGATGAAGGCATGCCAGGAATCAGGGGGACATGGCTGCTTCTCGCAACCTTTCCTTGTCAGGTAGGACATTTATTTGGTTATATAATGTATTATTTATTCATTTAACGTTCTGGCTCAGAAGCAGAACAAGATGCTAGATGGGCAGAACATTTCAACGAAGTTCTCAACAGACCGCCACCAACTGAAGAGGCGGATGTACAAGACCCTGATGCCGACCTCAGTGTTAACACCACTCCACCAGAGAAGAAAGAAATTATAATAGCCATCAGATCTCTCAAGAACGGAAAAGCCCCTGGCCAGGACAACCTAAATGCAGAGCTCTTCAAAGCAGACACAGAGTTTGCAGCCACGGTTCTACAACCACTCTTTACAGCTATATGGGAGGAGAAACAGCTACCAGAAGACTGGACAAAAGGAGTCATCGTGAAGATCCCAAAGAAAGGAGCCCTGAGCAACTGTAACAATTGGAGAGGAATCACTCTGCTATCTATTCCCAGCAAGATCCTAGCAAAAATAATAATTAAACGAATCTCAGAAGCAGTGGACCAACAACTCAGAAAAGAACAGGCAGGTTTTCGACCAGGAAGAGGATGCACAGATCAGATCTTTACCCTGTGCAACATCATCGAACAGTGCACGGAATGGCAGAGACAGCTGTACATCAACTTTGTAGACTTTGAGAAAGCCTTTGACAGCATACATCGAAAAAGTCTATGGTGCATACTCCGAGCATATGGAATACCGCAGGAGATTGTACAAGTCATTAAGAGCTTCTACAAAAACTTCACATGCAGAGTAGGAAACAGTGAAACCAGCTTCAGTGTAAAGACCGGCGTCAGACAAGGCTGCCCCATGTCGGCACTGCTCTTCAACCTGACAATCGACTGGGTGATGAGACAGACAACAGCTGACCAGCCGCGGGGCATCAGATGGACCCCTTTCACAACACTTGAAGACCTAGATTTTGCTGACGATCTGGCACTGCTCTCACACACCCACCATCATATCCAGGAGAAGACATCCCGTCTCAACACTTTTGCCCAGCAAGTAGGCCTGAAAATCAGCCAGAAGAAGACAGAGGTGATGATGCTAAACGTTCAGAATCCCTCTCCTGTCACAGTGAACGGAGAAGATCTGCCAACAACTGAAGAGTTCACATACCTTGGGAGTATTGTCAGGCATGATGGCGGAGCAAGCAGTGACATCAAAAACCGCATCAACAAAGCAAGAGCTGCTTACAGAAATCTGAACAATGTGTGGAAGTCATCCCAATACAGCACAAAGACCAAACTAAGACTGTATCAGAGCTGCGTACTTTCCACCCTCCTGTATGGCGCAGAATACTGGAGGATGACTGAGAATGACATTAACAAACTGTCTACATTCCACACGAAGAATCTCAGGAGAATACTGCGCATCTTCTGGCCTGAGACCATCTCCAACCAAGAACTCCTGGCCCGCTGCGACCAAGAAAATATAGATACCATCATTATGCAAAGACGATGGAGATGGATAGGACACATCAGCCGACGGGAACAAGGGAACATCGCCCGAACAGCCCTCCACTGGACACCAGACGGAAAACGCAGGCGAGGACGACCCAAGAACACCTGGCGTCGGACAATAGAAACAGAGCTGAAGACCCTCCAACACTCCTGGGGAACCATTCAGAAACTGGCCCAAGACAGGCAGGAGTGGAGAACCTTTGTTGCTGCCCTACATGCCAAGAAGGCATAAAAAGGCTTTGGATTGGATTGGATGGATAACATTCTGGCTGTGATGAAGGCATGCCAGGAATCAGGGGGACATGGCTGCTTCTCGCAACCTTTCCTTGTCAGGTAGGACGTTTATTTAGTTGTATGTATTATTTATTCCTCCTGTCCAAGGAGGAAAAAAAAAAGATGCAGACCAAAGAAGAGATGGGAGGACAACATCAGTGAATGGACAGGCCTAGAACTCTTGAGAAAGGCAGAGCAGAGAGAGGAATGGAGGGAACTGGTTGTCAAGTCTTCATGGGTGCCCCCACGGTCGCCAGACTAAGGGACAGATAGATAGATAATTTATTCATTTAATATCTGCAGTGTTTTCTTTAAAAGAATTGAATCTTATTGTTTTGGGTGATAAATGTTTCTGTTTATCTTTTTTAAAAAATGTATATGGCTTGTGACCACACGAATTCCTCTTTGATAAAGTGCTGGTATTGATATTGGTATGGGTACTGTCTTGCATTGTGTGCGAGGTGATGGTTGCATACTGTGCTGGGTTATTCTGTGATAAATGTCTGTTGTTTTTTTTCCTATTTACTTTTTTATGTATGGTTTGTAACCCACATACATTTCTCTATTTGTGAGTTTGCCATTGATGTAAGCATGGTGCCCAGGTCTACATGAAAATGTTGATATGCGTCGAAGTGATTATGTTGAGATTGTCCTCAGCTATGGCATGCTCTTAACATAGCAACTTTCAGTGGAAAAGAAAAATAAAATAAGAAGATTTAGTGGTTTAGTTCTGTTTCATGTTTCAAAGTGTAAGATGTTTTTTTTCCAGATGGCAAACAGTGAAAACTGGATGCAAGAAACTGACTTTTGTTACTGTTGCATAGCGTGCGGATGGCTGCACAATGAGCGCATGCTCTGGGGCACATGTGTATGTAGGTGCATACACACATACGTGCATGCATGTGTACTTAAGGTGTGATAAAAAGCACTTGTACCAATTTATTCATGTCTGTACAGATTGTCACCCTCAGTCTCATGTTTGTTTTGTGTTGTGTTTCAGCTCAAAGACAGGGGACGGGATGCTTTTTCTGCAGACATTCATTGCTTACATCACAGGCTGCATTTCTGTTGAAGGCCTCTAACCTCTGGATCAGAATTGTCAAAAAGTCTTTGTATGCATGCGCATGCATGTGTGTATATGTGAGAGCATGCTTGAGTGCATGTATATTTTATGTTAATGCAGAGAAATAATGCCGTTTAATGTGCGTGTGTATGTGTGAGAGCATGGGCGAGTCCATGCATGTTTTATGTTAATGCAGAGAAATAATACTGTTTAAGATTTGTTTGTCAACTGTGACTCATTTGCTTTTGTAGTTAGGTTTCCGTTTTGTTTATTGCATTTTAGACGAATCTGTACCTGCATTTCTTTAGCTGATTACTTTTAAAATGTGTCCATCTTGTATTGCAAGAGAGGTTCATCTTTGTGAATTTGAGTAGTATGGTCAAGTCATATGTCTATGTTTGATCTCATCACTATGTGAATCGTGATAAGTTGAAAGAAATTTCTTTGTGCAAAATTGTTGCTGTGTATTATTGGAAGTTGCAAAAATTAAAGCACCAAATTTAATACAGAGACTCGTGAACAAAACGGTATCTGCTGACAAGTAAGTGTAAAACATTCCATATCTGCAACACTTCATCTGTCCAATGTATTTAATATGTCTGTTCACCACATGTATAACACACACACACACACACACACACACCCCCTTTATGTATATATACATATGCATACATCCGTGCACACACAAATGCATAGGTACACAGACATACACACACACCACTGAGAAACATGAATTTGCATACACACATTAAGAAAATAACAACAAAACAATGTTTACAAAAGTTTATTTCGTTCAAATAATTTGTATTCAACTTCAATAATTAGTAGTTACAAAAAAAGACTTTAAATAAGGCTAGCACCTATATTGTTAAGTAGTTATTCTCTAAAGTACTTTCTATTATTTAAAAGGAATATTTAAGTTAAAAGTAAATATTTTTCAGTGTATTTTAAAAATGCAACAACTAAATGGAAAGCACATTTGGCACACAGAGAATTGTTTACCTAAAAAAAAGGGTACACTCTATGCATTGAAAAAAAAAGTCTGGCAACATGTGGCAATTCTTTCTTTTTCTTTTCTAAAGAGGTAAATGCAAATTTAAAAAAAATGTAGTAATTTAAACAAAGAATATAGAAAGAAAAATGAGAAATTAATTCACATAGCTGATTCAGAATTAGTATAAGCAGACTGATATAGTTTACATATCGCATTGTGAAACTTCAAAACGCCATTTTAGGGTGATGATTAAGAACATGTTTATTTACAAGATTCCCTTGTCAGTGAAAGCAAAAGATGCCACCCCCCTCCCTGGACAAATAAATAAAGAGACAACAATCACAGTTGTGCTTTGAATGATTTGGTCATGTGTTTGTTGCTCTTTTTTTTCTTATCTTTACATTCTCTCTCTCTCTCTCTCTCTCTCTCTCTCTCTCTCTCTCTCTCTCTCTCTCTCTCTCTCTCTCTCTCTCCAACCAACCACAGTCACATTTCAAATAATGTGGTCATGTTATTTGAGCTGCTCACTTTTTTTTCCCCATCGTGACAAATTCAACTTGCATAGAGAGGACTTGAATCCTCCAACCTCAGGCAATCATAAGCTGAATAACAGAAAATGGTCAAGCCTTGGGTGCAGACATGATTTTGTGACCCACTGAATGCTGGTGTGAAAAGTAGGATCTTTTATGTGCACAACTGATGTTTTGCATACATGTAACCACAAAGGGGAGTAAGGCATTGGCAAGTCTGCACTTAAATTGACCAAGCAAAATAAAATAAAGAAAATTTCCCATCCTCAAACTACAGGGTGTTGCACATTATGTTGAAAACAAACAAAACAAAACAAAACAACATATAAAAACAAATTGTACATGTGTACATGCACACAGTATGCTTCTTTGTAAACCAAAGCTGACTGACATATAGGGTTATTTTCAACCGCCTGTTTATGATTTGTTGTAATCCCTTTTCACCCCTCTCTTTTTATGCTTTCTTGCAACCCTTCTTCTCTCCTTTCCTTCTCCCTGTTTTTCTTTCTCTTACCAATATTTTGTGTTTGATTCTAATCCTTAAACTTGTCAACCTCCCCTCCACCCTTCTTTCCCTGAAACTTAGGTTTGTAGAATAAATTCACTCCCACCTCCCCCCCCTTCCCCTGTTCTTAGTACCATGTCAGTTTTCTATTTTTTCATGCATCCACAAAATCTCTTCTCCCCCTCCATCCCCATTTGTTGTTTTTTGTTGTTGTGATGATTAGTTGTTTTCCTGGTTGAATATGATGAGGTAGAATTTTAATGTATATTGTCTGGTAGGGACCTGAGCTGTTGTCTAGATTGTTACGTGTACAAGCAAGGCAAATTAAAAAAAAAAAAACACACCCAAAAAAGCAAAATTGATAACATTTTTAGATAAAAACTAGTATATCTATACCCATGGACCAAAAACATTGAGAACGTATAACGACTCTTGAGACAGTAGTGTTCTAAATACATCACACAATAATATGCAATAATCATGACATCTCTAGCTCTGGAAATGTCTGTGTTCCATGTATATTATGCTATATAACTTGGAGCACAAGATCAGATACAGTGATCTTCATCGCACACAAATTAGTTATAAATTATATGTTTTTTATCATTATAGCAACCTTAGTTTTTAAATCCATGGAAAGCTGTGAAAGCATTTATTTTGCTTGCCATTACAAATAGGTAGTGTGTATTAAGTAATTTTTAAATCAGCAAAATATTTGACAAAACTGGGTGACAGTTTTATAAATTGGTAGTGTATATTAAGTAATTTTTAAATCAACAAAATATTTGACAAAATCGGGGGACATTTTTATGCCTGTTTACAAATATGAGCATTTGATACGACATTTTATCAAAAGCAGAGAGGGGGAGAGAGAGAGAGAGAGAGAGAGAGAGAGAGAGAGAGAGAGAGAGAGAGAGAGAGAGAATGTGTGTGTGTGTGTTGTGTGTGTCTGAAAATAACTTTAATCATAGACTTACAGGTAAAAAGAAAAATCAGACCCAGCATTTTCTTAACTTTTTATCATAAAAGAACAGTTATCCAAATAAGTCATATGAAATAACAACAAAACATGAACAAAGAAAGAAAGAGTCCTCAAACTATTGAAAAAACCCCCAATCCAACAACAACAAAATAGTTTAGATTAAAAGCAAATCAACCCCTCCTACCCCCCCCCCAAAAAAAAAAAAAAAGAAAAAAAAGAAAAGCCCCTATCCCCACCCCCTGCAATATGTTTTAGAGTTTCCAGTACACTATTAGTTTGTTTCTCTTTTTGAGGATTTTTTTAAACCCTTGAAAATGTAGTTAAAGCTTTTGTTAGCACCTTAAGCAAAGCAGCACTGCCCCAGGCTTCCAAATATATCTTTTATTCTTTGCAGATGTTGCATGAGTTGCACCAGACTTTTGGGTAAACACAAGTACACATCTGTGATTTTTACCAGTTTCAAATGTAGAAATGCAATACAAAAACTTTTAACCCTCTTGCATTTGCACATTGATGCAATTTCAAAATATTTTACAGAAAGTCTACCTTTTTGGGTACAATGATGCCCCAGAGCTATTATCATGTTTAACAGGGAGCAGAACCGTGTAAAGTTCTTTGTAACATAGCAGAGCTTGTAGCATAATGGGAATATCTAAGGCCTGGTTCAAAGGAAAATGGGCTGAGGACTGTATTGGCCAGAATGAAGACATGGAGATGACTTCTAGCTGGCCGATACGGGTTGGAGTAAATGCAAGTGGGTTAACATGACTGGTATATATGAGAGTACAAAACCAAAACTGAGACTAGTATGGGGATATGTATATCAATCAAACTTTTTTTGTTTTGGCACATTCACAACACAAATATAAAATATGATATCAATAAAGGTCTGCTAGAAGTACATGAGAGTAACACTTCAAAAAGCAGATTACTGGTATGTTTAATATGTATATATTTTGTAAATATCTATAATGTATGGGATTGAAAACATTCCACATGCATCTTGTAAATATGCATATTTATGTATGCAATTAAAAACATTTCACGTTATTTACCATCAAACATATTCACACACAGGCTACATATGCTATGTGTGTGTTTTATTTTATTGTTTGACATCTGTAAACTTCAAACTAAAACTATGCTCAAGTACAAATAGATGTCAGTTGGACAACTGACTCACTACAGACTTTGATATCTACAACAGTTTCCCCTTGTTCAGTGCCTGGAATGCCAAGATTCAACTTTAGCTGGGAAATGAAAAAAACACACAAAAACAACAAAAAAACCCAACTCGAAAACTCCACTGTACAAAACAGAGACTGATACGCTTTACTGATAATATGACAGTAAAAAATGGAACAGGCCTGGGTTGGCATCAAATATATCTGCACATAAATGTTATGATATGTAAGGGAGTATAAAGGCCTGGCTCTACTCTCTTGCTTGCCAGAACGTAGCAACTATACTATCATTTACACATACTTACAACCAATCACAGGCATTCCAACTTTGTGTAAGTACTATACTTTGATATGTATTGTGTATATGTCGTGTGATGTGGGAACAGTATACACCACTGCACCAAAAATGGAATAATCATCCATCGTCACTTTATCACAGAAGAGCTGATACATGTTATGTGTTACTTTTATATTGTACAATATTGTAATCTCAACAGATTTACAGGCAAGTCACTGGTGTGTAGTATTGTTTTCAGTTTATACAGCAATATTATATTCACAACAGCAATTAGGCAAGCCATGAGGTGTATGTATTATGAAAAAAATAGAGTCACAACAGATACGAATTGGCGAACATTTAACTGAATTGTATCATAAAGTATTTAAAATATGTGAGATACACATGGTTGTATTGTGTAGACTCGTATTGTACTGTGTAGTATGAGTATGTATTGTACCCAGCACTGAGGGGAAAAAAAAAGCACACGTGCATGCATGCATGCGCACACACACACGCGCACGCACGCACGCACACATGCACGCATGTACACACACACTTTCTTGGCAGATTTTTCTTTCCAGTTTTACGGGATCTTCTTTCATCAAAACTAAAGAGAAATAACTATGCTGTTTGCTTACAGTATAATTATATTACAATAAAATAGAGAGAAATAACCATGCTATGTGCTTACAGTATATATCACTATAAAGTGACCCGGAATCATTTGAAAATGACTTGAGTCTATCGTAACAAAACTAGAGATATCTAAAGAAAGATCAAAAGTAAAGCAGACAATAAAAGGTCTCAAAAACCAATAAAGAATGCTAAAATTGGGCTGCAAAACATCTCTATAAAGCAGAGAATGAATAAAAAGTTCAGAAATATGAAGAAATGCTTCCTTTGAACAGGCTGCGCTAAAAACGTTGAGAAACAGTTCAAGCCATTTTATGCATACATGAATCATACATGCACAAGCACATGCATGCTTGCACCACACACACACACACACACACACACACACACACACACACACACACACACACACACACACACATATTCTCTCTCTCTTTCTCTTTCACATACACACACATTACAAGCTCCAAACAAAATGTGCTACCATGCTTACATCAAAATATACACCAGCAACAGTTACATAAGCTTTATTATGGATAAATTGTTGTCAATGTTACTGTGGCTCTAGGTTTCATTTTCAAACTTTAAATTAAAAAAAAAAGTCAGCTTTACAATAATCAATGCACCAATAAGTTTGCAAATTTCACATTTTTTACAAGATATTTTTTAGAATAATTAGTAAAACAATTGCTACAAATTTCATTGGAACTTCATAGTTTTGTTTTTATCAAATATGTCATGGAATGAGACTTAAAAGTGCTGGCTAATGCCAATGGAAATTTAAAAAAAGAAGCAAAAAAATGTTTCTTTTTAGCAGGGTTGCATTAATTTTCACCAGCTATAAATTCCATCTCAAGTCTTTTCAGCTGGTTAGAATCAAGGGCTGAAAGTTGAATGTTCTTAGTTTGTCTGTAAATACATCATATCTCAAAAAAAATAAAAAGAACAAAAAAGTAACCGACAAACTATGGCCAGCCTTTATTTTAGGCCTCTACAATTGATTCTAGTGACAGGACCATGGTAAGGGACATTCCTGCTTTCCTCATAGACATCTCAGACTCTCTTAGTTTTATGTGTATACATGAGTTGACAGCCTTTTCTGTTATGTCAACCCAGTCTTCAATCCAGTAAGCATGCTCAGGCCAAAACTACAGGGTCACAAGCTATGATCTTCTCAATGACCTCCTTCACCAAATACCTAAAATAACGCTGAATACCAGACAGAACACTCAAACTATGACGCATGTTCAGAAATGCCCAAGCTATTCAACTCTCAGTCCTTGATTCTCACTCACCGAAAACACTCTGCGACTGACTTAAAAACTAGCAAGAACGACTGTAAAGACCCTGCTATACATTTTTTCCCTTGATGTGGAATGTAGAGTCTGGCTGACAGTGACACTGACACTGTAGCAGTGACACTTGCTGACTTCAATCATCCTGCAGTGACCAGCTGGTACCGGTCATCTCCTGGCTAGCGCTGGCTGTCAGGTTCTCACCCATGGCAAACCGTCGGTCCTCCATTGCCTGTGAACAAAAAGTGCAACATATTTACAGTGTTTTGTTTCAGCCCACCCTCTCTGTGTCAACATTACCAGTCAGGATAATTTGTCACTCTGCAGTTTTCGTCTGAATATTCTGGACTGTGAAATGGGGCTTTTCTGATTTTTTCTTTTTAGAAGTGCCACAATGGTAACTTAAGTGAAAAACAAAATGAAACAAAGCAAAACACCAACAAACTTGTGATCATTTCACTCTTGAAAACAACTTGACTCCAAGTTCCACTCAAAAGTATAAAAGGTTTCTGTTAACCTGTAGCAAAGAAACACTTGAAGAAAGTCTAGTTCACTCAGCTTGGCAAAATGACTGAATGTGTTGTTGCTCTATAATTATTATTACATTCACTACAGAACATAAAAAAAAAATTCATTAGCAGATTTTTGTCTAGGCAGATTTAAATGTAGGTGATTATCTTGAATCACTATCAGTATAATGCATGTATAACCCAACACGCCTAATTTCTTGATAATCTGTTTCTAAAGTTATCATAAAAACACAGACTAGTCTGCTTTGTTTCAGATCAATTCAGGATGCACTTAAATCACACAATGACTGATCAGAATTTTACCTTATCTGCAGCTTCCACTTTAATGAACAAATCCATTAAAAAAAAACCCAAACGTTTCTTTGTGAATTGTAAATGGTGTTCAATGGTTATTTATTTGTTTCCCCAGTTTACATATTTTGTCTTTTCCTAAGTTTGCCTGAATAGTGGAGAAGTTTACCTTGCGTAGCACGTCAGCCATAGAGGTAAAAATGTGTCCAGCAGACGGCACATCCTGTAACTGGCTGGGGTGGGGCTGGGTCACTGACCTCAGCTGACCTTTTTGCACCTGCAGCATGCTGGCCTCCACAGAGATGTGAGGGTTTCCACGGTAACGCTCCTTCAGAAAGTTTCTCTTTTTCTTGCTGGCTCTCGTCTCCACAGAGTCCCCCACCTTCTGCTTAGACACCTGCAGCAGTTCTTCATGCACAGAAGCCAGTGTGTGTCTGCGCTGCTGTAGCTCCTCTCCTAGGGGTTTGGAACTGGAGAACAAGGGACCAGAGGGGGTGAACAATGGAGGTGGAGGTGGGGGAGGGGGAGGAGGTGGTGGAGGAGGGAGCACAACGTTAGAGGTACTGACCGATGAATGGGGAGAAAGAGCGCAAGAAGAGACACTCTGACCAAGGTGGGCTGGTTTTGGCATTACCATCTGACTTGCGAGCGGATTGGGACAGTTCTTCTGCTCTGCCCTTGCTTTCAGGTCTGTTCACAGCCTCAGAACCTGTGGATCTTGCTGACAGCTTGGTTCTTTCCTTAGGTTTGGGGGTACATGGCACTGGCTTCACTGAGACTGACCTCCTCGGAGTATCCAAGACAACACTGTCGAACATGACACATGCTCCTTTTGACTAGACGGGGCTGCACTTGAGTTGCTGTTTGGGGGCACTGCACACCCTCTTCAGTTTCTTGAGAGAGGCCGGTTTTCCTTCAGGGATAATATTGTTGGCACTGATGTCTTGGACAGAGGATGTGAGCTGTTCCCCACTGTGGAACGAAGATCTAGACAGACCCAGCCTTCTGGCTTGTCTTGCTGAAATGACTGGGCCGCTGCACTTTTCCTGGGGATCAGCAGGCTGCTCATCCTCACAGACATCCCCCCCAGGCTGGGGCTGGGCCTCGATAGGAGCCAGAGGAGGATGTTTGCTTAAGGATGCTGCTGGGTGGGTGACCTCCTCGCTGCCTGCCTCCTCCAAGGCAAGGCGGGGTACAATGGGGCTCAGGTTCCTCCCTGAAACTGCAGACTTGGTGGGTGGTGACTCATGGGCTGGTGACTGGTGGGCGCCTGCCAGGTCATCCTCTACAGAGTCGTAAAGTGATGACATTGACAAGTGCACAGCTTGAGGAGTCGGCGAGCGCAGAGTTTCTAAAGGCAGCAGAGGCACTTCAGGGGCTTTCACTAATCTGCGGATGCTTTCTGCACCCTTCCTCTCCTGTCTGTTTGGCTTCAGTGTGATCACCACCACCCTGTGGACCACCTTGATTTTTCTGAGGAAAGTTGTGACTGGATGACCGGGACCTCGGGGAGACTTCCTCCAGGGAGTCGTTGTGCAGCGTGGTGTCCAGACTGTCATCCAGCTGCAGAGTGTCCTCGTCGCTGAGACTGTAGTCACAGTCTCCAGGGAATCCCTCACTAAAGGACCACCACCGCCTTTGGCTTCACTCTTCTGCCATGGACTGTTCTGCGATTCTCTTTCTTCTCCAACAGAGATTCCTGCTTCGCAGCAGGACAGGGAGCAACACCATGAAGCCCCATGTTCTTCAGAGAGGACGACTCCAAAGAGGAGCTGACCAGGGAGATGATGTGACGGGTGGAGGTCACGTCTTCCAGGGCTTCCTTGGGCACGCCCGCTGCCTTGAAGAGCGCCCTCCAGCCTGCAGGGAAAGACAAGTCTTCCACCTGCTTCAGCACCTCCTGATAAAGGAAACAGGAAAGAGTGCTGTCTTGAAGGTTCCATCTGTGTGTGCTGTTGCTTTCTTGGCAAGGCAGCAAGTCTTATAATTACGTGAAAAGTAGTCCCAAGATATATGTAGCTTTTAAGATACATACGTGTTAGGTTTAAATTATATATTGTATTATATTGTGCGGCACACACTCGCACACACATCAGTGCTGACTCCACTCCCCCAAAGTCTTTCGGATGAACTATAAACCAAGGCCCTGTGTGCGAACTCACGCAGACATCTTGAGCACATGTTTAATCCTGTTCCGCTTTTCAGAAGAGTAGGCCCTAGTGCGCCGTGGAAACATGACAAATTTACAAAACAGCATATATACACGGATGGATGTAAAAGCACATGAGTGCTTATTCCATTATCCTCAATAAAGAATAAATATCAAAGAATAATTTTTTTTAATAAAGAAAACACACACACACACACATAATATATAAAAAAAGAATCAAGAGATAAACCACACACACACACACACACAGCTACTCTCTCTCTTTTTTTCTCTCCTTCCTTACCTCCCCAATCTTACTCTCTAACAAACATACATGTGCCTTGAAGCTGGTTGATGTCACACACCTCTCTCTCTCTCTCTCTCTCTCTCTCTTCCTCTCTCTCTTCTCTCTCTCTCTCTCTCTCTCTTCACTCTCTCTCTCTCTCTCTCACACACACACACACACACATACACACACGTGCCTCTTCCCACCTCTTTTTTTTCCATCCCTCCCCTATATCTTCTCCCCACCCACCCTCTCTCTCTCTCTCTCTCTTTCTCCCCCCCCCCCCCTCCTCCCTTCTCACCCCGCCCTTCTCTCTCTCACACAACACTTGCCTTGAAGTTGGGTCTGACAGCAGGGTTGGGGCTCCAGCACTTTGTGATCAAAGATGACAGGTCAGGGGGACACGACTCGGGGATCACTGGCCGTTTGTCTGTCCTGACTTGCTCTAAAATCTGCCACAGGGATATTGACAGAGCAGGGTAGCATTAAAAAAAGTGTGTGTGGTGTGTAGTGTGTGTGTGTGTGTGTGTGTGTGTGTGTGTGTGTGTGTGTTGTGTGTGTGTGTGTGTGTGTGTGTGTGTGTGTGTTGTGTGGTGTGTGTGTGTGTGTGTGTGTGGGGGTGTGTGTGTTGTGAGACGTGTGGCATGTGTGTCTATTTTCATTATGAAATCCTAGGACTCACAATATGAGCTGCTTCAGGCGAAAAAAAAAAGTTATATTAAACCTACTTAAGTTTCATTACATACTACAGTTTATAACTAGCTTAATGCAAAGCTAACAGATTTTGCTCTCATCACTCTAGTTCCACTTTATGTTGAAGCAAATCACTGGTTTTTCCATCTCTCTTCCTTTCTCTCCTTTCCACACTTTTTCTTTTTATCTCTCTTACTTTCTCTAATTCTGAAACTCTCTCAATCACTTTGTGTCTCTCTTTCTGTACATATGTTGCTTTTGAAATTGTATTCTCTACTTATCTACATGTTTGGAAATAAATATTCTCTCTGTGAGTCTTACCCGTCTGTCTGTCTCCCTCTTTGTCTATGTAATCTTTTTGTAGTTTGTTTCTTTAGTACTATGTTCCAATTATTTTGTTTCATGTTTGTTTATACCTTCAAAAGGGCTTTGATCTAGAAATGAATAAACCACTCTCTCTCTCTCTGTGTCTCTTTCTCTGTCTCTCTCTCTTTTCTCTGTCTCTGTCTCTCTCTCTACCTTCTTTCTCTTTTGGTCCTCTTCTATGTCTCCACTTACAAACACTGAAGAAAAGTCTAACCCACCTCATACACCGAGCAGCCCTCATACGGATGTTTCCGAGACGTCATCTCCCAGAGAATGATGCCAAAACTGAAGACGTCAGCCTTGGGAGTGACCTCCCTCCCTGAAGCAGCTCTGGTGCCATCCAGGCTGGTGACCCCTTGACCTCTCGGTTCCGTGCCGACTTTCTTGCTTTTTTGTCAGCATCGTGCCTGTGATGGACAGTTCACGACTACCGTCAGTAAGTGTCGACATTTTCTTCGTGTTGATTGCTACATTGTAAATGGGAAGTAGGGTAGAAATATTGACAACACAACACAACACAGCACAGCACAGTATAACAAAACACAATACAATAGCTATAAGTGAACATCGAATGGGTGTGGAATTTTAGGAAGCTTTCATATCTTAGCTACATGTGGTTTACTAACCACAAACTGACAACACTGAAACTAGTAAATAATCTATCTGGCTGCAGATTATTGTAATGCCACAGATCTGGACATTTTAGCTACCCAACATTTCATGAGTGCATTATTCTACAAAGTTAGAACAAAATCTTACATCAGCAAGTTGTTTTTTCTTTTTTTGTTGTTAAAATATTAACCTAGGGGAGTGGAGGGCGGGGGGGGGGGGGGGGGGGGGGGGCAGAATACATGATACTGAATACATCTTTCATTTTTAGGGCATGCATAATCTCTATGGGTAAATAAAAGCAAGTTTGGAAGCATCAGCACTCAGAGAGTCACACCAGTGTTTAGATGAACTGATTTACAACAGAAAGCTTCAAACAGAACAGTTGTTGATGCACAAACTCACTTGAGTTTCGAGAAGCCAAAGTCAGCAATCTTGGCCCTATGGCCAGAGGTCAAAAGGACATTCATGGACTTGAGGTCAAGGTGAAGGACAGGAGGGCGGTGGTGGTGGAGATAGACCATGCCGGAGCTGATGTCCCGTGCTATCTGGTAGAACTCTGCATGGTCCAGGCTGACTCTGCAATACAGGGCCAGTTGTGAACATTTAAACACAGGACAATTCTCTGCCGCCAATCAGCCTGCAGTGTTGATTCTAGGATTTCAAAAAAGGGGGCCCAAGGGCCCCCTGAAATGAAAAAAAGGGGGCATTTGCCCCCCTCCCCCCTTTTCTCTTCATAAAAAGGGGACAAATTGCAAGTAGTATTCGCTCATAATACCTTAGTACTCTGATTTCTGCTATTTTTAAAGAACGAGAAACAAAACAAACAGTATGGTATGTAGGCAGACAGGATTTAATATACACCTTATGTATTGCAGCTGGTCTGTAAAATGATTTTCTTACAAAGGAAAGAGGGGAGAGATGGGGTGGGGGGGGGGGGGGGGAGAGAGGGGGGGGGGGGGAAGATAGTGGTACATTCAGATGTGAAGGGATACATACTACATAGATACAGGAGATGCATTGTTTGTATACAAGAGAGAGAGGGAGAAAGAGAGAGGGGGGGGGGGGAGGGGGGAGGGAAGGAGAAAGAGACAGAGAGAGAGAGAGAGAGAGAGGGGGGGGGGAAGGAAGGAGAGAGTGAGTCAAAGTCAAATTTGTATTTCCTCATTTTGAGTTGGAGAGAGAGCTAGATCTAGATGAAAAAAGAGGCAAGAGCCAAAATCAGTCTTCCCCCCTCCCCCCCCCCCCTTACCATATGAGAGAGAGAGAGAGGGGGCGGGAGGGAGGAAGGGATGTCAAAAGTCCATTTTGTATTTCCATTCATAATTGGAGGGAGAACTAGATTTAGATCTAGATGAGAAAAGGGGTTAAAGCCAATGTCTAAGTCTTATCTTTTCCTCCCATATGGGAGAGTGAGAGAGAGAGAGAGAGAGAGAGAGAGAGAGAGAGAGAGAGAGAGAGAGAGGAGAGAGAGAGAGGAGAGAGAGAGAGAGAGAGAGAGAGAGAGAAGAGAGAGAGAGAGAGACAGAGAGAGACAGAGAGAGAGACAGAGAGAGAGACAGTGAGACAGAGAGAGAGACAGAGAGAGAGACAGAGAGAGAGAGAGAGAGAAAGTGGGGGGGGGGGGTCAAAGTCAATTCTGTATTTCCACTTTCAGAGTTATAGAGAGATCTAGATCTAGATGAGGAGAGGTGAAAGCAAATATCAAAGTCTTGCCCCTCCCCCCTCCCCATGAGAGAGAGAGAGAGAGAGAGAGAGAGAGAGAGAGAGAGAGAGAGAGAGAGAGAGAGAGAGATTTTCTGTTAAAGAGAGATCTGGATCTAGAAGAGAAGAGAGGTGAAAGCAAATATCAAAGTCTTTTTCCTCCCATGCACAGAGAGAGAGGGGGGGGGAGGGGAGGAGAGAGAGAGAGAGAGAGAGAGAGAGGAGAGAGAGAGAGAGAGAGAGAGAGAGAGAGAGAGAGAGAGAGAGAGAGAGAGAGAGAGAGAGTGAGAGAGAGAGAGAGAGGACGGGGGGGGGGGGGGTGTGTGTGTGTCAAAGTCACTTTTGATATCCAGCCGATAGTCTACCCTATGCCATCATTATTGTTGCCAAGTACGGGCTACTTGTCTAGCCAGATCTGAAAAACAGCCTTGAAAACTCTAACGTCTATCAGCTTTGAACCCTGCTGGGACGCGGCTTCTTCCACTAACACCACTAACGATCTCTGTCACAATGACGTCACTTTTTCAGGAGTCGCGGCCCCCTTGAAAAATGACGTAATGACGTAAATGAGTAGGGAAATGACGTCAAACCAGCCGCTTTGTGATGGTTGTGATGACTGTAGGCGCTAATCAGTGCATCCTGCCATCCCTGGGGTATCAACGTAATGACCAACGCATGTAGCGCTATTTTGAAACTATACAAACGGCTGTTGTGGGGGCGCACTGTTTGTTCAAATATGCGCTATCCACAGTTTTTTTGCGTCCGTTAGGGCGCACTGGTCACATTATTTTGCGGCAAAGTTGAAAAAAATGCGGGAATCCCGCAAGGGCGCACCCTAGAATCAACACTGAGCCTGCATTCTTTTAACAAGAGTCTGCAAGAACACCTAAGCCTGAGATAAAAGTTTTCATGAACTTTATGAATCCAATACCTGACTTAGTCCTAAAAACAAAGAAAATAATGAGAATGTGATTTTAACAGATGAGAATATTTACATGGAATGAAAACTGAAATGGGTCAGTAGATATTTATCTAAAAAGTTTAAAGGGATGCAAGGAATCCTAACATACTACCTCTATCAATTGTACATCTCTTTTCATAGATGTAGCACAGATTATGATCAATCAAAAAGGAAAAAAAAACCCCTAAGAATGGGATTACATATATAAATTCACTGACAATCAATAATAAATATAGGAAGCAAAATCAATCATTAACAATGATGGAATATTTTATCCAACAAGAAACCTTGTACAGAAAAATCAACAAAACTCATTTTCTTTATTTTCTAAGACACTTTGCATGCACCCTTCTCTTGAGGCGGAGACCCTGACCTTGAAGGGTTATGGATGAGGGAGTACAGGTCACGACCTGCCATGTACTCCAGCACCATGATGGGCAGACGATCGGTGGTGGACACGCCAACCAGAAGCACCACACGAGGGTGACGCAAATCTCGCAACAAAGATACCTGCACACACCAGCACAACAAACTGATGGATTTTTTCTTTTTTTTGGTATCAATGGATACAAGCACAGCTGAACATTCAGTCAGCGGTGTTTTAAACAAACTTTCTTTCCTGCTTCATTCATTCTTTCTTCACAAGCAACCATCATCAGTCAGTCAGCCAGCAGCCAGCCAGCAGCCAGCCAGCCAGCCAGCCAGCCAGCCAGCAGTCAGTCAGTCAGTCAGTCAGTCAGTCAGTCAGTCAGTCAGTCAGCCAGCCAGCAGCCAGTCAGTAGCCAGTCAACAAGTCATGTTGATACAGCCCAGCTAACCACAGAAGTCATATCAGGTCTGCTACCTCATTGAAAACTAAATCTGAAATTGCCCCCTTTAAAGGGACTGTATTTTCAAATGTGTGTGACTCATGTACAGTTCATTATACACTTTGGCCCAGGCCAAAAGCCTTGTCCATTATTGATATAAGCTAAATAAAAGGCATACATTAAATCATTGTTACACAGTGAAAATTATGTTGAGATTGTTTTTCGCTATGCCAAGCTCTTTGCTTACAGCCTGCCTCTCTCCTTTGAAGGAGCTGAAACCCAGAAGTCATAGTTTGGCAAGGAACTGGAGACAGTCATAAAGCATGCTTTCATCCAGTGGCACTTAAACCCTCACTGTGATCCCTAGAAGTGATAAGTGAGATAAAACCCTCACAGTGATTCCTAGGTGTGATAAGGGAGATAATGTGCATATTCTGGGTGACAACAACAATAAACATACCTGGAAGTGAAAAAAAATTCTGGTTAAATTGTAAAAAGAGGAACAAAACAAATATTCCATATAAGGATGGAATGGATTCCAAATACATCTGTATTGACCTTTTTGACATTTCTGAAGCACAGAAATAAAACAAAGAGAATAACAGATAAGAATGATGACCAAAAATCTTTATACTTTTTTTGTTTTTGCTATTACTTACATTTTTTAAAAGGTCAAAATCATCAATTAATGATTTGACAATGAATTTGTCTTGGGTATGCATCTTATGCACACATCAAATATTCATATCATACGACTACACTCAAATATGGGGTTCAAAGAGGAGAAAAATAATTACTGCCGTAAATCAATGATGAATGAATACCATATTAACAGAACTTGTGATCATGCACAAAAACAGACATATGTACACACACACATAATCACACTCACACTCACACACACACACATGCACACACACACATGCACACACACACACACACACCACACACACACACACACACACACACACACACACACACACACACTGCAGCTTCCAAACAGACCTCTGCAGCAAAATAGTTTTTGTCTTGTGAGGACAGGGGTGTTTTCAGTCTCTTCACTGCCACCTCTGCCCCCTGGTACTGGCCATGGAACACCTGACAGAATGATCCTTCCCCATCAGGTCTGCAATGATAAAGGTACCATCCCATATCAACAGGTGCGCTAGCTAGGAGATAAACATACACGGTTAAATATGTTTGATAACTGAGTAACAATTTTTAAAAGTCAAATTTGTTCGAGTTCAAAAGGTGAATAATGTACCTGTGTGTGTGTGTGTGTGTGTGTGTGGGGGGGGGGGGGGGTATGCATATGTGTGCATGCCTTTAGTGAACTAAACTATAACATATTGCTCTAAAAAAAAGGTCGTGCGTTCGTCGTCGTCGGTCGTCGTCGTCGCCAGCCGCCGGTCTTCGTCGTCGTCGTCGTCGTCGTCGATCATCACCATCATCAAACTAGGAAGTGCATTAATCGTGAGAATCCTCAGTCAGACGGACTATGCATACAATTTAAGGTGACCTTACAAGAAATTGTAAGCATACAATCACATTATTAGAAGTGGCTGGGAGTTTTCCTTTTGACTGTAAACTAGCATATCTATATATATTATAGCTTAAAAGGAGGAGTAATGTGTAGTGAAAAGTTTTTGCACAATTGTAAATTCTCCATAAAATCTAAAGCAATTTTCAGACAAAAGTAAACTTTGGGTGCACACTTTTAGTTTTGTCCCCCCTCCCCCCACGCGCGCACATCACATACACACTTCGATGCCTCAGAGCAAGAAAGGTTTACCGGCAGAGTTGCCATTTTCAAAAGTTTCGAGATATGCTCACTTGAAAAGTTTGAAAGGTCAGAACAAATCGAGGATTGAATGGAAGCGTTGGGTTTTTGGAGAGAGGAAGGGCATTGATGCTATCTTTACCATAGTATGTCTGTGTTGTAATACATGTAGAAGAAACATCATGATAGCAAAAACACTGGCAGTGAAGCCAGACCACCCGTGTCTGCAGAGAAATTACAGCAGAACTGACACTTCCTCCCATGCAAGCATGGCATGGCGATTAGCTTGACCCCTTTTCCCAGATAAGATCACTCTCCAGCCACCAGTGTTCCCAGGCAAGAACCACACAGCATCCAGGCCCGCCAGTGTTGTGTAAACTCTGCCCAGTGGTCCTAGTGTATCCCTTCCCATGCAAGAAGGTTTTGCACAGCTGGAAGTCCTTCCTTACACAAATTACCAGGTTAATTGGCACTACAGCCTTTAGAGCAAAAGGGGAGTGCCGTGCAGTCGTCCCTTTTACCATGAGAAATTCACTCAGGTAATTTTGTGCAAGAAAGGTTTTCTTCAAATATCTTTAGAATTAATACAAAAAATTATTTTATCGTTTTGTCATCTGAAAGTTTACAGTAAATTCTACCAAATATCAAAAAATTGAAAATTGGTATTTTTTTCAGATAAACCGTTCTTGCTGAGGCATCGACTTATGCCATGCACACACACACACACACACACACACACACACACACACACACACTCACACACACACTCACACACACACACACACACACACACACACACACACACACACACACACACAAGCACACACACACAAGCACACACAGATAATGAAAAGAGAGAGGAGATTCCTATTTTACATGGCTTTTTTTGCACATGTGAAAAAATAAGCAATTTAGTTTTAAAAAGCATTACAAACAGAAAACAAAACAGAAATGAAATGAAATATATATATATATATAATGTGTATTTTAACAGGAACATAGATGATACCAATGTATCCCAATATATATAAAACAAGCCTACATGGATGCATAAATAGGCATACTGTAGGTGGGTGAGTGTGATTCTGTGAAGTGCTAGTGAAGTACCTGATTCTTTGAACTCAATGTCAGCATGGTCGATTTCTGATTTTCTTACTGGATCCTTGTGTTGAAGCCGGGTAAGCTCTGATTTCAAATGTCTACAAAATGGAACAACAAAGAAAAAATGAAAATCATTATTACCATCATCCTATCATTATCTTTATTTCAAATTATAAGACAAAGAAATCTGATTACAAGTAAGCAAGAATATATTTTCCAACATGACATGAAAAGATCTTCAATAGGGAAGGCTTTATTCATAAAAAATCTGGTCTAAAAAAATAATAAAACATTCATTACATAATATGACAAGATCAACAATGAAATGAAGAAAGCCAAAAGCAACAATTTACTCAACAACTGCATTCTGCTACCACCTGCCATAAAGGGCCAAACAGACTGGAAATGAAAATAAAAAAAACAAAACCCTAACTTTATATGTATTATGATTTCAGCACGATAACAAAAAAGCCTCAGCATTTATACTGAAATGTTTTTGTTTCCAACAGAACTTTGAACTTTGGCTCTTTAGCATCTGCAGACAAACTGCTCATAAAGCATAATAAAATGAATTAACCTGATCAGTTAAAAAAGACATCACATGACTCATGACAAAACAAAACAAAACAAAAACCAAGACAAAAACAGGGAAACCCTCACCTGACATTTTTGCGATGCTCGTCTTTCTCCCGGCGAATTTCATCCAACAACTGGCGCTTGCTCATAGACATGTGTGGCACTGTGGTCTGCACCTTCGAAACAGCCCCCTCTTCCCCATCCTCTTTCTGTGGAGCACCATCCCCCCCACCCTTCCCCAGCATCACATCTTTGAAGGTCAAGGTGATCACCTTGGGGACCACGGGCTCTTTCTCTGAGGCTGCACTACCGGGGGGTGGAGGGGCAGCAGCAGCAGCAGCAGCATTGTTGTTGAAGTCCAGAGGAGCGTGTCTTCTGTTACCGCTTCTGCTGCTGTCTGCAGCCACGGCTCTGACTTGAGGCGACGTTTGGCGATTGCTGTGCAGCCGTTTTGACCTGCCGGCTGATGACAGCCTGTGAGAAGAGGGGTGCAAACCCTCACTGTCCTGTTCTCTCAGCAGTATACGAGACCGCTGAGAGGCTGGGGGGTCATGGCTTGCAGCCGATCTGCGAGATTTGATGGAGACATCGATCCTACCCGCAGAGGCATCCTCCTCTCCAGGAGACAGGAGTTCATCGATGGGATAGCCGACATCTCCCTGGCTGGCAGAAGGGACAGAGCTGAGCAAGGTCTCCCCAGGGTGGGCAGCTGCTCCTGCTCCAAAGGCTGGAACAGTGAGGGAGGAGGGAGAGGTGTTGGTGGAGAGGAGGAGGGACTTCTCCAGATGGTGCAGCTTGTCCTGAAGCTTTCGCACCTCGCTCAGGGTCATCTGTTCTTCCCTGAAGTCCTCAGGATCCTCCAGCTGAAAGCACAGAGGGTGGAAAGGTCTAAATGGCAGACACCTACACACTCACACTGCACAAGCAGTAGAAATGCTAATGGTTAAAAACATGTTAGGCAGGGGACCCAGTTTCTTTATCATGTCATCAAATAAGACCCTTTTGTCTAATAGACCTAGGAAATGTCTGGCTTCAAACCCAGGATATCTTCCCTACCGGACAGATTGTTACTACTAGGTCACTGATTTAGAGTCATGTTGCTGTTACTGTTGTTGT
>CM060321.1:43689358-43711858 GCA_030674155.1 Stramonita haemastoma
TGCCATTAGAAATATCCTTGAATTCTACAGAAATTAATACACATAAAAATCTAACTATGCAACCCCTTACACTACTCTGCCCTCCAGTCATGTCTCTCTGCCTCAATGCACTGGCTTTTTTGTGCTCTTGCTTGTTTTAAATCAATCATGCATACAGTGAAGAAGACAGCGAATTTCATTTAATTTCATTTCAAGTTGTTTACTAAATTCTGATCATGAAGGCCATAAGAGCTATCGTCTCTATCAATACAAGAATATACATTAACAGTTACCTCAAGTCTAAACTGAACAAATATAGCTTGATGCTAATAATGAAAACAAGATAATTTTTAGGTGCTGAGTGAATATAATGAAAAGATTAAACAAAAATAAACCACACAAAGAAATAGATAAACAATTAAAAAAAAAAACCCAACTGAACAACACAGGCAAAAATCTTCTTTTGCTTGTTCATACAAATCATACTATTTATTATTATTCCTATTTACTTTATTTATTCTTTTATAATGATAACGGAACAAGCACTGTAGAACTCGACTGGCCCAGAAATAGATAAAAAACCTACATTTTATAACCAAAGAATTGTTAAGTATCAATTTCAAAGCACAAAGAATGAGACAAATTTCTAAATGCCAAATAAAGCAAGCAAAAAGAGAATGCAGCATAGATACCTGGGTCCATTTTGAATGAAGGCTTCAGCTGAATGCTGTCCCCTTGACTTCTGACCTTGCCACTCATTGGTCGCTCTTTAACCTTGCTGGACACTTTGGTGACAGAGCCACCAGATTTTGAAGGGGAAGCTTTAGCTGATTTTCTGGAGGGTCCTCCTGTACCCCCAATACCCACTGTCTCACTTTGGGAAAATGGCAATGTTTCAGTTGAAGACTTTGAAGTCACATCTTTGGGTGAGGGTACCACTTCTTTCTCTTTGCCTGCAAATTTGAGTGAAGTCCAATTTCTGCTTGCACTGGAAACATGTTTGTTTGTTGTTTTTTCCTCTCTGTGACTAGAAACAGCAGTGGTTTCAGATTTGCTATTAGCAATTTGCTTTTTGTTTACGTCTGAGGTGCAATTCAGTGGAAATTGGTGAGAAGAGCCTTCAGAGTACAAGACATCATTTGGAAACTCTGAGCACTCAAAGGGATTGGTTTGTCTGCTGACAATACTTTCTTCAGATGCATTTGGCTTTTCCACAGAAAGGTCTCTGTATAAATCTTGGAGACTGGTCCTGAAGGTTTCTGCCCTCTCTGAGGCTGACGCTTTGTTCTCTTCTTGTTTCATGTTCATCCTGTGATTTGAAGTCTGGTTACTGGAAGAGTTTCCACTACGGTTAGATTCTGCTGTATCCACCTTAGTAATATTATCATCTTTGCCTGTAACAGATCCAAAACTATCTGTCTTCTCAGCTGTTTTGGACATCTCAAAGAAGGTGTCTCCTAAAAAAGGGTCTGGGTCAGAGCTCTTTTTCTCCTTGCAGGTGGCTTTAGCAACCAGGGATTTGAGTTTTTCCACCCCTCGCATGATTTTCATAACTGGCCCCACCTTGCTAATTCCCATATGCTGCAGAACAGAGATGGTCAGAGATGGAAGGTCCACAATTTCAATCTGATGCTGAGAGAACAGTTTTTCATACCTGCGCTCATCCGGCAACCCCAGGGAGCTGAGCCAGGCTGCCACCTGCTTATCCTTGTCAAAGAGGTCAACTTTCGCTGCCTGGGCTGTGATGCTGGCTAGTCTGATGGAGGAGGGGTGTGTGGACACAGTGTCTGCACTGGAACTCCAGCAGAGGTCTGAGCTCAACTTAAACTCCTCTGACCGGACCTGACTGACATGTTTGTTCAACCAATCAGCCACAGCCCTTTGCTTTGAATGGGGGACATCACTGACAAACTGCACCGGCTTTTCCTCAGGTTTTTCCTTAGTATCAGACGTAAACTGTCCAGTCCATGAGTGTCTTTGGGCAACCTGGACCCCAGACTGTGAGTGTTTGGTCTGGGTGAGTGACTGTCTGTGAGGTGAGGCTGTCCAACTCTTTCCTGAGGGTGGCCTCTCACCAACCTTCAAGTCTGCCACGAGTTGTTTGGTATCAATTTCCTTGGGATTACTTTGACCCTCTTTTTTGCTGAGGCTCTTGTCAAAGCCCATCACATGGGCCCATTTGTCCCAGGGTTTGGGCACAGCATGCCTGTCCCAGTCCATAGGCGGCATGGGATACTGATGATCTGCGCGAAAGAATTTCTGTTGATGTGTCGTTTCGGTCATTGTGGGTTTGTTGAACAAAACCGACGCACTGCTCATATCCTTGTTAGAGTTTTGAATATCAGCTGTAGGTGCAAAATCAGGCTTCTCACTGTACGTCTCTTTATCTTTGATGATGGCTTGCTCTGCTTCTCTTGAGTCATCATCATAATGGGTATCAAGATCTGTAGGACCAGACGGAGTCTGCAGTTTACTAAAAGAGTGCCTAGCATCACCAGAAGGGGAAAAAGGAGTGTTTGTGATGGAAGAATCCTGACTGCGTACATCTGAGTGCACCTGCAAGTTCTTTCTGTTCCCCACAGCGGTCACCGATTTTCTCTCCCCCATGGGCAATCCACCTGGCTTTTTCTGAGGTTTTGCTTTGGTAGTCTTGGGGTTTCTGGCAGCAATTGCATTCTTTGACTGGATGGCGGGTTTGACCTGGGAACTGGAAGAGGAGCGGGGCCGCATGATCAACACAGCGCTGGCTCTCTTCAGCACCCGGCTCTTCTTTTCTGAAAGGTCCGTTTCGTTCTTCTCCGAGAAAAGAGACATCCCCAATGCTGCCGACTCCACAGCGTACTTTTTGTCCAGAGGAAAGCCCCCTTCACCAAAGACACCCTGCATAAACTCGTTGTACTCTTTGCTGTTGGGGTGAAAGTTCTTGGTTCCAGAGCTCCAGGCGGCTTGATGGTGCTGCACGGACCTGGCCTTGGACTGACTGGATTTGGCAGAGGCTCTCCTGGATTCCCCCCCACCTGCGTTCTTGACTTGGATGTCTGCGTCTTCGTTCAAGCACCTGGGACCCGAGGCAGCAGAAGGGACAACTTCCAGCTGGGCCTTTGTCTCCTGGAGAATAGGATGGAATGCTTAGTGTACAACAGTGTAGAGTCTGGGACTTACCAAAACAAAACAGAGAGCTACTAGTGAGCACACAAGTACTTACAAACACGTCTACTTATAGGTACAAGTACCAGCATATATGCACACATGCACACACATGCATGCATGCATGCACATAACGCACACACACAAACACACACACACACACACACACACACACACACACACACACACAGCACACACACACACACACACACACACACACAACACACACACACGGTAATCAAGTGTTTTTCTGGGTAAGTTGCCATTTTTGTTTTTAAGGATAAGATCATATGCTAAGGTCACATGCGTGGCATGCATTTAGTTCATGCTGCAGAACCCAACTGGAAGAGACCTATGATATGGAGCACATGTTCTATCAAAATGGAGAAAACTGGAAGTTAAGTTGAAAAGACCCAAAACAGCATGTGAGCAGTCCCCACCCCCACCCCCCAAATCTGCCCCAAACCTCTAGGAGAATAAGATATAAACTTAAAAAGCAAAACAATAACAACATTAATACACCTATATGCACTCACGCAAAGGGGGAAAAAAAGGATAATGATGTCCTACTATGGAAATACATCTTCCTGAGTTAAGCACTCATCTGCAATGATTACTAACAGCAGAGTAAAGGTAAAGTAAAAGTGTTCCCATAACCTATGCTGTCATAAGGTAGAAAGATGTCAGAGATCTCGGCTTCTCTAATGGCCAGCATTTAGAGGGTAGCACACATTTGATCTCCCTTGAACAGCAGAGTAGTTAAAAACAAATTGATCTTATAATCTCCTCAATCAGTGACCTGCATACTTCAGTACAAGAGCTAAGAAATACATCATAACCATAGATTCAACTCTAACAATATGCAAATTACCAATCAATCAACAGAACACAATCAATCAGTCAACAGAACACAAACACCAATCAGCCAATTCCAATCCATCAACAGTACAGAGCCAATCAGTCAACAGAACATAAACACCAATCAGCCAATTCCAATCCATCAACAGTACAGAATCAATCAGTCAACAGAACACAAAACACCAATCAGCCAATTCCAATCCATCAACAGTACAGAGCCAATCAGTCAACAGAACATAAAACACCAATCAGCCAATTCCAATCCATCAACAGTACAGAGCCAATCAGTCAACAGAACATAAAACACCAATCAGCCAATTCCAATCCATCAACAGTACAGAATCAATCAGTCAACAGAACATAAAACACCAATCAGCCAATTCCAATCCATCAACAGTAACAGAGCCAATCAGTCAAACAGAACATAAAACAACCAATCAGCCAATTCCAATCCATCAACAGTACAGAGCCAATCAGTCAACAGAACACAACAAAACACCAATCAGTCCAATTCCAATCCATCAACAGTACAGAGCCAATCAGTCAACAGAACACAAACACCAATCATCCAATTCCAATCCAATCAACAGTACAAGCCAATCCATCAACAGAGACACAACACAACACCAATCAGCCAATTCCAATCCATCAACAGTACAGAGCCAATCAGTCAACAGAACACAAGTTTACACAATCAACAGTATGTATAACAAAATATTTAAAAAAAGCATGACCTACCGTTTTCTTTGACCTCTTAGCAGACCGTGTCTGACTTCCTACAGTACTTCTGCCACTGGTAATCCCATAGGCGTCTTCCAGGTCATTCTTGGATTTAAAGGTGTGGAGCTTCCACCTCCTCCATACTGCCAACGTGAGCCCCCTATTTCCTGCCTGTGAGCACGTAAATCAGAAAGTATGACTGTAAGACCCTAGCTAGGACAAGCGTGTGCAAAGAGAAGAAAGAGAAAGTATGGCTCAAAGACAAAACTTGACAAGCGTGTATCAAGATATCATTAATATTATATTAGTGTCTGTAACTAGAGAGTGTCACTACGTAAATGTTTACGTGACAGTGTGTACAAGTTAAACACAAAATAGGATGGTAGTATATGATGTGTGAACAAATAAAACAGAAAGTAGGACTTAAGAACTTATGATGTTACATCCCCAAAGTTTGGATGCAGCTTTTTTAACCGTGGGGGGAGGGAAGGGGGTTGCATATGTAAAAATCTCACCTTTGTGAACTGTGGGCACTAGCCAGGGAATGAAAAAAAAAATGTAATGACATAATAAATTAAACAGAAAGTAGATCCAGGAGAAGAAACATGATACCAGTGTGTACTAACAGAAAAAAATGTTTGTGACTGAAAGAAATATAAGACAATGTGCAAAACACTGAAATAGACCAGAAAACCTGACCGTAAAAATATGACAAATAAGGATAATTATGTTCATAAAACATAAGCAAACAAAAAAATGACATCAATTAGCACACAGAAAAGAAAATTAAACAAAAAAAGAGAATAAGCAAGAGCAACATAAAGTATGACTGTCAGAAAGACAACAAGCTTCAACTATCAGATCTGAGGGTATAATACAGAAGCTGTTAAAGAATGTTGCAGCTGGTTTGTTGTTTTTGGTGTTGCTGGTATCTGAGACAACACACTTCAATATGTATCAGGTTGAATTTCAAGTTCTTTTTATATGTTTTCTGCCTTCTAATCCTTTTAACTCCATCCCTGAGGGTACAGCACAGAAACTTCTACACACACAATGTCTTGGGTAAGGCAAACTAAGTTAAATCTGTCCCTTTTTAAGTCCCAGACCTTATGCTGCATATGTATCTTTATGTCGTTCATTCTGCCATAGCTGGCCTGCTCTTCTCTGAAAAAAGGATGGCTTTGGAGTGTTTGTCATATGTGTGTGTGTGTGTTGTGTGTGTGTGTGTGTGTGTGTGTGTGTGTGTGTGTGTGTGTGTGTGTGTGTGTGTGTGTGTGTCAAGATATCAAGTATAAAATTGCTCACAAGACCATGGCATTTAGTCTCAACTCAAGGATTTACAAGGGAACTGAGGTGGAACCAATGTTTACTCTAGAGCAGAAAATCCTCTCAGGAGGACAAGTCAGCAACAACTCAACCCCCTGAGCTTTCAGCTTACTTCAGATCATGAGTCTAGCGCTCTAATCACTGACCTATTCTGCCTCCACTGTGTACAAATACTGGAATTTTACCTGATTTCAATTTTGCTGAACATGAAACATAAATCAATTTGTACATGTATATATGTCTGTAGTATTCATTCTCTACATGACTATCATGGAAAAATTCATGGGTCACTTTACATACACATCAGCCATCATCCAATTCTACTTTCTTTTTTTATTCTCAGGAATTCTGTGGAAATATCCCACATACACTAATCCACAGCTGCAAAACATCTTAAAATTTTTTTTTTTAATAAGATACTTCTTTCCCCTGAAGCTGAAGTACGGCTGCTGAAGTGATGAGGTACTTTAAAAGAATCATACACACAAACTTCTCGTCCAGTGTGTACTTTCAATCTTATAGTGATCCCAGGTGGGCTGAGTGGGTCATTTATACTAGGTGACCCCCATGGTGTTAAGCCAGGGAACACAATGACAACACTAACAAAAAATACCCCTTATCTACTATATAATCAAACACACAAATGAAGCTTGGGATGCCTTATGGGTTGAAGTCTAAGGTGTATAATGTCATCAATAACATTTTTACAGATAAACTAACATGTAGAAGGAAGGGGAGGGGTGGGGATAGGCAGATGGAATAGCAGGGTGGTTAGAATAAAATATTCATAACTTTGAGAAAGCTAGCAGAGGGAATTTTTCCACTGGATTTACCTTTAGTCTCGACTCCACGACCCTGCAAGCCTTTCAAATAAGACCACAAAATGAAGTCATGTGTTAAAACGTAAGCATGTCTTGAGTGGACATTAACAGCCCATCTCACTTTCACAGGCTAATGTGCCTGCTGTGGGTGGTGGTAGGAACAACCTGACCTGCACACCCATGATGCAGCCTGCAACCTTGAGAGGGATGGCCTTCAACAACAGATTCAAATTGCCCAAGGAGACACACTACATGATTTTTGCTTGTTTGTTTTGTTTTGCTTTTCTTGGCTAGAGCTCCAAGGTTGACCAGTGGTGAGATTTTTTGCACATGCAGCCATTTTCGGCCATCACTGAGGTAACAGCATTACAACTTTGGGGATGACATGAACATGTAATTGATGCAGTGCCCTCATCCTTTCTTTTGGAATTGAGTTCTAAAGAGACAGACAGATGGACAGAGACGAAAGCAGAGGGACAGATACAGTTAAAAGGATACCGAGACAGACAGCTAGGGAGACCATAGAGATAGACAGAAACAGAGACAGACCCAGAGGTAAAGAGAGAGAGAGAGAGAGAGAGAGAGAGAGAGAGAGAGAGAGAGAGAGAGAGAGAGAGAGAGAGAGAGAGAGAGAGAGGAGAGAGAGAGACAGACAGACAGACAGACAGACAGACAGACAGAGACAGAGAGAAAGAGAGAGACAGAAAGAGACAGAGAGAGACAGAGAGGTGGAGGCAAAGAAACAGTGAGACAGAGGCCAACACAAACACATGATACATAACAACAAAAAGGAAGAAGATGAAAACACTAATAAATAATTCCTATTGATAAGTCATGTAATACCTGATAAGCCCTGGCACACTGCTGCGGTCCTTATCAAGGAAGCGCTGGTGAAGATGAAGGGCATCCTCCAGCTCTTCAATATCCTGGGTCAGTTTGGCGTTCTCCTTACCCAGCCCATCACTGCACACAGGATGACTGAATGAATGGATAGAAAAATGAACAAATGAATGAATGAATGCATCAGCAGTTGACAGGATGACTGATTGACTGAATGTATGTATGTATTATTCACAGGGTGTAAAAAAAAATTCTACACCAATAGCAATGAACATTATCAGTTCTAGGGTAGGGTAGGGTAGGGTAGGGTATGGTAGGGTAGGGTAGGGTAGGGTAGGATAGGGTTGGGTTGAGTTGGGTAAGATTGGGTGGGGTAGAATAGGGTTGGGTGAAATAGGGTAGGGTATGGTAGGGTAGGTTAGGGTAAGAAAGAATACGGTAGGGTAGGGCAATGCAGGGTAGGGTAGGGTTTGCATTGTGTTATCACCTGGTGTGGTGTGATGGGGCATAGTGTGATATGGTGTGGTGTGGTGTGGTGTGGGGTGGTGTGTGGGATATGGTGAGTTGGGTCAGGTGGGATCTGAGTGTGACTAAATGTACAGGGTGGTGCAGTGTCATGGGGTATGTGTTGATGTGGCATGGTGTAATGTGTGAGTGTGGTGTGTATGGTGTGGTATGGCGTGGTGAGGTTGATGTGGTATGGTGTAATGTGGTGAGTGTGGTGCGGTATGTTGTGGTATGGTGTAATGCGGTGTGGTATCGCATGATATGTGAGGTGTTGTATGGTACGGTGTGGGGTGGTGTGTAATGCAGAGGAGTGGAGAGCCGCACATGGCATGCTGCAGTGGAGTGATGTAATATGAGATTGTTACATTTATGATCAACACATATAGTGATACACACACAAATACACATGATATACACAGTCAGACTGATAAACAGACAGATAGACAGACATACAGACACACACACATACACAGTGTACACACACAGTGTACACACGTGTGCACACACATGTGCACACACACTCACATATGCACACACACACAGTGTGCACACACACTCACATATGCACACACACACATACACACACACACACACACACACACACACACACACACACACACACACACACCCACACACACACACACACACACACACCACACACACACACACACACACACACACACACACACCATACACCCACATGGTAAAAACACAAAACCAACAACATACGATGGCTTTCTGGTGACAGGTTTCCTGGACCTGGACATGGTGACATCAGACCTCAAGGATCCAGCAATCCCATGTCACCTCCAGCCAATCACAGGCACAGATGGATCTGTAACATTTGGACAAGATTCAAGACAACTTTATCATCTCCTAGGAGAGAAATTTGGGCAGCTGCAACACTACTGCTAAAAATAATAAAACAAGAAAATGTTTGAAACACACATAATGACAGCACTTAAGATAAGAAATATGAATTTATTATCAGCAATATACAGTAGTATACATTTACCATGAATGGGAGAGAGGAAAGCAAAAATACTCTGAGTACTGAGAATGGTTTCAGGTTTATAGATGTATTCAAAACTGCATGTTTTTTTGTTGTGTGAAGCATGGTTTTTTGAATTTGGAGGTTATTGTTTTCTGAGATGCTTCCTGTTACTTGTTAGTTTCTCTGTGCTTTTTCTTTTCCAATTTGCTAGTCATCAAACTAGCTTCAATTGTGAATGTGGTGTTACTGTGAGGAGTGGAAAAGTTACTTGTGTGTGTGTGTGTGTGTGTGTGTGTGTGTGTGTGTGTGTGGTGTGTGTGTGTGTGTGTGATTGTTGTTACTTTGTCAGTGTTTAAAGATGAAATAAGATTTTTTTAAAAAGCTGATAATAACTCATTTTAATTTTTATGTATATAAACAACTGTTTAATCCTTGACAGGTACTTTCCTTTTGACTTCTGCAGCTTGTTCTTTTTATCATTTAAAAAAAAAGTATCTTTTCATAAAATTATCATTATGCTTTTCAAAAATGGTTTCTGCGCTTTGTGTTTTATTGACTTTGAAGAGTTCTGATCATAACTGAGCTTACTACACTAGCTAAGTCTAAGAATTTAGAAAATGCCCATTTTTGTTGCTAATTTGATGAAAATAATTAAGAATTTATTGATTTTTTTGGATGTGGATAAATAAACACTGTATACCCTATCTGATAATATGGGAACACAAGGAGAGTTCTGCATTTCAATAGTGAAATACTGTTTCTGTGAGACTTGAAGGTTGAAACACATTCAGTGCGTCTAAAGTTTGCTCTCTGGTTTCACGTTTTTTGTTTATGTTTCAGGCAAATGCTTTCTTGTGTGACTGAAGAAGCAAGATCATTTATCCCTCTTAATCTTATACATGTATCTGTTTCACATCAAACACATGACTGATAATCAATGAATGATAATGATAATGTGATATTGATCAATTCAAATTCAAATAATTTTCTTTAAAAATATCAAAACCAGCAACGCGAACACTGGTGTCGACGGGTTGACAGGGTATAACATATCCAGCATCCCTTTCCAAACTTTCCCTTTTGGTAAAATTCAAACCTGATTGCACTAACTGACTAAACCCTGTAAAAACATCAACGGGCATTTACATTAGCAACGCCTTTCGGTGCCACAAAACGTTCTATTAACGATAATCGGTGCTCATTTACTCTGAAAGAAACGTGTGCCTACAATGTCTACCTACCTTACCAGTGTAAGCCAGAATAATCAACGTATCAACTTACGCAGTTGCCCACAATGTATAATTTCATTCACGCCGGAGCAAGAATGTTCATGTTGTTGACATGGAGCTCTTCGGAACGAAAAGACCACATTCAGTTATCAGGCGCAGACGACTCTTCAAAGTACCTAAAGGGAGATAACTTTTCAGCTTTTCAAGTTGCGATAGATTATTATTTATTAAGCCTTTTTAGAAAGACTATGACATCAAGCAAGAGCCCTACAAAGAAACAAAACAACTAAACCAAAACACTACAAAAAAACAAAACGCTATTTGGGAAGAGGCATGCGCCATAGCTATCAGTATGCACTACAGAGTACAATGTAAGATCAGCGCTCATAGCCTATGGGATACTTAAAACTGGGTTATAATATTTAGTAATATCAGTGTTTCAATAAAGATCTATATAAAGTATATATATATATATATAAGATATAGAGAGATAGAAGAGAGAGAGAGAGAGAGAGAGAGAGAGAGAGAGAGAGAGAGAGAGAGAGAGAGAGAGAGAATTTTTCAAGGGTGATATAAAATATATTATAAGCATTCAATACTATTGTTCATCCGACCCTTGCCTTGATTAGGGACGATGAAAACAAACAAAACAAAACAAAAAGCAACAACAACAACAAACCGAACCCCCCCCTCAAACCCCCCCTCCCCCCCAAAAAAAAAAAAAAAGCACCCCCCACAAAATCCATCACGACGAACAACAAAACTTCAACCTATGATTTAAAGAAATCAGATAGATAATTTTATATTCATAATCTCTAACTGGATACATTCATAATTATTTAAACAAAAGGGACATCTGTGAAGTCAATAAACACATAATCCTCCAACTGACCCGAACATTAATGTTAAAACAGATACACTGATTATAAATGAAGTAAATAAAATTGATTGAAATAAAGAGGATACAGCAAAGACAAAAGCAGCCCAAGAAAAAAAAAGAAGATATATAGGAAAACATTTTCATAGATCTTTCTTACTTTAAACCAATACCACGAACTGAAAAAAAAACACCCCAAACTTTTAGGCAGAACAATCCCATACATTCCAACTTTCATAGCATACGCATGACAAAAAAGAAAGCATAAATCTAGAAGTTAATGATCACAAAATTACAAATTTAATGTAGTAACTAAGCACTCATTACGGATAATATGTTTAATGTGTGTGTGTTGTGTGTGTGTGTGTGTGTGTGTGTGTGTGTGTGTGTGTGTGAGAGAGAGAGAGAGAGAGAGAGAGAGAGAGAGAGAGAGAGAGAGAGAGAGAGAGAGAGAGAGAGAGAGAGAGAGAGAGAGAGAGAGAGAGTTATCTCCAGGTTATATGATCATCAGAAGAAATAGCATCTATATAATTATCACCCTCACAAAATCTCTCTCATCATCAAATACTGCAACAAGTAAGTACCCCCCCCCCCCCCCCCCCCCAGCAAAACAAAACAAAAAATCCCCAAAAAGGAACGAACAGAGAATTATCTTTTTTTCAAGGTAACAGATAAGCATTCACATACTTTTCTTTTTTTTTTTTAATCTGGCCCTTGCCCTGATAAGGGACTATCAAAACAAAACAAAAAACAACATAGATAGATAGATAGATAGATAGATAGATAGATAGATAGAAGAGAGAGAGAGAGAGAGAGAGAGAGAGAGAGAGAGAGAGAGAGAGAGAGAGAGAGAGAGAGAGAGAGAGAGAGAGAGAAGAGAGAGAGAGAGAGTTTTCCTTGTTCTGCTCTAACTTAAAAAAAAGAAAGAAAAAAAGAAGGAAACAAACAAACAAAAAAAGAATTAAAAAACTGATTGATGGTTTTCTTTTACTGCCTTTCTTTCTTTTCCTCGGTTAGCACTAGGAGTTAGAGAATGAGAGAAAACAAAGAAGCAACCAACTGTACACTGACAATTCAATGAGGCACACAGCACGTTCAATATGAACCTGGGCTTGCTTGTCTTGAAGCAAAAAACAAACAAACATTCAACTCTTGTCTTGAAGCAAAAAACAAACATTCAACTGATGCCATCCACATGCAGAAACGCAGCAATCTACCAACTAGCACCTAGGCATACATACAACCTGCTGAAGCTGAGCTTGCCAGTCCCGGAGACGCCGCCGGTGAAAATCAATCTTGACTGCACGTGCATTATTCATCCTGCCTCTCCTCCGATGGCGTTTCCTACTTTCTTTGGTATCTTGTCCTTTGGTGTACCGGTTCTGTTCGATCCATCTGTGATCACCATTAGGCTAGTGCTTTACTGGGTAGGCTGGGTGCGACGTGTTGGGTGTGACGTGTTTAGATCGCTGACGAGTTAGGGGGTAATCTGTGTAAGGTCTGCTTTTAGGTGATGAACGCTGAGTACTGACATGTCTTAACAGTTTGACACTACACTGTGCGAGGGATGAGAAATATGCCAAAAAAAGTGAGAAGGGCAACAGTGAATGAGCATCAAAGAATGAATCTTCTTTCTTTTAGAATCAAATCCTTCGAGGGGGATTTTTCCTCTCTGGAGTTAAGAACAGTAGGCTACCGATTCCATTCCCCTGAAAGTTCTTCGGATGAGCCTGTAAACTGAAGTTCCGTGAGTGAACGCAGGTAGAAAATGTTGCGCACACGTTCTTTCGGAAGGGAAGGCCACTACGTGCCGGTAGGAACGGATGACAAAAGTAAAAGAACCCCCCCCCCAAAAAAAAAAAACAACAACAACAATAAAACAAACCCGCATACACAGTAGTGTCATGTTTAGAGGTCATCCCCGAAGTCGGAATGCGGCTACCTTAAAGGTGGGCAAAACCAGTCGCATACGCAAAATCCCACTGTTGGTAAGCCTCAGAGCTGTAGCCGAGGACTGAACCCCCCCCCCCCCTACACACACCACACACACACACACCACACACACACAACACACCACACACACACACACACAACACACACATGCAACTTGGTCTTAGTACCATATCATTTCCTTTGTAAAAACAAAAAAAATCATGTCAGAAAAATTCCAATTCATCGACTCAGTTCTTGAGCATGATTTTATCTGAAATACAGTAGTGTTCACAAAAATTTGTTCGTTTGTTGTTTGTTTGTCTGCTAGTTTGTTTTAATTTGTCGCCCACGCACCTGTCACCGGCATGTGCTTTGTTTTTCAGCATGCCCAGAATTGAAACAAAAACTGTGGTCAGAAAAGCACGTAGACCTACTTGCACCACCCTGTGAATGTTCAGGTTATACACAACAATTTATTATGGTATTGTTTTTAAAACTTCTGCACGAGTGAACATTGCCTAGTGTCACAAAATGCAGATATACATTTAATCCCTTTAGCCTTCCATATCTCAGTGGCAGTTAGGCATAGCCTACGTGCATGGGAGTGTCGCTTTACACTTGTCTATCGGATCCTTCACCTTCACCTAAAACCGAAATGTGTGTTCCGATTCTGATTTAGATGTTCCACGATTTGTAACAATGGACAAAATTATGTTGCCATATTTTTGTTGTTGCTGTTGTTGTTTCTGCTGCTGCTGTTGCTGCTGTTGTTGGTGGGTGTTGTTGTTGGTTGTTGTTGTCGTTGGGCACTCCCTTGCTTGACATGCTGAGAGTCACCCAGAATATGCAGTCTGTCTCACTCATTGCACATTTGCACATTGGAAATGACTGTGAGACCATAAGAATACACTGGACTGAAGTTTATGGAGTACTGCCATTTTCCAAGTCCCTCGCCATAATTATAGGCACCCATAATCTAGTTTCAGAGTATTTTCTCAGTTTGCAGAAAAATAGTAAATGTAAAGGCAAGGGTGTACCATAACATATGTGGTTGTAGGGGAGCAAGGCACCACAGACCTCAACTTCTCTAGGGCTAGTGTATTGAGGGCGGCGCCCGGTCTTCTCTCCCTCGCTGCTTTACCTTTCCTGACCCTAAAGAAGGCAGGTACCCATTTACAGCTGGGTGAACTTGGGGATTGTACTGAAGCCAAGGCGTGCAACGGTCACCCATCCGCTTGGTAAACACGCTCGATGCTTGGCTGGGGGGAAGCGAGAGCTCTGACCACTGAGCTATCCCGTCCCCAGAGTATGTTGTTATGTTATAAGCTTGTCGTCGATGATGAAAATCTCGATATTTCAAAGCAAATAGTATTTTTAATGTATCAGACTTTGTCACTTTCCTTGCATAAAAAACCCGACAGCTTTGTTTAATGTAAATGTTATAAAAATGTAACTTTCCACGATTGTTAGTCCAGGCTTTTCACCCACATAGCAATACAGGCCAGATTAATGTTTTGACAATTCACATTTTGAGGGGTGACTATACCATTAATGAGCATCACTTTGGTCTTTTTGCATATTCAGCCTTATGCTTCTGATATCAATGGCCAAGAGTGCGGTATCATCATTAGACACAAAGAGGGAGGGATATATATATATATATATATATATATATATATATATATATATATATATATATATATATATATATATACAAAAAAAGAGAGAGAGAGAGAGAGAGAGAGAGAGAGAGACAGAGAACAGAGACAGAGACAGAGACGGACAGACAGACAGACCGGAAGGCAGGCAGGTAGACAGCAATCTATACAGCACTCAAATCATAGCAGGGTGTCACAAATAAAGGTAGGCCTAAGTGTCACAGTAGAGACTGATTATATATAACTAGAGAGGTTCAACGCCTAGCCCTACCCATTATACCCCTACCCTATACCTACCATTATGATCATTACAACACACGTCCCATTAAGCTAGCGGCGACTTGCAAGGGGAGAGTTAATCCGCTAGGGATTAACTTTCAGCCTCGGCTAATCACAGCATGTGAGGGAAGACTGGACATGTTGTGCACGTTGCACGCATTAGATCTACTTAAGTGGCCTAGCTTAAAGCACGGCCCAAAAGTTACCCGGTATAAGAGGCTTGGTGTTTTTGGCAGGAAGCTGCCATGCGTGGTGTTGTAGTCAGTTCCTCTTGTGCGAGACGACTGTGTGTGCTTGTTTCTGGATGGAGTACAAAGCTGGACTGAAGCTGGAAATAATTCGTTTCAGAAGAGGACAGATCATTGGTAAATCAGTGAAATTTTTTTTTATTCAGAAGCTGAGACAGAAAAGAAAGCATTTGATAAAGTTGTCGAGACTACTGGATGGAATATCTGTACAGTCTGCGTTATATCAGATCAAGTTTATAGACCATGTAGGCAAGAAGTAAGTCAGAAAGGAGCTTTTCGGCGACTGGTAAATTCAAAGGAATCACAAGTAAACTCAGTCGTGGTACCATAGTTTCTTCATCTAGTTTCTAGAAGGTCTTGTCTTCATCATCATGCATCTTTTGATGCGGTGTATACAGCAGAAAAGCTCAATTGCAAGTTTATGTACAACACTTCAAACAGGTTCCGTAAAGTTAGCAATTTAATATAATTTATTTTACGTCCGAATATCCAGTGCGTCATCATAACACTCAACTATGGGAGAGAACTCAACATCCGTAAATGGACTAGGAGTTGTAAAGGGACAAAATTTGGGCCTTTCTACTGTATCTCTTGCTTCCTCCGGAGCAGACGAGGCCCATAATCGGGGAACATCGCCTGTGCACCCCCCCAGGTTGAATCTCCACAGACAGCACAGTGAAAACTCCAGCATTCCTGACGTCCCGGAAGATATTGAATCGGAAGAACTGCAGAAAAGACTCTTCCAACAGAAGTACAATGCTCTAAAGGTATGCTGATGGCTAGATTTACATAGAAATGGTTAATTGTATTGTAGTATTATCGTATCATATTGTATTACTTTCAGTCACAGCAGATTTCTCTGCGTGAAGTTCAAGCTGCTTCTTTTCGTGGAAAGCACGTTGCCTTATGAGTAGTGCCACCCATTAAACTATGTTTCCAATGTTCATGTGTATTCTGTTCCTATCAAAATAGCCTTTTTTTCTAGAGAATTTTGCCAGGAGAAAACCTCTTGTTGCCATGCTTTCTTTTACATCGCTTAAGCTTGCTGCATAAAGGATCTCACGGTATCATCTCATCCGAATAACTAGCAACTACATCCCCACTCAAGGTCTAACGGATGGTGGAAATAGTGGGGGCACAACCAAGGATCAAAACCTCACACCTCACTTTCTATGGAGGTGAGTTACCACTAGACCACTGATCCACATGGTAAATCCAAACAACTAAGAACACAACAGCAACCGATAAACAGTAGTGGGAATTATTTCTGATAGGATGAAGTGTTGCTGTTGTTGTGCGTTCCCCAGCTTAATACTCTGGGGGTCATCCAGAATGTGCACTCTGACTCACTCATCCCACCTGGGAATCACTGTGAGATTGAAATTGCACACTGAATGAGAATTTTGTGTCTATTACTGTTTTCAAGTACTCGCCATAAAGAAACAAGGAAAAGAAAAAAAAAATCCACCGGTTGTGGCCAAGATATAACTGTTTCTGGTAACGATCAACACAGACAGTCGAGTTTTGTCAGGTATTTTGCATATAAGTAATGAATTTTTTTTCGTTCTTTAGCTAGAGCCTTGAGGTTCACCAATGGTGAGATTTTGCGTATGTGACTGTTTTATCATCCATACAGGTATCCCAAAAAATGTGTCGTTAATTTCTGAATGGAAAAAAGTTACACCATTCAAATTGAATGATAGGCAGCACTCCAGTTCAAATATCTGAATGGCCAGATACAGAGGTATCAATTTTGTGTATGTGAAGTTGTTTTTTTCACTTTGTTATTGTTTTGCTTTTGCAGTTGTTAGGAATTATAGATATTTTTTGTTTCACGTGGCTCGTATATCTATCGATTTATAGTGTAGTGTAGTGTAGTGTAGTGTAGTGTGGTGTAGTGCAGTGTAGTGTAGTGTAGTGTAGTGTAGTGTAGTGTAGTGTACGTAGTGTAGTGTAGTTAGTGTAGCGTGGTATGGTGTGGTGTATGTGTAGTGGGTTTGTGCAGTATGGTGTGGTCAGGTGTGTGTAGTGTAGTGTAGTGTTAGTGTAGTGTAGTGTAGTGTAGTAGTGTAGTGTAGTGTAGTGTAGTGTGGCGTAATGTAGTGTAGTGTAGGTAGTGTGATTATGGCTGTGTGGTGTAGTGTAGTGTAGCTGTAGTGTAGTGTAGTGTAGTGTGGTGTAGTGTAGTGTAGTGAGTGTAGGTGTAGTGTGTGTAGTGTGTGTGGTGTAGTGTAGTGTAGGTGTAGTGTGGTGTATGTGGTGTGGTGTGGTGTAGTGTAGTGTAGTGTGGTATGGTGTGGTGTGGTGTAGTGTAGTGTAGTGTGAGTATGGTGCTGGGTGTGCAGTGTGTGTGGTGTGTAGTGTCGTGGTGTGGTGTGGTGTAGTGTTGTGTAATGCATTGAACTGCAGTGCGTTGTGCTGCCTGCCTTCTTAGTATTGCATTGTGCTGCACTGTCTTCGTGGTATTGCATTGTGCTGTATTTTATTGTACTGCAGACGCATGCAGGTTTCTACGTGTGGAAATTTGAGGAGAGAAGGAGAGCGAGAGCGAAGAGAGAGAGAGAGAGAGAGAGAGAGGAGAGGAGGGAGAGGGAGGGAGAGAGAGAGAGAGAGAGAGAGAGAGAGAGAGAGAGAGAGAGAGAGAGAGAGAGAGAGAGAGAGAGAGAGAGTAGAGAGAGAAGAGAGAGAGAAGAGAGAGTAGGTAGGTCTGTCAACACACCACAAACACGTTGCGTGCACGCTAAAAAGCATCCATCGTTCTTGGAAGAATGGGCCTGGGCAGGTGATCCATACCAGAAGTGTGGACGACATGTATACACCCACCATAATCTGTGACCTGGAGAGAGGCAGCCTCTGTCAGGTCAACTTGCCCAAGGCACAAGGTCTGAAAGTTCCCGTATGGTGCTGCAATAACTATTCCTGCAGGTCAGGGAGAGGTCAAGCCAATCCCAGGTCACAGAGACACTCTCAGCATTAAACATTATATAGAGAAATCAAATACTAAAACTGTGCTACATTACGACATTGTCTTATTAAACATCGATTTTTTTTCTTTCATTTTTTTCATATGTTTAAGACTTTCAAGCAATATGCAGAGACAAAAGGTCCCATATTATCTGTCAAGATTTAAGATGAATCTTTTATCTGTGCTATGGGTGTCGTTAAATTCGCTTGGGGTGACATGTTGAATACCTCTGTAGAGAGGGCAAACGGCACTCTGTCTCCTGTTGTGGCAGTAGTTGGGTAGTGAGCTTCAGAGTCTAGTTCTTGAAGATACCAGACTAGGATTTTCGTGGTTGCACTGCTTGCCTTCCACAGTGCCCCGCAGAACGGTTTTGTACAGTCGGGAGCCAGGGCTTGGAGATATGGTCATGATAATCAAATCCCTTGATGGTGGTGGGTGGATGTTTCGGCCTATCTGCATGGTCGTTTACTTGCTGCTGGACATGCTTCTTCGCCATGTGTTTTGGGTACCAGGCGTACAAGCATTTCTAAAGCACTTGCATTCAGTCGCTTGGATTCTGTTCCCCAGAAGTCAGCTGTCAGAGTCCAGGTTTTGCATCCACAGAGGAGGACTGAAATCACTGAGAATTTCTTAAGTTTCAGTCCTACTGAAAAGTGGATGGAGTTACTTTTCTATAAAGTATTGAGTCTTGATATTGCAGATAGGTGTGGCTAAATCTCGGTTTTATCTCTTTTGATGAGCTGCCATCCTTGATTAAGATGGATCTAAGGTGCTCCGCATGTTCAGAGTGATTATACTTTTACAGATTAAAAAAAACTTAAAAAATATACTGACGTAGTACATTGTTTGTCAACCTTCTGTCTTTGCTCTATCACACCCACACGTTTCCTTCTCTCTTTCTCTTCTCCAAAGCTGCCTTTGTCTAATGTTACTAATAGTGAAAATATGTTGAAAATGAAGACAATGACGATAATGTAGACGACTCCCTTTGTCTGTCTGTCTCTTTCTCTCTCCCTCTCTCTGTCTTCCCACTCTCTAGCTCAATCACTCAGCCACCGATTCTTATATACTTTTGAGCTGAAATGATGATGCTGTTTCCATATTTCAGGTACAAAAAGAGAAGAAAAAAATTGACAGGAACACCAGAAATTTCGGAAAACTAAAAGACAAGCACTTTCAACTGCCAGATGAAGTCCGATTCGCTCTCAGCGTGGCCTGTGGAAGTGACCCAACACCTCCAGTATCCAAACCTGTGCCCAAAATCATCACCGAAGGAGTGCTACTCTTTGCTCCTGATGCAGACGACACCCCCTGTGCCGATCAACCGAACGAAAATGGCTTGACAACTCGTAGAGAGAAAGAAGTTAGAATTGTAGAACACATCTCTCCTAATGGCGACAGTCCTTCAAAAACACCACTCAATTCTGCAAGAACTTCTACAGCAACTAAGAAAAACAGCAAACAAAACTTGCCCGCAGAACAGGAAAAAGTGAATGGACACACTGATGACGGTGACAAAAAGGACAGTGCTAAAAGAAAGGGGTCAGGGAAGCGAACTGCCAGCGCTGCCTCCCATCCCAAAAGAAATCCCTCAGGAAAAGGGGCAGCAGCAGACAAGGGATCAAAACATCGCGGAATTCAACGCAATAGACTCAGCTCAGGAAACAGCGAGGCGTCTCAGTCATCCCACACTTGCAGCAGACCTCACAGCAGAACGAGACCTTGCAGCAGACCCACAAGCACCTCTTCCACTCTGTCCTTCCAGCCTCGGGTGAGATCGTCAAAGCGGAAGCCGTCAAAATCCGATGAAGCGCATGCGCAACATCGTCGAAGAAGTCGCGCGGCAAGCAGTGGTACTTTGTCCCAGCCTGACTCTGAGAACAGTGACCGTTTTGATTCTGATTCCGATTTGGAGTATGGTAAGTTGATAGTTGATGATTAATGTGTGTGTTGTGTGTGTGTGTGTGTGTGTGTGTGTGTGTGTGTGTGTGTGTGTGTGTGTGTGTGTGTGTGTGTAGAGATAGGTGTATTGTGCTTCCTAATAAACATGTTTTTCAAGTTAAGTATCTGATATAAACCTGATAAAACCATGATGATTTTGTGTTTGCCATGCATGTGATAGAGTCATTTTCTGTTGTTTTTTCTTGTGGTACTTTTAGTCTGTCTGTGAGTAGTTTTTTTTTTCTTTTAAAAGGCCTTGGTATTGTGTTATTTCTTTGTTGTTTTCTGCTGTGTTTTTCTGTTGTGTTCGTTGTTTTTTTTTGTTTTTTTTTTAGAAATCTGTTTTTATAACTTAGGTCAGATTCTTCTGTTGTTAATTACTGATTCTATACAGCCCACACCCCTAGTGACTTCAACCCCGAGGTGGAGCTCTACCGCCGAGCCTGTCAGCGTTACAAGGTAGTGACGTCACGGCGCGTAGAGCAGGGGCTGAAGAAGGGTCACATTGACGTCAGCTACTCTCAGCTGACGACAGAGGAACTCAAAGTTCTGTGTATCGCTATCGTGGTGAGGACATTATTTTCTATGTAATTTGCTTAGGAATAGATATTGCATGCACACACGCATCCATTCACACACACACACACACACACACACACACCCACACCACACACAACACACACACCACACACAGTGCGCGCGCGCGCGCGCACACACACACACACACACACACACACACACACACACACACACACACACACACACGCGCATGCACGCACATACAAAACACACACTGAGTCCAAGAATTAAGTGTTTTACATTCTGAATTAAGTAGTTTGATTTTGTTGACAAAGATTAGTTTCTAAGGGATTACTTCATATCTTAAACTTTTTTATATACAAAATAAGTTAGGGTCCACTTTGGTTATTGTCAGTTATGATTATTTTATGCACTTTCAAAACTGAACGCCATCTGGAAAGATGAAAATATCTCAATCAAGATCAGACTAATGCGCTCCCTTGTCATTCCACATTCCTGTATGCCTGTGAATCGTGGACCCTGACTGAAGATTTGGAGAGAAGGGTACAGGCAGTAGAGATGAGATGCTTCCGGAGACTCCTTGGCATCTCCTATAGGGACCACATAAGCAACGAAGACGTGCATAACAGAATCCAGCAAACCATTGGTCCCTTTCAGAATCTTCTATCAATCGGAAAGAAGCGTAAACTTAAATGGTACGGGTATGTAACAAGATCAAAAGGACTAGCAAAAACAATACTGCAAGGCAAAGTCCAAGGAGGAAGAAAAAGAGGCAGACCAAAGAAGAGATGGGAGGACAACATCAGCGAATGGACAGGCCTAGAACTCAACAAAACCCCGAGAAAGGCAGAACAGAGAGAGGAATGGAGGTAACTGGTTGTCAAGTCTTCATGGGTGCCCCCACGGTTGCCAGACTAAGGGATAGATAGAGATAGAGATTATTTTATTGCACAGCGTTATTGTCATTAAGTATCATTTTTCTACACACACACTATAAATAAATAAACTAATTATAAGATAAAACCACAGAGAAAGAAAGCAATTGTTGCAGGTAACCATTAAATATATATATATATATATATATATATATATATATATATATATATATATATATATATATATATATATATATATATATATATATATATATATATATATATACCTTTTCCCCCAATTAAAATGCAGCATTGACTCTAACTGATTGTACAGCTTTTATATTGGTGAATTTGGTTTTGGTTACACAGGTACTGTAAGTTGAATCATTGTCTTGGGCACGTTCAGAACTGTGTGATGGTTTGTCCCTGTTTCTGCAGGAAAGTCTGAACATCAGCCGAATAGACCTGGCGGGCAACGATCTGCCTGAACACTGCCTCTCCTACCTCTGCGAGGTCATGGAAGAAAACTTCCACATCAAAGAGCTGGTGTGTGTGTGTGTGTGTGTGTTTGTGTGTGTGTGTGTGTGTGTTGTGTGTGTGTGTGTGTGTGTGTGTGTGTGTGTGTGTGTGTGTGTGTGTGTTGTTGTGTGTGTGTGTGTGTGTGTGTGTGTGTGTGTGTTTGTGTTTGTGTTGTGTGTGTGTGTGTGTGTTTGTGTGGTGTGTGTGTGTGTGTGTGTGTGTGTGTGTGTGTGTGTGTGTGTGTG
>CM060321.1:43719358-43724358 GCA_030674155.1 Stramonita haemastoma
CGTCGCCGGTCCGGCTCTTTCCGTCTGACGCCCTCTCCTTCGCTGTCGCGGAGGTCCAGCGGCGCATCGGAGAGTTTAACCGCCATGCTGTCTTTGGATGTGAAGCGCTCAAGCGCCAAGTCAAGATCAGGGTCGTTTACAGAATCAGTTGATATGTCATGAGTGTGTGTTAGGGGTGGGTGGGGGAGGACGGGGTGGGGGGGGGGGGGGAAGGGGATACATTGTGTATGTGTATACGTGTGTGTGTGTGTATGTGTGAATATGTGTGTGTGTGTGTGTGTGTGTGTGTGGTGTGTGTGTGTGTGGTGTGTGTGTTTGTGTGTGTGTGTGTGTGTGTGTGTGTGTGTGTGTGTGTGTGTGTGTGTTGTGTGTGTGTGTGTGTGTGTGTTTGTTTTTTTTTTATATCGAGGATAAATGGAATAAGCACTCATGTGTTTGTTCTTTTTTACATCCAGTCCCATGTGTATGCAGTTCTTTAAATCTTGTCATCTGTTCCTACCAGTACACATGGCATACCCTTACGAAAAGCGGAACAGGATTTAAGTGCGCGCAAGATGTTCTCCGTGCGTTCGCACACGGGGTCTCAGTTTATAATCTCATTCGAAGGATTTTAGGGAGAGTGGAGTCAGCATGATGTGAACTCCAGAGGTAAAAATCCCTCCAACGGAATCGAACCCGGGTCGTCAAATTGCCAGCGCAATATGTGTGTGTGTGTGTGGTGTGTGTGTGTGTGTGTGTGTGTGTGTTGTGCGCGCGCGTGGTGTGTGTGTGTGTCTGTGTGTGTGTGCGTGCGTGCGCGCACGCGCGCGCGCGCGCGCGCGTGTGTGTGTGTGTATGTGTGTGTGTGTGCCTGCAAGCATGCGTACTTAATTAAACAGATAGGGCTAATATGCAGCAGAGGGATTTTTTATTCTTTTCACTGCGCAGATAAAAGAGGTTATCTTATACACTGGTAATCAATTGTTATCTTCTATAAAAAAAAACTACTTTATGTTCACCATACTTATGTGCCTTGCTTGTTTGTATGTAGTTTTTTGTTGTTGTTTTGTTATCATAAAGTGTTGGTAGTTGTATCTTTGGACATCATGTTATTGTTTTTATAGTTTTTTTGTTGTTATTTTCAAGGTTGCCGCATCCTTTCTTTTGAATATAGAGTTGGGTTGCCACTGGTGTATTGTAAACTTTTCTATGATTTAGTGTGATGTATATAAACGCATAATTTGGAAGAATGAAAAAATCAAATTATTGCTGAAAATATGTGTTGTGTGTAGGTGGTGTGTGTGGTGTGTGGCGTGTGTGTGTTGTGTGTGTGTGTGTGGTGTGTTGTATGTTGTGTGTTGTGTGTGTTGTGTGGTGTGCGTGCGTGCATGCGTGCACATGAGCGCCTGGTGCGTAAACTTACGCACATATGTAACTATCTAATTATTAAATTGAGCTTACCCGTGTACCGACATATGCACTTATATTTTGCATTTTTGTTTGTTGTACATAACCATGTATATCACAATGTGTTTCACAACTGAATAAAAGCAGTTACTTTGATTATCTGTGGTGTTCACTGTATTGACGATTGGGAAGAGGTAGGACATATCACACTATTACAAAAAAAACTTATAATGTGTGTACGAAAGTTCAGAATCAATCAATCCCAGAATAAAACGTTACACAATACACAAACTTACCTCAGTCCAACAAGCAGAGGTCAAGACGAATCAAGACTTATTCCTTTCACATTTGGACGTTGAAGATCACAAGAGAACAGACTCAAAACATAATGACAAAACAGTTACGAATCAACATGAACGAAACCAATGTTCAGCGTGTTTTAAAATGGCTTACAAAAACATATATACATCCATATCTGTGTAGTATCCATCCATCCATCCATCCATCCATCCATCCATCCATCCATCCATCCATCCATCCATCCAACAATCATCCATCCATCATCAATCCATCCATCCATCCATCCATCCATCCATCTAATCCATCACAATCCATCCATCCCTCATCATCATCCATCCATCCATCATCCATCCATCATCATACAATACCATCAACATCCATCCATCACCATCCATCAATCCATCAACCCATCCATCCCTCATCCATCATCCATCATCATCCATATCCATCCATCATCACATCATCATACCATCATCCATCATCATCAACCATCACATCCATCCATCACCATACATCATCCATCATCACCATATCCATCACCATACATACATACCATACCATACATACCATCATCCATACACATACCATACACTACCACTACATACATACCATACTACCTACTACTATACATACATACATACAATCGAACACAAAATCTGTCCAGTATTTTCTTCGAAGAAAAGAAAAAAACCCAACATAACATTGCCAAAAAAAAAACGAGAAAAACAAAAAAAACAAGCATCCAAATTTGAGTGAACTGATTTGTTTCGCTTTGTGTTTTTTTTTCTCGTTTTTTTCATACATATACACAAATAAGCACAAACGCTGGTAGGGGTTTTAAAAGCAAGAGAAAACCCAACAACAAAAGTAAAGGTAAACGTGTCCCAAGACCTACGTGTTCGTTGGGGAGCGAGGCATCAGAGACCTCAGCTTCTCTAGGGGCCAGCATTTGAGGGCGGCGCCCTCTCCTCTCCCTCGCTGCTTTACCTTCCTGACCCTAAGAGGGCAGGCACCCATTTATAGCTGGTGAACTGGGGGACTGTACTGAAGCCAGGCGCGCAAACGGTCACCCATCGAATTGGCAACCACACTCGTAAAAAAAAGATGAACAAAAGGACCAGAACAAATGCAAATTAAAAAGTCCCACAAAATACTGGTAGCTGATTATGTTCACCGCCAATCTTTAATTTTCAAATCAAAATCTTTTCTGTCTTTCGTTTTAAAGGGTCTACTCCGCACAACACATTTCCAGATCAATGTTTTCGGTACTGGCACTACTCTTATCTGTCTATAGTCTTTAAGAAGATCTTGATCTCTAATCTGAATAGGACAAACTGATAAAACCAGCTATGATTGGGTTGCGTTCAGTTTGACAATTATATGTTGCCCTTTTGCCAAAAGTTCTTATTTCCGAGAAATTATTTTCTACACTGTTTATTTTTGTTGCAATTATGTTGGCAATAATGTTGAAGTAAAATCAATGCTTGTAGACAAAATATTTTTGTTATTTTTTTTTCAAGCGTTCGCCTTTAAAGAGAACAAACAAGCAGACAGACAAACAAACAAAGCACAACAGAACGAGATGACCAACCTGTTTTATGCTTCATTTTTAAATCTCTGTCCATCAAAGGAAAAAACGCACGTATAAATCTAGGTAAAATACTTTCAATCATTTTTAGTGCAAGTGAAAAACAATCCGCTCTACCCTTCATAGTTTGTGACAAAACTGTTTCAATGCTTGTCAACCGCATTTAAAGGATTTATCTTTGTGTGCTATTTGTTTTTGTTTTTATTTCATGTGCTCTTTAGCCAGTCAAAAGAAGAGAGCAAAACTGACCAAAGAAGAAAAGAAAGACCCAACAAACAAATATCCCTATTTAGATCAGATACAACCTCGAAGTCGGAATGTAGCTACCTTAATGGTGGCCAAAAATGGTCGCATATATATATATATATATATATATTATATATATATATATATATATATATATATATATATATATATATATATATATATATATATATATATATATATATATAAACCCTTAATGAATCCCAGAGCTATAACGGAGGAACAGGGGAAAAAAGATCATCATTATATAAATTAAACTTTTTTCGGCAACGTAAGTCTTTCTTTTGGGGTAGCTTTGTGTATAGCACATCTAACAATCTCAAGCAAACAAATAAGATTTCTGGTTTTTGACTAACTCTGAGGATATTGCGCGCAGCTGAGCACAGCCCTGTTGTCTTAAATCAGTGTTTGAATCAGAGGGTCAGTGGTCAGTCTTTGACCTCCTTAGTGTTCGGCTGTCTGAGAGGTCAGCCTGGTCATTGTGGCCGGCAGTGGACAGTTTGTGAAGATGTGGTGGAGCCTGTTTCTGTTATGTGTTGGTATGTAGCCTACAGCCTTTGTTTCCATGTGATAGTGATAGTGAGAACAGTATGGATGGTGACAATGGCAAGGTTGATGAGCTAGCAACAGCTACATTACTACTGCTGCTGCTGCTGCTGCCACAACAACAACAACAACAACTACTACTACTACTACTACTACTACTACTACTACTACTACTACTACTACTACTACTACTACTACTACTACTACTACTACTACTACTACTACTACTACTACAGATAATGATTATGAATAGAGATAACAGTGATGATGATGATGATTGTACACGTATTCTGGTACTTTCTTGTAACTCTAACGTGCATATAGTGTCATTAGATAAATGTGTGTGCGCACGTGCAGGTGTGTGCATGTATGTGTGTGTGTGTGTGATTATCCCTTCAATTGAAAAAAACAAACATGACAGGACTATCGCTATGTATTTTAAACTTTTGGTAGAAAAATAACAAAATAATAACTGATATCGCGATGACATTTGTTCAACAAAAGGACATTATTTCTCAGAAAGCGTTCTGGAAGAGAAATAGCTTCGTAGATAACAAACGTTTTTAATGCTGTAAAGTACAGTTGACATTAGAAGTAAAGCAGGTCATGGGTACTGACCTGGTAACAGTCACTGTTGTTGGACAGCACGTATAGTAGTAGTGCCCAGTATCAGAAACAAAGACACACAGTCAATCGTTCTCAGGGTGTAGGCCATTGTGTGCTGGTGGGAACGGATGACGAAATTTACAAAACTTCATACACATGGAAAGTGGATGAGAAAACCACATGAGTGCTTATTCCATTATCCTCGAAATAAAAGAAAAAGAAAGTCTCACCTTCATTCATTCTATATAGCACTTATCTATGGACCACCCTTCTGGATAGCTCAAGTTAAGCTAATAGTCTTTACTCAAAC
>CM060321.1:43729358-43736858 GCA_030674155.1 Stramonita haemastoma
AGTTAACATCAGTGCTGACTCCACTCTCCCCAAAAGTCCTTCGGATGAGACTTTAAACCGAGGCCCCGTGTGCGAACGCACGCAGAACATCTTGCGCACACGTTAAATCCTGTTCCGCTTTTCGTAAGAGTAGGCCATCGTGTGCCGGTGGGAACAGATGACAAGATGTACAAAACTGCATACACACGGGGACCGGATGAAAAAAAGCACATGATTGCTTATTCTGTTATCCTCGATATAAAAGAATAAATAAAATAATAATAACACACACACACACACACACACACACACACACACACACACACACACACACACACACACACACACATACACACACACATACACACACACACACACACACACACACACCCCCAACACCACCACCACACACACATACACACTTTCTGTCTGTCGGCGTGTCTGTCTGTCTGTCTGTCTATCTGTCTCTGTCTCGCGTGTCTCGTCTGTCTGTCTGTCTGTCTGTCTGTCTGTACACACACACACACACACCACACACACACACACACACACACACACACACCGCACGTTCGCACGCACGCACGCATGCACACATGCACTCACGCACGCACACACACACACACTTTCTGTCTGTTGTCTCTTGTCTGTCTAATGTCTGTCTGTCTGTCTGTCACACACATACACATAAACACACACACACACAAACACCACCGCTACTACCACCACCACCACCACCACCAGAGCACAGCAAACAGCTCTAAGTCTTCAGCAGCAAATGCTATTTAAAACTGTGAATCGAAAATACTCATCAATACTATTAGAGTTTTATCATAATAATACCAAAGTAAGTACACCAAAGTATATATTTATCCTCATACTACACTGTTGTGTGTGTGTGTGTCAGGTGTCGGGGTACCTCAATCACCTGATAGCTCTGGGGGTGTCAGGCTTCAGAGTGGACTCTGCCACTTTCATGTGGCCCTCTGACCTGGAGGCCATTGAGAACAGGCTTCAGGGTAGGTAGGTTTGCTGCTGACAGTGAGATAATGCTGAGGGTGGTGGTGGTGGTGGTGATGATGAAGACGAAGACAATGATGATGATGATGATGATGATAAGGTGATTATGGTAATGATGATGATGATGATGATGATGATGATGATGATGATGATGATGATAAGGTGATTATGGTAATGATGATGGTGATGGTGAAGGGGAAGGAGAAGGAGATTTTGATTACGATGATGATAATGGTGTGTGTGTGTGTGTGTGTGTGTGTGTGTGTGTGTGTGTGTGTGTGTGTGTGTGTGTGTGTGTGTGTGTGTGTGCACGCACTTGTGTGTGTACGTACTTGTGTGTGCGTGTGTATGTGTGTATGCACTCGCATAATATCTGCACGTTCATGTGCCTGCACTTGCACCCGTGACTCTGAACCTCCGTGCCCCTTCATGCTCACATGTCCACATGTCCAGGTACCAGTGTGCAAGTTATGTGTTGTTCTTCAAATTCCCTGAAATACCTTATTTGTTGTTATCTAAAACCATTTTATTTAATACTGTTTCTGTAACCATTTAGTTATTCAATATGTACTTGTTTGTTTCTCATATGTTTATTGGTTGATTCATCACTTTCTTAATCTATCAATTTTCAGATCTTCCCGGAGGTGGTAGGCCTTTTATGATTCTGGAGGTTGAAGATCACGGCAATCACGTCATCAACAGCACTGAGTACACACATCTTGGCTACGTCACAGATTACAAATATGGACGATCTCTGGCCCAGACTTTAACTACGTCACAAGACTTGAATGATCTACGTCACTTCCGTAGTCGTAGTCCAGGTCAGCATGACTTTATAAACCCAGTTGTTTTGTAAATTTATTACTCGCTGTGTCTCTGTGTCCTGTTTCCAGTCTGTCTGTCGTGTCTTGTCTTTCTCTGTAACTGTATAGTTTTTTGTTTGCTTTTAATTTAAAAAAAATTTGCATATAACACAAAGAGAAATGTAGTCAACATTTTCAACAGTTTCGTGTAACTTAATCTTGATTATAAATTTGGTCGGTTTGTGAGTGGGTCAACACTTTGAGAGATAAAGAGGGGTGGTGGTGGTGGTAGGGGAGGTTGGGGGTGGAAAGAAAGACCACACACACACACACACAAACACCAACACACACACACCTTAACAGGGCAAAAGTGCTAAGTCTGTACGAATATCATTCATTTACGCATGTTTTGTTGTTGTTGCTGCTTTTGTTGGTGGTAGTGGTGGTTTTAATTATCATTATTATTATTATTATTGTGTTGTTTGTTTGTTTGTTTTTATTTTAGGTATGCTGCCATCAGATCACGCCTTAGTCTTCGTGGATAACCACGAAACCCAGCGCATGCCCCAAGAAGGCACACTACATCTGAGTCACCGGGAACCCACACTCTACACCATGGCAACGGCCTTCACCTTGGCCCATGACTATGGCTTCGTCAGACTGATGAGCAGCTACCACTTCACCAATCTGCACACCGGGCCTCCCAGTAACGTTTCTGATCATTATAAGACAATGGTAATGGAAATTAGAAATTAAAAAAAAACTTTTAGAGATTGGATGGGTTAGGGTAGGTTGGGGTTGTTTTAAATAATGGTTATTGTTAATTATACACATCTAACGTTATATCACAATTTGTGAAAAGACGTTAAAAGAAATTGAACATCTAAAGCCAGTAGTTTAATATACATCAAATAACCAGTTTAGCTAAGTATTTTGTTTTTGTATAATAATATCCTTATTAGCAGTACTGATGCTAGTCTATTATGTAGGTTTTGATTATCAAAATATTTAGGAGCAGGTTATTGAAGTTTTAGTTTCGTCCATCCATACAAAATAATGCTCTTCTCTCTTGTCCTACAACGTGTGATATCCTCCCTCCTCCTCCTCATCGTTGTCGTCATCATCAACATCATTATTATCATCAACATCACCACCATCATCATCATCATCATCATCATCATCATCATCATCATCATCATGACCACCACCATCACCATCACCATCATGACCTCTACCAGCACCAGAAGCACTAACAACAGTGTTGTCAACATTATGAAATGTTTCAGTCACTGTTATCGTCTTTGTACTTGTTCTTAGCCACACTACAACTTCAACTCTCGTTGTTTTCCTTGTACATTCCCATACCAGAACGTACCGGTTCACAGTGACGGAACGTGTGGGGGTGGTTGGGTTTGTGAACACCGCTGGCCCGCCATTTCTGCCATGGTTCGATTCCGCAATGCTGTCAACGGGACTGACGTCAATCACTGGACGTCACAAGCTGATTTCCTGGCTTTCTCGCGTGGTGACGTAGGCTTCTTTGCCATGACGTCAAATGACAGCTATCAGGGTGACGTCAGGACGAACCTTCCAGCTGGGAGGTACTGTGAGGTGGTCAGTCAGTGCAGGACTGTGGTGACTGTGGATGGACAGGGCATGGTGCGTGTGGCTTTGGACAGAACGGACAGTCCCTTTATGGCTATTTTGACAGGTAGGTCTCTATATTTATTTATTTCATTTATTCCATTTATTTTACTTATTTTTTGTTTGTTCTTTTATTTTTATTTCGAGGACAATGGAATAAAATTTAATTCTCATGTGCTTTTTTATTATTTTTTTTTTTTTACATCGAGTCCTGTGTGTATGCAGTTGACACGCTGAGTGGTCTTTTCTTTGACATTGTATACCCTCAGTATGTTACACTTTTTATGATTTTCATTCTATTTCAGCGTCTGTTTGTCTTTAAAAATATATTTATGCTTTGCCGTTGATATGTTTCCTTCTCTCTGCTTAAAAGTGTTTTATTTAATATATGCCTTATGTAAGTTGAAATATTTCTTCTTACTGTTGATTTGGTTCTTCATTTTGCATTCTCTGGTCTTCATTCTTTTGCTATACTTTTACTCTCTAAAGAAAAGTGTTTATAGACTTTTTTTTTTTAGAGAAGAGTGAGAGGAATGGAGATTGATTTAGAGTTCTGATTATATAGCCAATCATTTGCTTTTTTTTTTTTTTTTTTTTTTTTTTAAGATAATGAAATTGTTTAGAATTAGGTGTTCATGTCAACGTTTTGTTTACATGATATTAATAGAAAAAATGACGACCTTGACATTGGCGTTGAAAGTGGAGGGGGGGGGGGGGATGGAAGCATAATCGATAATGGATTAAAAAAAAATTTCCATTGCTGTTTGGTGGTATGCTAGTTGATTGTAGATGTTCAACATGGCAATGCATTTTTTTGAAATTTGCCATGCCAACTGATGTAACTAATACTTTTGTTTTCTTTTGTATCAATTCATTGGTGTGTGCGTGTATAGTGTGTGTGTGCGTTTGTGTCATGGGTGTGCGCGGGCGCGCGCACAAGTGTGATTTTTGTATATTTTTTTATTTGAAGCTGTCAGAATAATGTTTGAACAAATATGAATGTGCTATCTTGTGTTTTTCATTATGATTCATATCAATATGCCTGTCGTATTGTAATTGCCCTTCATGGATAATTAAGTGTTTTTTGACTTGACTTGACTTTGTTCATGTTCAAGAATGGCCTGCAGTCGGTGTACCGCCAGAGTCCTCGCAGCTGCTTTCCACAGTCACCGCATCCTCCTTCATCGAGGAAACATCCCTGCTTCCACCTGGCAGCATCACGTCATCCATGCAACAGAGCACCCACTTCTTCAAGCCCACCCAAGACCTCACCATGACCTCAGAGTCCACTGGTATCACTCCTACTTCTGAAATACTGGGCTCCAGCCTCGGGGTCACAGAGTCAACTGTTTCATGACTAGTGGTCTTCAGAATTCCCAGTCCCGTCTTCAGTCAGACCTTGATCCTACGATGTCTCAGGCGACTTCAGATGTGGACAGTGGACTACTGAATTAACCCACAACTCTGTCGTTTTGTCCGAGTGGTGATATGAGCAGTGTTGAGTTGTCCTTGCAAAGAAGCTCCTTATTGGAAGAGACACCGACGCTTACATTTTTTCTCAACTTTTGCCTACATCTGTTATTTCTGATTCTGACAGTTCGGCATGGCATCGTTTTGAGATGACTGATTCTGTGTCGCCTTCAGCCACTGGCTTTGACTCCACAGCATCAGCTCCAATGATGACATCATCACAATCATTTGCAGTGATGTCATCAGTGACGTCGTTTAATGACATCATCAGTTCATGAAATCCAACCCACGATGACTTTTGCACACCGTCCACATCGCTGTCTGGTGCAAACGAACTAACAAAATCTGCAACAACAATATCATTCAGCAACGACCTCAACGTTACCAACAATAACAACGTCAGCAGCAGCAGCAGCAACAACAACAACCTCTACAACAACAACAGAACCACAAAACCTCCCTTCCAGAGAACCATCATTTTACTGGAGCGGCAAACGAGTCCTGGGGAATACATCTTCTTCAGAGGGGCATCGATGAACATCACAAAGCTGGTAGGGTGACCCTGAAGGCGATAGATATAATTATGGATAATTATGTATGAAAAATAATGACAGAGTGGGAGAGGTAAGGGAGGGGGGAGGAGCCAAAGAAGGAGGAGGAGAAGAGAGTGGTGGTGGTGTGTGTGTGTGTGTGTGTGTGTGTGTGTGTGTGTGTGTGTGTGTGTTGTGCGTGCATGCATGCGTGCGTGCGTGCGTGCGTGGTTTGTATGTACACGAGTACAACAAGTGTTGTTATTTTTACCAAAAAAGAGACAAACTCCTCTGTGTACATCAGATTTGGTAAGATAGCATTTACTTTTCAAGAACACCCAGCTCAATTTAAAAATAAAAACTGCTGAAGGATAGACAAGCCATTACATATTTGCCAGGAAATAAACTCCCCAGGAGGTAACGAAAGGAACAGTGGTGACAAAATGTTTGGCAGATAACGTCTGTTAAATTACTAAGCTGTTATTCAATTCACAACTTTGTGCCATCCATGCTGCACATTCAAGTATGTCCTCTACCTTCCCCGCCAAGGCTTCAACTCTGAATTATTCCCAGGCTGTTAGCGGTAACGGCGAATCCAATGTTTTTGGACATAGTCTTTGATACTATCTATTATGGCAAATAATCACAAATGAACGGTATAGGAATTCATACTCTCGTCTTCAGAGGATCATAGCTGTTATCTCATGATGAATTAAAACAAGGATCGAGTTTCCACTAAAGTTACTTTTGAATGGGCTTTTCCCAAGGAGTTAACATTTATACCGATTGCACTTCCCTGAACATCCTTCAGGTGGGACTCTACACCGAGGTTTTATGCGCAAAACACATCTTGGCAAGCTTAAAAACCCCTTCATCTCTCAGAGGTGAGGCCAGCAATAGCTTGAGACAAGAATGACACGAACACACCCAGGCCATTATTCTTCCTGCAAAGTGATGTAGGATGACAGACGCACTGCTTGAAAGATGCCATGATTTGGCCCAACAACTTAGTTTAGGGAGAAGTCTAATGATGTTTGGGGACGGGATAGCTCAGTGCTCAGAGCACTAGCTTTCCCCCAGCCAAGGTTAAGCAGCATCGAGCGTGGTTACCAATGGGATGGGGGACCGTTTGTGCGCCTTGAATTCAGTATAGTCCCCAAGTCCACCCAGCTGTAAATGGGTACCTGCCCTCTTTAGGGTCAGGGAAGGTAAAGCAGCGAGGGAGAGGAGATGGGCGCCGCCCTCAATATGCTAGCCTTTAGAGAAACTGAGGTCTCTGACGCCTCGCTTCCCCTACGACCACATAGGTTATGGAGCACCTTTACCTTTTTACTTAATGATGTCTGTCTTCCACAGGTTGTGACCTAGTGGCTTCAGATTCGAACCCCTGCGCCATACGACTCCGCTACCGCGAAGAGGGGCAGTCAGGCCACTATGCAGCCTTCAACACCTGGAGACAGGGGGATCACTTCCTGGACTGGCATGGCCCCGAACCGCAGCAGAGGTCATTCCAAGGGCACCAAGCCCAGGGAAGTCCCGGAATCTGGACCACGAACCGGGCTGATGACTATCGCTATTCTAGTTTAAACACGTGAGTAGAGCCGTGTGTGTGTGTGTGTGTGTGTGTGTGTGTGTGTGTGTGTGTGTGTGTGTGTGTGTGTGTGTGTGTGTGTGTGTGTGTGTGTGTGTGCGCGCGCGCATAGCGGCATTGTTTGTATTTTCTATTGTATTTTATGCTATCATACTGTACAGTCTATTGGTGTTTTGTGTTGTTTTGTTTTGTATAGTTAAAGAACCTTAGAGCTTTATCTTTGCATATCATTCACTGTCTTTGAGATTACTCATTGTATACAACTTTTAGTCAAAGCAGATTTCTCCACATGAAATTTGGGTCGCTCATTCTGGGTAATGCACGTCGCCACAAGAGCAGTGCCACCTATTGTTTTTCCTCATTTACCTGTCTCTAGGTGTATTAACTTCTGTATAGGAGTGGCTTTTTCTACCTAGTTTTGTATGGGACAACTCTCTTGTTAATCGTGGGTTCATTTATGTGTACT
>CM060321.1:43741858-43744358 GCA_030674155.1 Stramonita haemastoma
GTCCACGTCCGTGTCCGTGAAGTGATCCAGGTCCAGCCCCCCCTCCACCCCGCCTCCCCCTCCTCCACCCCCGCCCTCGCTAAAAGCAGGCACGTTCTCCACGCAGAAGGTCATGTCCACGCCCGAGGTGCTGCCCGAGGAGCCGCCCTTGTGCCTGGAGGCGGGCTTCCCGATCTTGGAGGCGTCGATGCCCAGGCGCGCGAGGTACTCCTGGTGGTTGGCCGCCACGGGCTCCGTCAGGCTGTCCTCGTCCTGCTGGATGCCCGAGTCCGGCATGGTCTTGTGCCGGAAAGCCGCCAGGTTGGTCAGGTAGTTGTTGGCGTTGATTCTCCGGATCTCCTCCTCCTCCTCCACCTCCACAGACCCTCGCCCGCTAGAGGCCGAGTTGTGCGACTGCTCCGAGAAATCCGACACGTTGACTTTAGCGGCGCGGATGTGGTTGTTGTACTGCAGGGCGCTCTTGAAGGCGGGGAGGGGGCCGGCTTCTTCCAGGGGGGGAGGGGTGACGCTGAGGGTGCCCTCCCTCCCCCCGTACCCCTCCCCGTTGACGGCGGTGGGCACGCCTTTGGTCCTGCGCTTCTGGCAGATGAAGACGAGCAGGACGATGATGATGACGGCGGGGACGAGGATGCAGACGAGGACGATGAGAGCGATGGCCACGCTGCTGAGCCCGTCCTCCAGCTCGTGCATGGGCGCCTGGCAGCCGGCACAGGCGCGGTCGATGCTGACCACGCAGGGCACGGTGGCGGAGAGCGAGTTCTCCAGCCCCGAGGACGCCCGCACGATCAGCGTTTCCGAGTCCTGCACCAAGGCGCGCTTCCTCCTCCTCCTCCGCCTGGTCTGGCCCTCCCCCTCCCCCTCCCCCACGTCCTCGTGCAGCGTGTAAGCCACGCTGATGTTTCCGGACACGGGGTCGATCTGGAAGTAGTCCACGGCGCGGTCCAGGGCAAAGACCACGCGGCCCGCGCGCCCCCGTCAGGGTCCCTGGCGGAGACGGTGCCCACGAAGGCGCCCTTCTTGGCGCTGCCCGGTACCCTGAAGCTGTAGCTCTTGTTGGAGAACTTGGGCGGGAACTCGTCTTCGTCCGTGACGGTGATGGTGACGGCGGCTGTGCTGTTCCGACCTCCGCGTCCATGGCTCTGACGGTGATGTTGTACACCTTGCGCTCGCGGGGTCTTCGTAGTCGAAGGTTTTCTTGGTGACGATGTGCCCCGTGTCGGAGTCTATGCCGAAGAGGTCCTTGTCCCCCTGAGGTGTGATGGTGTACTTCACCTGCCCGTACTCCCCGCCGTCTTTGTCGTTGGCATGCACCTTGAACAGGAAAAAGTAGCAGGTGTGATGAATGGATGTATACCTGGGTAAGGTGAGCAGCTTCAAGTCCTATGATTTTTAAGTCACGGATTCAAAAATAGGTGGCGTCTGGTAGATTAAGCTTGAGATGTATATGGTCTCCCAGATTAATTTATGCGCAGGTACATTCAAAGCCTAACCCCCTTTTGCTCGTAGAAGTCCATGCACGCACTTAAAGATTTTAAAACTCACTAAGTGTAAAGGACTGTAGTCAAGAATTGTTAAGAGTCATAAACATGATACTATTGTCTTCACCTCCCCTCTTCGGCTTCATCATTTTTTTTTACGTTAGGTTTTACAACATTCATAATTTTTGAATGAAAGTGAGAGAGGAAAGAGAGTGAGAGACCATTGAGATGAGATCGAGAAAGAGAGAGAGAAAGACGAGCAAGACAGATCGAACAGTAAATACATTACAATGAAAAAAAGATTAAACCATTATAATTATCTCAAACCTTTAAGAAAAGCAGAGACATATCACTTGATATTACAATCAATCATCAACAACTTAAATAAACAAATACCAACCCTTCCTCTCGTAAAGAGCGAACAAAAAACAACCCACAACAAACTATCAAACAAACACGCAACCACCATTACAAAACCCACACACGAAGCACAACCATCCACCCAACTCTGGAAACACAGTCGTTAAGCTCAGTCTCCGCACGTGCCGTAGTAGTGCGTCACGGGAACTCAGGAGAATCGTTGACGTCAGTGACGTTGATCACCACCGTCACAAACGCCGAGCCGCGGGCGCCGACAGGACACCGGCCACAGTCCACCGCCCGATGACCAGCCTGTGAGAGGCCTGGGCCTCGAAATCCAGGGTAGAAGCAGGGCGAGGGCGCCGTTTTTGCCGCAGGAGAACACCCCACTGCTGTTTCCCGAGGTGAGCGCATACTCCAGGTTGAGTGAGCACCTTCGTCAGCGTCCGTGGCTTGACTTTGAGAAACACTTGACCTGGAGAGGATGGCGACAGTAGTGATGATGGATTAGGGAGGGGGGTAGGATTGGGTGGTCAGGGTGAGGATGATGGATAAGATAATGGAATGAAGAGATAAAGGAAAAGAAGAAAGGGAGAAAAGAAAGAAAGATAAGACAGAAGAGAAACGCACTCACACCCCCAAACACAACACACACACACACC
>CM060321.1:43749358-43786858 GCA_030674155.1 Stramonita haemastoma
TCACTTCTCTTATTCTCTCACGTCTGGACTATTGCAATTCTCTTTTGGCTGGTCTGCCAGCATCATCCATCCACTCCCTTCAACGCATACAAAACTCCGCAGCTCGTCTGGTCCTCAGAAAGAAAAAATCTGAGCACATTACCCCTCTCTTGCAATCTCTTCATTGGCTGCCCGTACCACAGAGAGTAAACTACAAGATCAATACCCTCTGTTACAAATGTCTCCACAATACTGCACCCTCCTACCTCTGTGAATGTCTTCACTTGTACACACCTTCTCGCTCCCTCCGCTCGTCGGCAGATACTTTGTCCCTAAGAACACCCAGATTCAACCTATCTACCGTTGGCCGCCGCTCTTTCTCTGTTTCCGGTCCATCGATGTGGAACGACCTTCCTCTCTCCCTCCGACAAAAGCCTACTTATGACACTTTTAAATCCAACCTCAAGACACACTTATTTCAAACCTAAGTTTTTCTCCTTCCGCTTCCATCTCTTACCTGTCCTTGCATTCAACATCCACCTGCCAAAGTGCATAACGTTTGTGGGTGTGTGTGCGTGCGCACGCGTGCTGCGTGCGTGCGTGCGTGTGTGTGTGTGTGTACATTCGAATTTGTCGAAACTGTAAATAGTTGCTGATTGTGCGTTGTGTAGGTTGAATGCAAGCGCTTTGATTTGTTTTTGCAAGATATAGCGCTATACAAATTCCATGTATTATTATTATTATTATTAAAAGAAGATGTTAGAAAAGATGCAAATTACAATTAAGAAAAAGAAGAAAAATTAGGAATATTTCTAGATGAATTATTTGACGAAATATTTTCAAAGTTAAGGTAGATAGGTAAAGTTATGTAAGTTGTGTAAAATATAAGGTTGTCCTTTTACTGGTGATATTTCATTTCTTAAATAAAGGTAAAGTAGGACTTCTACCTCCGCTTCCCCCCCGTCTCTCTCTCTTTCACACACACACACACACACACACACACACACACACACACACACACACACACACACACACACAAACACACACACACACACACACACACGAACATGTAGATTAGCACTGTCTTTTGAATGCTTTTATAAATCAAATTTCTTTTTTATTTGGTGAGAGAAGGGTGAAAAAAAGGTGTGTAAACTTCATCTTTTACCCTCAATAAAGATAATTTTGACTTGACGACACACACACACACACACACACACACACACACACACACACACACACACACACACACACACACACACACACACACACACACACACAAACATGTTACTCTGTCTTATGAATGCTTTTATTAGTCAATTTTCTGGGTTTTTTTGCATGTGAGAGCAGGATGAAAAAAAAGTTGTATAAACTTATCTTTTACCTTCAATAAAGATCATTTTGACTTGACTTGACATACACACACACACACACACAAACACAGACACACGCACAAACACACACACACACGCACCCACACACACCACACACACACACACAACCACAAATTCTTTCAGCCCCACAGGTTCCCCCCCCCCCCCCGACTCACTCTCCGCCAGGTAGACAGGGCCGGGGCCGGGGATGGGGAAGGTGGGGGCGTTGTCGTTCTCGTCCACAAAGGTGATGTGCAGACGACAGATAGACCTCTGTGGGGGGTACCCCAGATCCTGCACACATTTGTAGGGTTTGTTGATGTTGTTGTTGATGTTGTTGTTGCTGTTGCTGATGTTGTGGTTGTTGTTGTTATTGTTGTTGCTGCGTATCCCTAGCTTAACATCTGGGTGGTTATCACCCCAATAATAATATGCACCCTGTCACACTCACTCATCACACCTGGGAATCACTGTTAATACACACTGGCTGAGAACCATACGTGCACGACTGTTTTTAAATACCTCACGATACAGCCAGCCATATTCCGACGTTAGATAACGTACTTTTTATTTTTAAAGGAGAACGTAAGTTGTTATACTAAGACATTTCTATAGCGTTATATTTTGTATAAAAACAAATCAAAACGCTACACAGGGAGGCAGCCAAAGTGGCAGAAAAAAACAATACAAAGCAGACAAACACAGCAAGAACAAATAGACAAAAGCCTCCAAACCCAGATACAGCCAACAGGACAGGATATAGGACTGACCTGGGCTTCAATGGTCAGCGTCAGGTGAGAACGGAGGATTTCCCTGTCCAGGCGAGGGGCGTCAATGTTGGTTCGCACAATGCCGGAATCCGGAGGGAAAACCTCAAAGATGTTGTAGTCGTTACCTGCCACCACATAACAGGTGAATACATGACTTCAACCGTCACGAAAAATTCATTAGCAACAACATTCTTCCATACTCCTTTAAATCTCTCTCCCCTCCCCTCCCTCTCTCTCTCTCTCTTTTTATTATTATTATTATTATTATTATTTTTTTTTTTTTTACAATATCCTTTCCGAAGAAAAAATTTAATAGATGGTATGAAAGTAATTCATGACTGGAACTTAAATATATCAGATTATTATCCTTTATGCTTAATATAGCATCAGGCTTTACAGCATGTGCTTATTTTAATTTTTTTTAAGTCGTTACGTGTGAAAGATAACTGGGAAAAAATCACACAGTAATGTAAAATGGCAAACATATAAAATGATAAAAACATATCTCTGGCACCGACTTTCCAGACCTACTTTTTTATAGTAAGGATCCATATCCAAAAAATACTATAAAGAAGTCAACAGATAGCATACACAGCTTTAAGTGCAAGAAATAACAAAAAAATATCAAGTTATTGGATCCACTGGGAGATTTATTCGACACAGTACACGTGGATGAACAGCTATGGAGACACTGATCAGGCCAAGAAAGTGAAGAGCTAGATTTATCGCAGAGAATGGTCAAAGTATGGGGGACAAAACTTTATTTAGAAGAAACTCTGGCATTCTCATGACAGTGGAAAATGTATGGTGACTAAGGTGTTGCTGCTTACCGAAAATGATTTTGTAGCCGATGGTTCCATTGATACCACTGTCTGCATCTTTGGCCCACACCTGTGAAAAAAAGCAACCGTGCTGTAAATGATAACGCTCTTCATATATGCACAAAATGTACTATCAACACACAAAATACTCACACACTGCCTCTCTCCAACTCATTAGAATTCACACATTTCTATTCAATTCATTTCAATCTCTCTCTCTAACTCCCCCCTCACAACCGTACCCCCCTCACTCCTCCCCACACCTCCCCACAGTGCTGACCTGAGTGACATAGGTCTGTGGCTGGTTGTTCTCCCAGACGGAGGCCACATACTTGGTCTGGGCAAACTTGGGGAGTTGTCGTTGAGGTCCTTCAGGTGTACCTGCACCGTGGCGTAGGCCTGGTGACTCCCCGCCTCTGCCGCCACCACCAGCTTCAGGTGCGGGGTGCTCTCGTAATCCAGGTGGGCTGCGTCAGCCACCCGTATCAGACCTGGAGAGAAAAGTCTGGGTGAAGTCTTACTTCGTTTGAGGTAACACTTTATTTGAACTCTGTTATTTTATTTTATTTTTGTTGTTTTCCTAGTTAGAGCTCCGTTTCACCAATGGTGAGATTGTTGCGTATGCGACCGTTTTTGCCCAATGTTACGGTAGCTCGATTGACATTCACTTCGATGGGATGTTTCACTTGTCTTACCGATCTTTCATACCCTTAGTAGCCTGGGAAACTCGACTTTAGTTGTTATGGACAGGGGAGCCATTCCTCTAGGAATAGATTGCATGCAAGTTATTGGTCTTATAAAGTATACATTCTGTTTTAAGAAGATTTATCCAGCAAAGTCTATATACTGACTTTTTAAGAAATTTAATTTTCAATGAATTGTCTAATACGCGCAGAACATTTGAATGGCATTTCTGACCTACATGAAAATGCATAGAGTAATTATGTTCTTCATCACTGTTGTTCCCTCCTGAAAAGATTGGTACTTGCTGATAATACTTTCTGATCAACTCACTTCCTCTCCATCATCTCTCTCTCTCATCTCACTCTTTCTCTCTCTCCATTTCTGTCTCTCTCCTCTCTCACTCACTCACTCACATCCTCCCTCATCCCCCCCCCACCCCTCCTCTCCTCCACACACACCACACCCCCCACACTCATCCTCTCTCTCTCTCAACCCCCCTCCGAACAAATTCCCCCAAACTGACCGGAATAAGAGCCGATGGTGAAGACGGACAACTCGTTGCCCTGACGAAGCTGTAGGTGACGGGCACGCTGCCAGAGAAGGTCGCCCTCACAGTGGTCACCTTCGTGTTCTTGGCCGCGTTCTCCACCAGCTCCACTACTAGGTTTCCTGCAGGAACCTCACCGGGGATGACCCTGCACTGCGGTTGTCGCCCACGATGATTTCAGCTACGCCTGAATTGACACACAGTTTTTGATTATGAAGGAGATGTCGTTGTAAATAGGAGGGTATCTCATGTGCTATGCCTCCTTCCCTACAAATACGCACGTATGCACGCGCGCGACCATGCACAAGCGCGCACACAACGTATACAAACACACACACAATACGTCTTTCTCCCCTGTCCTCCTCTCTCTCTCTTACACACAGAGATACACACACAAAAATACCTGAACACACACATACCTACACACACACACAAATACACGCACGCCACGCACCACACACACACACACACACACACACACACACACAACAAACACACATCCCTACACCTACACACACACACACACACATCCCACACCACACCCTACACCAACACCCAACACCTACGCCTACACACACACACACACACACACACACACACACCACACCACACCACACCCCCCAAACACCTACACCCACACCTACACACACACACACATCCCTACACCCACCCCACCCCACACACGTCCCTACACCCCACCCCACACGCACACCCCTTTCCCCCCAACACCAAACCAACCTGTAGTGCTGAGAGCAGGGGAGCCGTTATCGGAGGCCAGGACCAGCAGACTGTGGTAGCCTGTGGCCTGGGAGAGGGAGGTACGGGTGGTGATGGTTCCTGAGGACGGGTGGATCTGAAACAGCCGGAGACTGCTGCCCCCCGTGCTGTCCGTGCTGTTCAACAGCCGGTACACCACCGTCCCGTTGTCGCCGGCGTCTGGGTCGTCTGCTTTCATCTGAAACAGAAATGTAGGTGTTGTGGCTGAATTCCTTTCTCTCTCTATTCGTTGCAGCAAACGTTGGGACACTGTGTCTATTTTATTTTCAGGCAGTGAGTGTGTCCTCAACATGTTGAACCGGTCAGGCAGTGCCCACCTCTGGCTCTTTAACGTTGTAAATTGCCCGCTGGGGCATTTTCATATTGTCCATGTCACTGGCCATAGCCGGTTTAGGGATTTAGGGACTGTGACATCTACCAACCATCAACATACACAATACAGACACACGCACATAATAAGAAAACCAGACTTCTGCGATTGTTCCTTTCCACATCTTCCATTTTCTTGCGCACCTGCATTGCCACTAGCTCGGCAATGTTTATGTTCGGCGTTTTTTCTTCTGAGGATTAAATCTATGCGATATAATACAGTAATATGGGGTGTATTGGATTATCTTAGCAACACAGTGTAACCATCGTTACAACATCTGGTGATGGGGGGGGAAGCTTACATAGGGGAAGTAATCATTGTCTCACGCACCTTTTAAGAGTTGTCTCCCGTCGATCGCCCATGAACACCATTTGGGGACGCTGATTTTCTTGAATGGAGTATATTAGATACTCAAGATTGTTCCTAGTTTGTTCGCCGCAATTTTTTAACATTTGCCCCCCAAATCCCGCCAACCCCCCTTAGAATGTTTTTGTATTAGCAGGTTTCCACTCACATGTTTCAATGATTCATTCACATTTCAGTGTTTGAAAAGAAGCCAAAAGACCTGGAAAGGTTTTGTAAAGACAACTGCCTTTTGTCGTGGATTCAGCGTTATGAAACTTGTCTGTTTTCTTTGAAATGAATATACATACTCTATACGCCATTTGCATATGGCAATCTCAGTATAGCGTTTGAACCAAGCAGTTAGACAGAACCTTGACTCACGGTCTTGTGGGTAGGGGGAAAAATTCAGGTTTAGACGGAAATTATACCTGTGAACCTTCACCGCAACATCACCAACCCAACTCATTCGTGCACCAAGCAACATAAGATTCTAGACAGACTAGTAAAAAAGAAAAGGTAAAGGTGTCCCATAACCTAGGCGGTCGTAGGGGAGCGAGGCATCAGAGACCTCAGCATCTCTAGGGGGCCAGTATGTTGAGGGCGGCGCCCATCTCCTCTCCCTCGCTGCTTTACCTTCCCTGACCCTAAAGAGGGCAGGTACCCATTTACAGCTATGTAAACTGGGAGGTGGGGACTGTACTGAAGCCAAGGCGCGCAAACAGTCACCTACCCAACTTGGTAACCACGCTCGACGCTGCTTAGACAGCAGAGAAACCTGCTGTGACATAAAGCGGTATACAATAAAAAAAAACAAATAAAATATTAAAGCATAAAAAAATATGTGTATCACGCCAGCAGTTACCTGCAGCACGGTGTAGCCAGGTGTGGTGTTGGCGGACACGGTGGTTTTGTAGGGCACCTGGCGAAACTTGGGGCGTTGTCGTTGACATCGGCCACGGAGATGCGGATACGGGTGGTGGAGTTGCGCGGTCCTGACCCTCCCCCGTCTGTCGCCACCAGCAGAAAGTCGAAGGAGGCGTTCTTCTCTCGGTCAAAGACACTGTGTCAGTGAGTAATAATAATAATAATAATAACAATAATAAATAATTAATAATAATAATAATAATAGTAATAGTAATAATAGTAATACATGGAATTTATTTAGCGCTATATCTTGTAAAAACAAATCAAAGTGCTTGCATTCGACCTATACAACACACAAGCAATGAATAACAAATTAGTAAAGGGTAAGTGTTGGGGTGATACTTATGGATGGCAAGCAAAGTGATGTTTTGGGATAGTTTTGTATTTGGCATCTACGATATTGTATGTATGGAAGGATAGAAGTCTCGATGCGCTAAAAAATGAGGTCTTGTTAATATTTTTCGCGTTTACCCTGAGATACTGGTCAAGGGTAAAAACCTGAAGTTTGTAAAATACAAATGTGATGTAATTATAACTGCTTATTTTTCTTTTGAAAACAATCTACATAAAAAGGATATTGATACAGTATTTACGTTGCTATCTTCGTAACATATTTCTCCCGGAAAAAAATCATAACAAACAGAGAAAGTTTTTTTCTCATGATTTAAAACAGGAAAAAAATAAAGGCGATAATGAAAACTCCACACACACTACACTTTATACCTCGCATCTGATTCCTGATAAACATAAAGTAAAATATAGGTCAGGATGAAAATACAGGTGACATGCATTCTTCTCTTTGTTCAGAAAATAGACACAACCTGTAAAATAGCTATTCTTGTATTCTTGCCTTGTCGTGTGCTATGATCAAGGGGGGAATTTCGTGAACAATGTATATGAAACTTTGGGTGGTAGTGGTAGAAACCAGATGAATGAGAGGGTAGACACAGATTTCTCTTCGTTCTCTGTCTGAATCATGCACATCTATGCATGCACACATACACACACCGCCCCCACTGACCTACCCCCACCTGCCATCTCCCCTCAAACACATACACACAGACATACACCACCATCACCACCAACAACAACATGACAAAAAAGCAAACGCAATACTTATTCCATTTACCATCTAGAAGTAAACATTTGACTTTGACTTTCACACAGACACATTAACACAGACACAGACACTCTTTCTCTCTCCCTCCCATCTCTCTCTCTACCATCCCCCTTTCTCTCTCACCATCCACCAACACCCACCAACGACAAAATCAGCCACCACCCCCCCCAAAAAAAAAAAAAGAAGACAATACACAGCCCTCCTCCCCGAAATATCAGTCTTCCTCATCCCCTCCCCCCCCAACTCACCCCGAAGTGATGATGTCCCCAGAAGAACTGTTGACGGAGAAGAAGCCCTCCGTGTCGTTGCCCAGCAAGGAGTAGGTCAGCTCCCCGTTGGTGCCCTCGTCGGGGTCAGAGGCCGACACCCTCATCACCGTCACCCCCTGAGCCACCCCCTCCGCCACCACCGTGCTGTAGAGGCTCTGGGCGAAGTGGGGGCTGTTGTCGTTGAGGTCCATCACCTTCACCTTCACCTGGCAGCTCCCGGAGCGAGGGGAGTGCCGGAGTCCTGGGCGGTGAGGGTGAGGGTGTAGTGGGCCAGGCTTTCCCTGTCCAGGGCCTGGCAGGACAGGTGGCCCGTCCTGGGGTCGATCTGGAACCGGTCGTCGTTCCCTCCTGCAAGGGAAAGGGGTGGGTATGTTGTTTTTTGTATATTGGTTTATGGCAGGAGTTTGTTATGTGGTGGAGGAGTTTGTTTTATTTGTTGTCGGGGATTTGTTACGTGTTGTTGGAGATTTGTTATCTTGGTGTTGGAGATTTGTTATCTTGTGTTGGAGATTAACTGCTGTTGGAGATTTGTCATCTGTTGTCAGAGATTTGTTACCTGTTGTTGGAGATTTGTCATCTGTTGTCAGAGATTTGTTACCTGTTGGAGATTTGTCATCTGTTGTCAGAGATTTGTTACCTGTTGGAGATTTGTTATCTGTTGTCAGAGATTTGTTACCTGTTGGAGATTTGTCATCTGTTGTCAGAGATTTGTTACCTGTTGCTGGAGATTTGTTATCTGTTGTCAGAGATTTGTTACCTGTTAGAGATTTGTCATCTGTTGTCAGAGATTTGTACTGTTGCTGGAGATTTGTTATCTGTTGTCAGAGATTTGTTACCTGTTGCTGGGGATTTGTTTATCTGTTGTCAGAGATTTGTTACCTGTTAGAGATTTGTCATCTGTTGTCAGAGATTTGTTACCTGTTGGAGATTTGTCACTGTTGTCAGAGATTTGTTACCTGTTGCTGGAGATTTGTTATCTGTTGTCAGAGATTTGTTACCTGTTAGAGATTTGTCATCTGTTGTCAGAGATTTGTACCTGTTGCTGGAGATTTGTTATCTGTTGTCAGAGATTTGTTACCTGTTGCTGGAGATTTGTCATCTGTTGTTAGAGATTTGTTACCTGTTAGAGATTTGTCATCTGTTGTCGGAGATTTGTTACCTGTTAGAGATTTGTCATCTGTTGTCGGAGATTTGTTACCTGTTAGAGATTTGTCATCTGTTGTTAGAGATTTGTTACCTGTTAGAGATTTGTCATCTGTTGTCGGAGATTTGTCATCTGTTGTCGGAGATTTGTCACCTGCTGTCGGAGATTTGTCATCTGTTGTTGAAGATTTGTCACCTGCTGTCGGAGATTTGTCATCTGTTGTTGAAGATTTGTCATCTGTCGGACGCAATCTGCAATTGTGAGTGTAAGTTTTTTGTCTGTTTTTTTGGAGGATGGGTGGGGGTTACGTGGAGTGAGATGGGTTTCAACACGTTTTACTTTGCACATAGACACATTGCCTGAATATTTCAGTGCAATGTCTAGCGATTGCTCGAGAACTTAATGGTGAATTTTTAAGCAGTATGTTAATGTGCAAAGTGAACATTGCTGGAATTAATCTCACACTAGTAATCCCCAAATATAGACAACGGAAAGTTGTTATGTATCAAAAGGAATTGCCATCAGCCTCTGGAGATTTGTTACCCGTTAGAGGAAAGTCATCTGACTTGAAATTCCAATCTTTGATAATTTGTCTGCTGTCACAAGGAATTTTTTCATTGAAAATTATGCCAAGTACTGGGAGGGATTTGTCATCTGTCGCAGAAAATTTGGAACAGACAGAAACACTGACAGATAGAGGAATTTATCATTAGTGACCGGAGATTTTTCATATGTCGAAAGAGATTTCTCATCTGCGAAAGGACGTTTGGCACAGGGAAATTTGTCATCTGTCAGAAGGGGTGGGGAGGTTATCATCTGTCACTGACGATATCTCATAATATGGGCAGTGATTTTCATCTGTCAGTTATGGTTTTATTGGTCATTTCCTACTGTAGCGTGTCATGAGCTGACAATAGAGTATTTGTCACTTGTTGAAATTACTACTGTCTGTCACAATGAAACTGTCGTCTTTTGAAGGATATTTGTCATCTAGAACAGGCATTTTGTTATCCCATTAAAAACAGGTGATCAGTTATAGGCAGGATCTGTCTCCTGTTCATGGCATTCACACACACACACACACCACACACACACACACACACACACACACACACACACACACACACACACACACACACACACACACACCACACACTCATTCACTCAATTTATCTTCAAAGTTGTTGTTTGTTTGTCGTTTTTTTTCTTTAAAAACAAAACTCAAACTAACCTGAAATGCTATACGTGACGTCAGCATTGACGCCATCGTCAAGATCCGTGGCGATGAGGGTGATGATGTCATTCTGGGGGTGATTTTCCGGCACTTTCACCTGGTATACCGCTTCCTCGAATTCTGGATCGTGGTCATTGATGTCGGTAACTCGCACCACAACCGTGGTGATATCTTGTAAAGGAGGGTATCCACTGTCCGTGGCGTACACTACGACATCACGACAAGATTGTTTCGTTAGTGTTGATACATGCTGTCTTCAACACTAAACTTGTTGAAAAGTGAAAGCAAGGAAGAAAGAAAGAAAGAAAAGCAAAGCAAACCCACGGTATCTTCTTTCTCGCTCTTGTTTCTTTGAAAAGTTAGATTATCAATGGCTTTGATCTGTGGTGTAAAATCTATTCTATATTCAGAATTTAAAACAAACAGATACAAACAGAGTAAAGCAAACCTAGAGTAGTTTCTTTTCTTTTTTGTTTTTGTTTCGTTGAGAAATTAGACAACCAATGCGTTTGATCTATAGTTGAAATGCATGGCTAGACGAAAGGACGAACAAATCAATGACTGACTTAATGAATGTACGGAGGGATGAATGGAACATGTACTCAAGTGAATGTATGAATAAATGAATAACAGAATGAACGAACGAATGAACGAATGAGTAAATGAATGAATGAATGAATGAACGAACTGATAAATGAATGAATAAACGAACCACTGGTTAAATGATTGAAAGGAACGAAAAAAACGAATGAAAGAATAGCATCAGTGCCTACCGGTGACACTGTAAACCGCCTGCTCCTCCCTGTCCAGAACTTCCCGGTGGTAATTTCTCCACTGAGGGCATCGACAGCAAACTTGTCACCGGCGATTCCTGGAGGGATGTAGTAGGTGACGTTTCCGTTGGGACCTGAAACAGCACAGCAATACAGGCACACAATCAAATGATTTTTTTCGTTTTCACATTTCAGTTTTCCTGAGTCAATGTAACTGTAAGCAGAATATTCCTTATCCTTTATTTTCACTTATCTCGAAATCTAGTAGGCCGTCGGGCACCCCTGAAGATTTTGCAGCCAGCTTCCTCCACTCTTCGCGGTTCTCAGCTATTCTGTATACAACTATGTATAACATATGCTAAGAGATCTGTTCTGTATAACATCCTATACTGGGAAAGATTCGGGTGCATGATGTGATTGTTAACGTGCATGTGTGTGTGTGTGTGTGTGTGTGTGTGTGTGTGTGTGTGTGTGTGTGTGTGTGTGTGTGTGTGTGTGTGTCTGTGTGTGCTGTTGTGTGTGTGTGTGTGTGTGTGTGTGTGTGTGTGTGTGTGTTTTGTGAGTGAGTGAGTGAGTGAGTGCTAAGCAAACCCTATTTGAAGTAGTTGTAAAGCCAGAAAGAAAACACAGCCACACACACAGAAATGCCAGTGTATGCAAGAATAATGCCTCTCCTCCCTCCGTAAAACCCCAAACAAACAAATCCAAACAAAAAACCGGCTAGAAACAAAACATACACGCACGTAAGCGCACGGGTCTAACTGCCTCCTGTCTGCATGCTCCCCCCCCCCCACATACACACTGTCCCTTCCCCCCCCCCCAAACGTGGTCTCCACCCCTCCCTTAAACACATAAACCGCCCAACCCACCCCCCTAGCCCCCACCACCCCACCTCTCCTTATCAGCCATATACACTCACATATCCCATCCTATCCCATCACATCGCACACAAACCACATCACAACATAACACACACACAAACACACACACATTAACTCCTGTTCCGCTTTTCGTTAGAGTAGGCCATTGTGTGCCGTTGGGAACAGATGACATTTACAAAAACTGCATACACACGGGGACTGGATGTAAAAAAGCACAAAAATGCTTATCCCATTATCCTCGATGTAAAAGAATAAATCAAATCAAATCAATCAAATCAAACACACACACACACACACACACACACACACACACACACACACACACACACACACACACACACACACACCACACACACCCCACCACACCCACATCCCACACCCCCACAACACCCCCCACCACAGTCATTCCACCACCACCCCCTTCCCTCAACTCACCCTGATCGCTATCAACAGCCGACACCGCCACCACAGAGGACCCAGCCGGGGTGGACTCGTTCACGCTGCCCTGATAGGCGGCCAGCCCGAAGAGGGGAGCATTGTCGTTGACGTCCTGCAAGAAGACCCTCAGCTCCTGGTAGGCCGCCATTCGGGGCACCCCGGAGTCCTCAGCGCTGATGTTCAGCACGTACCCCGCACGGGTCTCGCGGTCCAGGGCCTCGTGGATTGTCAGGACACCTTGGAAGGAGAGAGGTAGTGTTGTTGTTGTGGTGGTGATTTTTGGGGTTGTGATAGTGTTGTGTTTTGATTGAATCGAGGGTGTTTTAAGGTGGGTGATAGTTTGTTGATGTTGCTTTTCTCTCTGTTTCTAGTTTGATTTCGTGTAGCTCTCTCATGTCTGACACCTTGGAGTAGAGGGGTATAGTGTGTTGTGGTGGTGATTTTTGGGGTTGTGAAAGATAGAAAGACAAACAACAGACAGAGAAAGAGGAGAGGTGGAAAGAAATGGATGACAGACGGACAGACAGACATAGATCGGACAAGAGAAAGCTTCGCGAAATTAAACTAGGAACAGAGAGAAAAGCCGCAACAATTTTATCACCTTTGCCTTGAGCATCCTCCATCCAATCAAAACACAGTATTCTCTGTCTTTCCTTCTCTCTGTCTTATTCTTATTAAGAAATACACACAGGCAGACAAACAGGTAGCTAGAGAAAATACACAAGCACGCATACAAATACACATAGTGACAGACACGCACGCACGCACGCACGCAGACACACACACGCACACACACAAACACACAAAAAACCACACACACATACAAACACACAAACACCCCCCCCCCCCACACGCACCCTCCCCCCCCCCCACACACACACCCCTCTCCAACCCCAACACCCAACAATACCTGTGTTCTGATCCAGCCGGAACTTTCCGTCCTCGTTGCCGGAAACAATACTGTAAGTAACCACGTTGTTGCCGCTGTCCTCCTGGTTCGAATCCCCGTCCACCGCCACCACCAGCATCACCGGGTACCCCACCGCTTCGTTCTCGAACACGTGCACCTCCCTGCCGGACCGGAATTCCGGCCTGTTGTCGTTGACATCCTTGACCAACACCACGGCCGTCACCTGAGCGGACAGAGCCAGGGCCGGCACAGGGCACGTGTCTTCCGCCTGCACCACCAGCGACACAGTGTGCACGTGCTCGTAGTCGATGGCCTTCACCAGAGACAGTTCCCCGCTCACGGCATTGATCTGGAAATAGCTGTCTTGAGACGGGTGAGGTCCTGACGAGGACTGGGACAGGATGGTGTAGCGGACAGTGCCGTTAGACCCAGAATCGGCGTCGGTGGCCAGGAAGGTGTGAACGATGTGGTTGACAGGAGTGTTCTCTCTCACCGTGCGCAGGAAGACGGGGTCGTTGTCGAAGGCGGGGGCGTTGTCGTTGAGGTCGAGGACCTGGATGAAGACGCTGATGTTGCTGCTGCGCGGGAAGGCGGCGCTGCGGTCCACCGCCTGGATGCTGAGAGTGTGGGAAGACGACTGCTCGTAGTCCACCTCCCTCACCGTCTGAATCACCCCGGAGACTGGGTCCAAGGCGAAGAGATCGAACACGTTCCCTCCCACCAGGAGGAAGTGGATGTCTTTGCTGCTGGCGGATTCTCTGACCTCGTCCTGGACCTTGCCGATGTAGGTCCCGATGGGCAGGTTCTCCACCACGTCGATGTTGATCTCCCGGGCGTGGAACAGAGGACCCTCCTCGTTGTCGTCGCGTACGGCGATGAGGATGATGATGCTCTGGGACTGTCGGGGGTAACCGTTGTCGTGGGCTATCACCCGGAGGTAGTACTCAGACTTGGTCTCGTAGTCGAGGACTTCCTCTGTGCTGATCCATCCGTTGCTGGCATGAATGCAGAAGTTCTTCAAGGCGTCGGCTTCAGTGCCCTCTGGAATGGTAATACAGTTTGGAAATGAGAAGTATTCTACGCGATGTGGCCAGCAAAAATGTCTGTTGGATGGAGCAAAATGGTTATAAATATGTGTGTTGCAACTGATTGAATTTTCAATCGAGGGAAAAGTTAGTATGTGCTAAATAGGAATGAAACCCTGTCAACAGTTCTCAATATGGCAAATCTTTCAAAACCATGGTGTTGATGGTGTTAGGCGTAGAACATGGGAAAGAAAGTCAATATACCATAAAACTACACTTTTTCAAAAAGGCTGTTTCAACGGCCAAACAATGAAAAATAAACAAACATAAGGTTTGATATGATGCTCATGTAAAGAACTGGGCATACGCATTGACAAATATATAAGAATTTACATGTCCAAATGTATGTTTGCACACACATGTGCGCATACCCACGCACGCACGCACGCACGCACGACACACACACACACACACACACACACACACACACACACACACACACCACTCTCTCTCTCTCTCTCTCACATACACACACTCTCACACCTCACACACACACACACACACACACACACACACACACACACACACACACACCACAACCCACACACACACACACACACTCGCACACACAAACACAAACACACACAAGCACACACCCACAAACAAACAAACACACACAGAGGGGGAGAGAGAGAGAGATACTCTCTCTCCACCCACAACACTCATTCACTCACCCAAATCCAGCTCAAAAGACACGGTTCCATTCTCCCGGCATCGGAGTCTTGCGCCAGCACCTGGAAGACCTTGAGCCCCTTAGGCCTGTTCTCCCACACCTCCACGCGCTGCTCCCTGCCCACCTCGAACTCCGGCTTGTTGTCGTTCTCGTCCATCACGCTATCCTCACCACCGCCGTGTCACTGCGGAAGGTCCCCGGAGTCCTTCACGTACACCCTCAGAGTGTACTCCTTCTGCTCCTCGCGGTCCAGAGGAATCAGCGTGGTGATCTCGCCGCTGTAAGTGTTGATGGTGAAGTTGCTCTGAGGAACGCTGAAGTGGTACTCCAGCTTCTGGTTGTCCCCGGCGTCGCGGTCGGAGGCTGTGATCTGACCGATGTGGGAGCCGCGAGGCTGGTTTTCCAGGATGCTGAACTTGTACTCCTGAGCGGGAAAACTCCGGGTCGTTGTCGTTGGTGTCGGTGATGTGGATGCGGATGTTGGCGACGGAGGAAAGAGGCTGCGGAGTGCCGTGGTCCGTGGCCAGGACGGTGAGCGTGTACAGGTCCTGACTTCCCGGTCCACGCTGTCCCGGAGACTCAGCACCCCTTGTACCGTGAAGATGCCGAACACAGACAAGTAAGGAGAAGCCTCCAAGCTGTAAGAAATCCTCCCGTTGTGGTCCGAATCCGCGTCCGTGGCAGTGACGTTACCGAACTCGTACCCAACAGGTCGGTCCTCGCTGACGTAAAAGTCGTACACCATCTGCGAAAAGACGGGGTAGTTGTCGTTGACGTCTTTGACGCTGACAGTCAGGGTCATGCTGGAGCTCCGATGCCCGCTGGTGCCCTGGTCCTCCGCCACGATGATCACCTGGTAGCGGTGATGGCGCTCGTAGTCCATCTCGGCGCGCACGTACACCTCGCCGCTGAGGTCGTCGATGTCGAAGAGACCGTCAGGGTGGTTGTTGTGCAGGCGGTACCGGACGGATCCGTTGAGGCCGGCATCGTGATCCACCGCCTGGGCGATTAGACAGGGTACTGCAGGATGGTGTCTTCCTCACCTCGATGTGGAGGACGCTGGAGGGCGGGAAGAAGGGGGAGTTGTCGTTCACGTCCAGCAGTGTGAAGTTCACCTGTCAACAGAGATGTAACGGTGTTTCGTCTAATATCACTTAGAGTGAACAGACGTTAAATTGAAGACAACAACAACATGTAACGGTGTGGAATTAGGGGGGGACAGCAAGGGGAGGGGGGAGACCAAGAGGCAGATAGAGGAAACGATGGGAAGACAACATCAGAGAGTGGACAGGCTTTGGGTGGAGTGACCTACTACGGAGGGCGGAGGACCGTGGGGAGTGGAGGAAGCTGGTTGCAAAATCCTCAGTTGTGCCCCCACGGTCCACGGGACTACGGGACAGATGAAGGTGAAGTGTGAGCGGTAACGAGGGATTGTGTGAGAAAATGAATGTAGTTGAGAGGGTTTGTAATAAGAGTAGGAAGATATAACTCTGCGCTTTCTTGTTCAACAACCCATTTACTCACCCATCTACACACACACACACACACACACACACACACACACACACACACACACACACACACACACAACACACACACACACACACACACACACACACACACACACACACACACACACACACACACACACACTGGATCCTGTTTTCCACCTTTCGTAAGAGTAGGCCATTGTGTGCCGGTAGGAACAAGATTTACAAAACTGCATACACACGGGGACTGGAGGTAAAAAAGCACACGAGTGCTTATTCCATTGTCCTCCATATAAAAGAATAAATAAATAAAGAAACACACACACAATACCACAAACATCCCAGCACCCACGCACTCCCCCCCCCCACACCTTACACCTACACACTCACCACCCCCCCCACCACCTCTCCCCCTCCCCCACACTTTCAAACAACCCGGTACAGTCCATACATACACCCACTCACCCAATACAAGTACATTCCCCAACCAGCCCTCGCCACACAAACATTTCATTCAATTCAGGGCCACTACCCACCACCACAGCCACAGCTACAGGGGCCGAAGAAGAAGCGGAGTATAGTAGGGTTTTAGGCGGTGACAGGGTGACAGCTTAAAACAGACCACAGGCAAGCAGCCATGCTACCTCACTGTCACTGCCTAATGGGACTGAAGATAGACAGCAGAGCAAGGACCGACCCCAGAGTTGTTTCTGCACTACAGAGAGAGAGAGACAGAGAGAGAGAGAGAGGGGAGATGGAGGGAGAGAGGGAGGAGGAGAGATGAGAGAGAGGAGAGAGGAGGAGGGGAGGGGGAGAGAGAGGGGAGAGGAGGGGGGGGAGGGAGAGGAGAGAGAGGAAGAGAGAGAGTGAGTAGAGAGACAGAGACAGAGACAGAGAGAGGGATAGACAGAGAGAGAGAGAGAGAGAGGAGAGAGAGAGAGAGAGAGAGAGAGAGAGAGAGAGAGAGAGAGAGAGAGGAGAGAGAGAGAGAGAGAGAGAGGGTGGTGTTTTGTTTTGTTTTGTTTTTTTGTTTCTCTTTGAAAACACATCTATTTTTCTTCAGTCTGAAACAGTTGTTTTATTTTGGTCTGTAAAAGGGGAGGTAATAGAGATAAAACGAGTACAGGAATGAAAACAAAACAAAGCAGCTATAAAAAAACAACAACAACCCACAAACACAGTAAGAACAACCTCTCACCACCACCATCACCACAACCAATAACAAAACAACAACAAAATCAACCCGAAAAAGCACGTAACAAATATAAGACGACCAAGAAGAAGACGTCGAAAGAAAACAAAACAAAAAGAGAAGTAGAATATAAAATTCACAAAGAAAGACTGAACGAAAAAGGAAAAAGAAGAGAGAAAAGAAGGCACACAATGAAAGAAAGATAAAAGAGAGAAAGGGAGTAAAAAGAGAAAATAAAGCGAACGAAATAGCTAACTAGGATAACAATGATAAAGAAAGAAAAGACAAAAAGAACGAGAGGAAATATGAGAAAAAGTTCAAAGATAGAAAAAAAAAATCCTAAAGATATGTACGTAATTAGAAAGAGAGTAAAAAGGACAAGGAAAAGAAAGTATAGAGAGAAATAAGGAAAAAAAGAAACATATAAAGCTAATGAAGAGAGAGAGAGAGAGAGAGAGAGAGAGAGAGAGAGAGAGAGAGAGGAGAGAGAGAGAGAGAGAGAGAGAGAGAGAGAGAGAGAGAGAGAGAGAGACCAGGTTTTTACAGCGTCAGTGTTTGATGGAGCACAGAGAGCGATGAAGAAAGAAAACAAGAAAGAAAAGAAAAGAAACGGAAACGAAAAGAGACAAAAGGTATTTTCCCTGATGTATAACGACAAGAGTGAAAATAAGACAAGAGGAAGATAGCGAGGTAAAGTGTGTGTGTGTGTGTGTGTGTGTGTGTGTGTGTGTGTGTGTGTGTGTGTGTGTGTGTGTGTGTGTGTGGTGCTGCGCGCGCGCGTGCGCTGCGTGCGTGCGTGCGTGCGTGTGTGTATGTGCACCGCGTATGTGTGTGTGTGTGTGGTTTGTGCGTAAGTGCACACGCGTGTGTGCGCGTGTGTATGCTTGTTTGAAATAGTTGGATGATAGACAGACAAGGAAACTACAGGCTTGTTAGAAAGCGTTTGTCCAAGAAGAGTGTAAAACATTATCGAAACTTGTACAGAGAAAAAGGGAGAAAAAATAACACGTTGAGTGGCAAATAATTGTGGAAAGAAAAAAAAGAAAGACAAGTGGTAACAGAAGGAAGGTAAAATGAGAGAGAGAGAGAGAGAGAGAGAGAGAGAGAGAGAGAGAGAGAGAGAGAGAGAGAGAGAGAGAGAGACAGAGAGAAGACAGACAGACAAGACAAGACAGAGAAGAGAGACACAGAGAACAGAGACCAGAGAGACACAGAGAGAGACAGATAGATAGACAGACAGAAGACAGGCACAGATAGAGAGAGACAGAGAAAGAGACAGAGAGTGACACACACACAGAGACCGAGACAGAGACATAAAGACAGAGATGGGGAAGACTAAATGAACAGACATATCGACAGACATATTGACAGACAGATAGACAGACATATTGACAGACAGAAGACAAATTCACAGACGTTGACAAAGGAAAGAAAAGTGGGTTATCAGGAGTTTGCAACCCACCCCCACCCCCCAAAAAACCAAAGAACTTTCTATTTAACCCTCTGCGTCCCCACCCCTTCATCCACCCACCCACACCCACAAAAAAGAAAAACAAATATCCACCCAAAAGAAGAAAAACAATGGGGAAAAAAACTAAAGAAGAGGGGAGAAAAACATACTTGAAAAAAGAGAAAAAAAAGAAACAAACCCTAAAATATGTGCAATTTTTGATGGGAAATATCTACACATTCTACCCACTGAAGAGGCAAAACGTGTTAGACTGTCAAATTTTCATATCAATATTTGATGTCGCTGCATTTATTCCGAAATTTACAGAGCCATATTACATAAGAGGTATGTCACATTTGAGTGTTGCATCTAAAAAACCCCATTAATTTTACCGTTTCCAGCAATAACGTCATGCCATCAGCTGTAAATCACGTTTCACAGAATAAATCTAACAAACTTTACGGGAAGCAAGCTACACTTCCATCAAAGTCATAGAGCTTTCTGTTATATACGCTGTTTATATACTGCAATGCATTTGTCAAGGCAAGTTTCTTCATAAATGTATTAGCTATACACATATTGCTACCTGAGGAATCTTTCTGTGCTATATATTTCGGACAAAAGTGTACTATCTATTGTTGGTGAGTGTTCACAAGTTTAGCAACCTGGGACCGTGAGGGCACACTAGATGAGAAATTTGTACTAATTGTGTGTACAGCTGTTTTCAAGTATCGCACCACAGAGGCAGCGCAGCCATACTCCGACTTCAGAGGATATTCTTCTTTTAATAAAGAATACAGTTTGTCAACCTGTGAGTGAAGGGAGCTGGTTGTCAAGTCTTTGGGGGTGTCCCCACGGTCGCAACAGTACGGGATTATTATATATATATATATATATATATACAAGTATATAATATAAATAATAGATACAGAAGAAGAGATAGGATAGATAGATAGATAGATAGATAGATAGATAGATAGATAGATAGATGATTACAGGTTGTCACGCTAAGAACTTGTCAAAATAAAGACAATCTCAGCATAAAATTTCAAAGCAGAACAACATTTTAATATAGGTCTTGGCGCTTTGCTTACATCAATAACCGACGAAGCTTCTGGCTTGGGCCAAGAAGTATCTTTTGAATGTACACTTTCCTCACAAATATGTGTTAAATATTATTATATTCTCCCCATAACCTTACAGCAAACTGTTATTTCAAACGCCATGAACACAAAAAAACCCTTCCGAAACTTTGTTTATTTGTTTGTTTTTCCCAATGAAGAGTAAATTTTCTGGACGGGATAGGTTTCTTTCCTTTGGGAAGGGGCACACATTTTTCTCTGGTAGAAATAAAATCCCATTTTAAAATTCTCTTGGGTAGAAAGAAAGGTTCTCGGTGATGTCCTCTTCTGGTGGGCGCTGTTTTGGCACCGTCATCAACCCTACATAAAGCAGCCCAAGGTGCACTGACCTAGACAACACTTTATGGGAGAGTCCTCGAATACATCAGGATGAACATGTAAGTGCAGATTAAAAAAAAAAAAGAAAAAGAAAAAGGAATCGAATATGTTTTACAACTTCTCTACCGCTTTTGGAGGCATAGAGACACAGACGCACAGATGCAGAGCTTCATGTGTCTATGTCTGTCTGTCTGTCTGTCTGCGTCTGTCTGTCTGTCTGTCTGCCTGCCTGCCTGCCTGTGCTGTCTGTACTTTCTCTCTCACACAAACACATAGAAACAAACCATATAGACAGACAGACAGACGCAGCGACGCACGCACGCACGCACACACACACACTGACACATACACGCACGCACGTACATACTCACACCTACACACACACGTACTCGTACAAACACACACGTACACGTACACTACGTACACACACACATACACACAACACACACACACACACACACACACACCCCACACACACACACACACACACACACACACACACACACACACACACACACACACACACACGTGTCACGCGCGCCCGCCCGAGTTACCATATTGAAAAGAAGCATATTTTCCTCAGTAAAAATCTATGTTCTCGACACCCGTACCAGCCAACAAACACTCTCTTCAGGCAATTGGTTACCTCCAATTTGTGATACCAAGTCGGCCCTTTTCCTCCAGAATTTCCGATTCGTGTTCCTTTTGTTCAGCACAATTATAGCTATGTCGTTACATAAGAAATTTAATTGTGGATTTTGGTGTTGCGGGATTCGAAAAGTGTGTGGTGTGTGTGTGTGTGTGTGTGGTGTGTGTGTGTGTGTGTGTGTGTGTGTGTGTGTGTGTGTGTGTGTGTGTGTGTGTGTGGTGTGTGTGTGGTGTGTGTGTGAGTGAAAGAGAGAGAGAGAGTGAGATGAGAGAGAGAGAGAGAGAGAGAGAGGAGAGAGAGAGAGAGAGAGAGAGGGAGGGAGGGAGAGCGTGCGTGTGCGTGATGCATACGGTTTGTGAAAATATGCGTGTGTGCGTACGTGTAAGCTAATATAACTGTGCATGCACGCGCTAGTAGCATACACAGTGCTTACACGTGTCTATGTATATATATATATATGCCAGCAAGTGCGGGCGTGTATAATGATACATATAAGCGTGCTTGCGTTCGCGTGTGCGCACGTTGAAGGCGGATTGCTGGCAGTTGCACAATGAGATGTTATCGCTTATCCTCCTCCTCCCTCCCCTAAAGTAACAGGATCCCAAGAATCACGCCTGTTATCTGCTGGATCTCTTAACGACGTGTTGCTGCGTCGCTACCCCAGTGCCGCCATAGCTCATAATAATACACAATAAATCATCACGGGAGTACTAACGCCCTGATCTTCTTCACTTTGTAGGTTTTTTTTCTCCCTTTCTTAAAAGTGAAAAGGAAAATAAAACAACAACAAACCCAACAACACAAGATGAGAGTATGGAAAGAGCTTGCAAAGCAGTAATTTTGAACGTGATTGCAGTTATGTTATGTGTTTGTCCATGTGTCTGCCTGTGTAGTTATAAATATATATAAAAACATACATATATATCTATATCTATACCTATTTATCTATATATTATTATCTATATTATATATTATATATTATTAATTATATATTATATATTTTATTTTTATAATATTAAATAATAAATAATATATAATATTGTTAGTATAGATACTGAGAGAGAGAGAGAGAGAGAGAGAGAGAGAGAGAGAGAGAGAGAGGAGGAGAGAGAGAGAGAGAGAGAGAGGAGAGAGAGAGAGAGAGAGAGAGAGAGAGAGAGAGAGAGAGAGAAGAAGAGACATTAGATAAGAGAAAAGAAGTAAGAAAGACAGTCTAAACAAAAACAAACAAAGAAAGAAACGTAAAGAGAGAATACTTAAGGAAGCAAAGGATGGAATTTATAAAGAAAGAATCGAAAAAACGACAGAAAGGAAAAAGATGAAAAAAGAAAGACACAGATACACAGACGCACACACGCCCGCGCGCGGCGCATGCACGCCCGCGCGCGCGCGCATGCACGCCCGAGCGCGCGCACACACACACACTGCGCTCTCTCTCTCTCTTTCTATCACACACACACACACACACACACACACACACACACACACACACACACACACACACACACACACACACACACACACACGCCTCTCTCTCTCTTTTCTATCACACAAACCCCAACACACACACACAATCAGACGCGACGCGCGCACGCACGACGCACGCACGCACCACAACTCTTGAGCTATTCTTTATATCTGATACATATCAAGCACGCACGCACGCACGCAGCAGCACGCACAACTTCTTGAGCCTATTCTTCTATATCTGTGTGTTCAAAAGCTCGAATTCTTTTGTAGTAGGATCACATAAAGCAAGAAAGTAATGATGTATATTGATTTCGTTCTTTCTCTCTTTTCAAAAGCCTGTTTGCTTCTTTTTCTTTGGAATTTGTAGGCCAAGAGCTCTCTTATAAGGAACTAGTGTGTGTGTATGTATATATGTGTGTGTGTGTGTATGTGTGTGTGTGTGTGTGTGTGTGTGTGTGTGTGTGTGTGTGTGTGTGTTGTGTGTGTGTGTGTGTGTGAGTGTGAGTTTTTGATTCAACGTCTGTTCAAAGTGATATTAGACACAAAAAAGAAAGATGAAGATTAATAAAAGAACGTAACATTCAGAGAACATGTGTGTGTGTGTGTGTGTGTGTGTGTGTGTGTGTGTGTGTGTGTGTGTGTGTGTGTGTGTGTGTGTTTGTGTGTTTGTGTGTGTGTGCGTGCGTGCGTGCGCGCGCACAGGTGTGCGTATCCACGTGTGCATCATGCAAACATACAAGTGTGTGCTTCTTTGTTTCTCTCCCCCCCTCTCTCTCTTTTCTTTGTCTGTCTCTCTTTGTCACACAGACACACACAGACACGGAGACCCATTATTATATAATGATACATGTACGTTTGGTTCTGGGAGTGTCTATGTGTGTTTGTCTGTGTGTTTGTCTGTGTCCGTGTGTGCATGTGTGCGTATGTGTGCGTATGTGTGCGTATGTGTGTGTGTGTGTGTGTGTGTGTGTGTGTGTGTGAGAGAGAGAGAGAGAGAGAGAGAGAGAGAGAGAGAGAGAGAGAGAGAGAGAGAGAGAGAGAGAGAGAGAGAGAGAGAGAGAGAGAGAGAGAGAAATGAAATGAAATGAAATGTTTATTCATATAGGCCATGGCCCCTTAGAAGGGGGAATACAAACCAAGCAAGCAAAAAATTATATCATGGACTTGTGATGGCATTATGTTACATAAATACTTCTCCTTTTAAATGCTTTATACATGTATATTGCCAGTTGTTTTACAATACACTCATTTGTCGAAACTAATAACAAAGCCAACCTGAATAAACATGGATCTCTATAGTACTTTTGTGGTAAGAACTGCTCTCGTATATCTCTTAACCCAGGACATGAAAGCACAAAATGGATTTCATCTTCTACTGAACATTTACAAATTGGGCATTGAAGATTTGTGGCAAGTGCCTTTCTATAGCGATAATAATGTACATTGATGTCTGAAATACCAAATCTGAATCGTGTCATTATACGCTTCAAATAACTATCAATATTCATAGACATATACGTTGGCACAATATTTACTTGGCTGAACATTCTATAGTGGTAAAATCTTTCACTATTCTGTACATGACTCTCACAATTTTGCCAGCAACAATCAATCAACCTTTCACGAAACTGTCGAATAAAACCACTAACATCTTCAACTCCTTGATTTAACCACACATAACCAAAACCCAATTCAAATAATTTCATTCTGACATTTGAAGCCCAATTAGTTTTGCCTCTATTATCTAAATCTAACAACATTTTATACGCTTTAAAGGGCAATCTTTCTGCAGAGAGAGAGAGAGAGAGAGAGAGAGAGAGAGAGAGAGAGAGAGAGAGAGAGAGAGAGAGAGAGAGAGAGAGAGAGAGAGAGAGAGAGAGAGAGAGAGAGAGAGAGAAGACAGACAGACAGACAGACAGACAGAGAGACAGACAGAGAGACAGAGAGGACTGCGTCTGCATGAAAGGAGGGGGAGGGGGGGGGAGGCACGTGCTTGCACACATGCATGTGAGTTTTAAATAAGTTTTACTAAACCTAGGAGGATTGGAAGAAAAAAAACAGCCCAGCTTCAGTTATAATCAGGATAATACTGACAGGCAAAATATTGAGGTAACCATATACACCAGGGAACGCTACCCCTGCACAACACGTATCACTGCATGACACCCCTTTGTTGTTGTGTTCATGTCACAACGGAGATGTCCATCCTGATTTTTCTTAGAATTTGTGACATAATTACAGTTATAAATCAGAGACGATCACAAGTTGCTTTTCTGGATTTACTGTAGTGATCTCTCTCTGGATTCTAGCTATCAAGAGAAACCAATGCGTATGTTAAAATGAATAATTAAAAAAATATTTGTTATGGTTTTTAACTCGAATTTATATGGTTAAGAAAAATAGTCGATTTTGTATGAGCACAAGTCGAATTTAGAAAAATAAAAGAGTTCCACTTTTTATTCTGTTATTTTTACCCCCGAAGCTTTGATATCAAATCTGGCATAAGACAGGATATTATTTGACAAAAATAGATATTTTGTTGAATAGGAAGCTTTAATGGACATTGTTAATACTGGAATTATTCTTAACAGATTTATGTATTTTCAAAACGAGCAGATGCCTTTTTAAACTAGTATTTATTCAACAACAGCTGGAGGTATAAATCATTTGAGAGTGCATACGCACACAAGATGTGTCGCAAAAAGGTTAAGAACAAGCAGTTTTGCATATTTCGACAAAAATGACTTCATAGACCAAAAATAATTATACAGACTGTGTTTTATCTTGCTGGTACTCCATTCTAATTAGTTGTCTTTTGCCAATGATTTCACTCTGAATGTAGGATACTACTACTTCTTACAATGTTTTCAATATGATTAAATTACTCTGGTTTCGCGCCTGGTGGTGGTGGTGGTGGTGGTGGTGGTGGTGTGTGTGTGGTGGTGGTGTGTGTGTATGTGGGGGTGGGGGTGGGGGATGCACAACATATACCAAGATAAGTAATTTTTTTTTACAAGTCTTCTTTTATTATGGAACAAGACAAAATAAAATGATAGTAAATTGTTTAGTCTGTGGTAAATGAATGACTGGTCAACCAAGAAAACCAAAATATATCAGAGAGCACGGCTGTTTCAATACCGGATTTGGAAAAAGTTTGGTACTTCACAAAGACTGTTTAGTGAACAGTAACGGACAGTCTGTCACTCTAAAGGCGTTAACCGAGTATCTTTATGGTTTACTTTATTACAAGAGATGAAAGATGGACACCAGGAAAGGCAAATAAGGCAACATGTCCATTATTCGTCGTCAGTCAGTAGTCAGTCAGTCAGTCAGTCAGTCAGTCAGTCAGTCAGTCGGCAAGTCTTTGTCTCTCTATTATTCTACTCTTTCCATCCCCACTGGCGACAGGATAGTTCAGTGATCAGAGCACCCGCTCTCCCAAGCCAAGGTCAAACAGTGTTGAGTGTAGTTACCTCTAGGTAAAGCAGCGAGGGGACCGCCTCGAAATGCTACCTCTATAGAAGCTGAGGTCTTCAGCACTCGCTACCTAACGACCGCATATGTTATGGCAACCCTTAACCTTTTTACCAGTCTTAAAAGAATATGTACCCCCCAAAAAAAACAAACAACAAATACAAAACAAAAACAAAACAAAAATAAGCGCCCCACCCTCATAACACACACACACACACACACACACACACACACACACACACACACACACACACACACACACACACACACACAACACAAAAATACAGAAACAGAAAAAAAAGAAATCTATGTCTTTCGACTTCTATCATACATCTTTGTCAACTAAACATCATCTTGAACCTAAACAGTACAACGACTTCTAACTGTAAAACAAGAATCTCTGTAATGATTTTATGAAACAGAGCTGGGTCGAAATGCAAGAAAAAGTCGATTCTAAAGAGAAGACAAACAGTGGTGACTAGTTCAGTGGATGGTGGTGAGAGAGGCTATGGGTCACATGACTTCAGAGGTGGTTTTTCACAATGACTAGCTGTGCCATGAGGTAACCAGATCCACCACAGGACATCGCTCTAGAACAAGTGTCACCGAGTGACAACAGCCCTTTGTTGTACTACAACCACCCTCTGTTGTACCGTGAAAGGCTTTGTGATGTGGTGATATGTCATTATGAAGATGGTCCGCTGTGATATTAGTATGGTACGTGTTTAAAAAGTCTAGTTACGACAACAACGGGACTAATGATGGTGGTCTCAGAATCTCTCTCTCTCTCTCTCTCTCTCTCTCACTCCTCTCTCTCTCTCTCTCTCTCTCTCTCTCTCTCTCTCTCTCTCTTCTCTCTCTCTCTCTCTCTCTCTCTCTCTCTCGAGTGGTCAGAACATTGCGCTGGCAATTTGACGACCCGGGTTCGAGTCCGGTCAAGGAATTTTTTCTCCAGGAGTTAACATCAGTGCCGACTCCACTCTCCCCAAAAGTCCTTCGGATGAGACTTTAAACCGAGGCCCCGTGTGCGAACGCACGCAGAACATCTTGCGCACACGTTAAATCCTGTTCCGCTTTTCGTAAGAGTAGGCCATCGTGTGCCGGTGGGAACAGATAACAATATTTACAAAAAACTGCATACACACGGAGGACCGGATGAAAAAAAGCACATGGTTGCTTATTCTGTTATCCTCGATATAAAAGAATAAATATATAAAAGAATAAATAAATAAATAAATAAATAATCTCTCTCTCTCTCTCTCTCTCTCTCTCTCTCTCTCTCTCTCTCTCTCTCTCTCTCTCTCTCTCTCTCTCTCTCTCTTATATCAATGGAATCGAATACCTGTATAAAAATGTGTGTTTAAACGTTTTTCCCTTTTAGAAATCCTGACAAGTATTGTTACATTTATTGTTTTTTCCCTGACATTCTATGAATGGTTCTGTTTTCCGTTTTAAAAAATTTTTAAATTTTTTTTATGGGGGGGGGGGGGGGGGGAGGGGGGGTGTCTGTCATTCTGTATTAACCTTGTAAAAGGATGCATAAAGAGTCTTTGACACACACACACATATATGTGTGTGGGTGCGCGCGCGCGCGCGCGTGTGTGTGTGTGTGTGTGTGTGTGTTTGTGTGGTGTGTGTGTTGGTGTGTGTGTGTGTGTGTGTGTGCGTGCGTGCGTGCGTGCGTGTGCGTGCGTGCGTGCGTGCGTGCGTGCGTGGTGTGTGTGAGAGAGAGAGAGAGAGAGAGAGAGAGGAGAGAGAGAGAGAGAGAGAGAGAGAGAGAGAGAGAGAGAGAGAGAGAGAGAGAGAGAGAAGAGAGGAGAGAGAGAGAGAGAGGAGAGTGTGTGTGTGTTAGATGAATATGCATGATTGCGTGTGTTGGGAGAGGGACCCCTGCATGAATTCGTTCGTATAATATGTGAAATTTTGTAAGGTTTCACTGATTGCTAGAGGAATGACAAAAGCTACAGACGACGTTTGAGAAAACCACCTGCCAAACTGTGATACACAAGGGAACGCTACCTCTGCATAACCCGTATCACGGCATGACACCCCTTTGTTGTTCTCTTAATGAAAAAGCCTGATTCAGTGATAAGTCACAACGGAGATGTCCATTCTGATATTTCTTGAAATCTGTGCCATAATTACGATAATAAATCAGGTGTGATTACGGATTTTTGTGTGTAATCTATGTATTGATGTCTTCATGGACTCTCGTCAACAGGAAAATTCAATATTATGTGCTAATGAATGTTTCTTTTATAGTTTCTGCGCTGCTTTTGGCTTTTACTCGTATTTCAGTACTTTTTTTCTTCTAAAAGCCCTTTTTTTAAAAATGTGACAAACTAAGGAAAGAGATTTATTCTGTGTGTGTCGGTGTGAGTTTTCTTTCTTTTATTATGGGGTCTGGTTTTCGGGTTTTCTTTAATAATCGAAGAATTCTGGAGATTAAATCTTGCATAAGATGAGATATCATTTGTCAAAGAAAGCTTTTTGGCAGGATGTGGGACTTAAATGGACAGTTCTTAATGCAGGAAATATCATAAAATAGATTAGACATATTTTTCTAATGAGCAGAGCCCTACAGGCTGGCATTAATTCTACAACAGCTGGAGGTATAGATTATTTGTGAGTGCATGCGCGCGCGCGACACGTGTAACAAAAAGGTCAACAAAATGTAGGTATCGGCACTTTTTAAGTTAAAGGTTTTCTTGCAATTGACATAGTTAACACGTGAATATAGCATTTTCTTTTCCTGACAATCCAATTTAGATTAGTTGGAGATCGTGTTGTCCTTTGCTGTTAATTTTAATTCAGATAATATATTTTGCTCCGTTTTAAGGTATGATTCAATTTAATCTAGCAAGACGTTTTGTGTGGAAGTGGAGGAAAGAGAAGGAAGGGGGAAGCGTAGTGCCAAAAAAAAGAAAGATGAGCAGTTTTCCTTGTTTGGTTTCAATAGTGAAGTATGAATTAGTAGATTTCCACAGTTATGAGGTCCGTGGCAAATATATAATTATCTGACCAATACTGAATCAGAACCATCAGTCAATCTGTCAGTCTCTTTATCTCTTTTCAATCTACCCATATCATTTCTACTACATACATGCACCTATGGGTGTCCAATCACAACATACATTCATCTGGTAACCGGAAAAGTACATGTAAAGCAACAAAAAAAACCCAAACAATCCCCCCTCCCAAACCCATCCAACCCCCCCAAAAAAAAACCCGAACCAAACCAAACCAAACCCAGAAGCAAGCCCAACAAAATCCTATCCCACTGCTTATTTCTCATTGTCATTATAACTGCACATCCGCTTGTGCCTAAATAGCATAATACTTCATTTCTAAGCAAGAAGTTGAAAGGTTCTGAAAGAAAGCTGGTCCAAATCCTGTAACACAGGCAAGGAAAAACAAATTTAAATGAGGAGAGAAAGAGTAATGAGTAGTATTTGTAGATCTAACAAGGATAATAATTCTTATAATAGGTTTCAGAAAAAAAGGCTTCGGCAAAAATTCATCGCAATGAATAGTTGAACCTCGAGGTAACCAGATCCACCAGAGAACGGCGTTCTATAACAAGTGTCACCCCATTACAACCGCCAAGGCGTGTTGTGCTGTAAAAAATCCTGTCTGATACAGTGATATGTCACCGCGGAGATACCACACTGATATTTTCACGGCGTATTTTTCACACGGCGAGGTAATTATCATAAGTACTCCGGTGTGATCATAGCCTTTTTCAAAATAATCCTGTCTTACCAGCCACCTCGCAGCAGTGGTTAGCGTTTTGGGTTACAGACTGGAAGAACGCGGGTTCGAATCTTGTAAAAGTCATACAGGTTTTTCTGACTCCGCCCGTCTCCTACCCTTAGTGAGTTTGCTGCTGGCTCACTGGAAGATTGGGACCACACAGTTGAGGTTCATCCACTTTACGGATGCATTTTTTATGTGTTGCTCGAATCACTCGACAAACACTGCAGGCATCTGTATCTCTCGGGCCCGGTTGACGCCGGGATATGTTATAGTAGAAATCGCATAGCACAGGCATGCCAAGTTGTCTCAAAGCACATGCTGTATCACTTCATCACCATCATCGCATTGATCATCACGCAATAAAAATTGTCTTTGATTCGGTGACTCCAGTTGTTCTGGTCTCATGGTGACCTCAGTTTTGTATCTCCATAAAACGTGCCTGTGGTAACTTTGTGTAAAGCTTTTGGGCTGGAGGTTTACGGGAGAGGGTCGTTGGAGGGTCGTTGTAGCGGTCGCCACCCTGGGTAGGCGTCTCACCCAGTCTGGTTCTGCGACTGAGCTATTACTGTCATAAGTAGGGGACTTAGTAGGCTGGTTAGGTTAGCTCAGAATAGGCACTACTGAACACAACCACAGTGACCCAGCAGCAGTGCAGGGCCCCTCTGGATGGAGGCCCCATGGCAGCCTGATATTGATGTGTTCCTTGTGGACTTGTGACCCTGGGGATGCGACATGACAAAGCTGGGTATAGCTGCGGTGGAGAAATTGAAATGAGCGGAGCAGGAACAGCAAAACTGGAACACCACAGAAGAGGAGGCAGCAAAACAAAGAAAGAGAGAAGGAAAAATAAAAGACTCTATCTTTCTGTTTGTCATCAGTGGAATTCAATATCAAATACAAACTTGAAAAAAATCACGAAAATCACAAGCGCTGCTGCCTAATATCAATTTGATTATGTTTCTTCTCAGTTTATTTTCATAGTTAAAGGAATATGAAAATATGCTTTCAATATATCCCAAGGTAGAGTTTCTGTGTGGAAACACATTATCCCTCTTTTTGAGATGAAAGCTTAAACATGTTTGAACGTGTTAAATAGGAGGAAGACCACAAAAAGACAGCGTTTTGTAATAAAAACAGACGAAGATAAATCTGAAGATCAGGATGCATCATATCAAAGTGCATTGTATTTACTTTGCCTTTTGCGTTAAAATTATATATATATATATATATATATATATATATATATATATATATATATATATATATATATATATATATATATATTACTTTGCGTGCAATAAAATGCCCATAAAAATAACGGCCGTCGTTTCTTGCAAGTTTCGTTTGCTTAAGGACATAAAACAGCATAGATGTTTTATCAGTTTGTTCCAACTAATCCCGCCTTCTTACGCATGGATAATCACTAAATCATGAAGGAACAGAGAAAGAAAACACGCAATTTATTTATCCCACTCCCCTCTTCCTTCCCTCCCCCTCCTTCACTCTTCTCTTTGGCAAGAGCGTTGTAGTGCAAGAGTATAAGATTGGAGCTAATGCCAATGCAACTAGTGCTTGCACAATCATTCTTCATCGACCGCTCAAACAGCAATACTTGTTATATGTCTAATTAACAAAACTTTCATTGCGCTGCCGTTAAACGCCTGACAAGTCAGGCCCAGCACATCCGACTTCGGCGTGGTCGAGAATTATCATCTTTTTAAGTCTTTCCAGAAAAAAAGGCAGGAGAATTAATAGTACAGAAAAATAATAGACTAGAAGGAGTTATTGGGAGAAAAGAAAAGAGGCAAGGACAAAAAGAGGGACAGAAAAGATGTAATTTCAAGCACAGAATTTCCAGAAGGCGGGGATGCTGTTTATACTGACAGTTCCCCGGCATCCCCGACAAGGCTACAATAAAATGAGTTACTCTGAAGTCTGAATGTGTTGGCTGAAGCCAGCAGGCACACCTGCAGATTTGCAAGCACAGGCGAAGACCGGGCATTACACATCCCTCCCGGTAAGGGAATGCAGAGAGAGAGAGAGGAGGAGAGAGAGGAGAGAGAGAGAGAGAGAGAGAAGAGAGAGAGAGAGAGAGAGAGAAGAGAGAGACAGACAGACAGACAGACAGACAGACAGATAGACAGACAGACCGAGACAAAGACAGAGACAGGCAGACAGATAGACAGACAGACAAAGAGACAGAAACAGGAATATTTTTATTTTCTTTTGACAAAATTCTGGTATCATCACCATTCCTCCCAACACACACAGACACACACAGAAACACGCGCGTGCAAGCTTTTTCTTTACACTTTTGTCACGATGAAAATAAAGAAAAAAACGCACATGATTATTTTTCGCAGCTCACAAAAGGATAGCAGTCACTGAACCTCAAGCGAGTGTTATAAGATACTCTGTACTCCCCCTTCCCCCTCACACACACACACACACACACACACACACACACACACACACACACACACACACACACACACACACACACACACACACACACACCTTAAAGGGACGATTTATTTTTTCTTGCAAACGATAGGGACGCTTGCCTGTAGATGTAAAATCACTTGCGCCTGAACGTCTACGGCCATTTTGTCACCCAAAAATACTCGGTGTCGTCATTAAAATTTTCCAGTGTCAGAATAGTTGTGTTTTTGACTGCTTTCAGTTTGTTTTTTTTGTTTTTTTGTTTTGCTTCTGTTCCTCTTCTACAGCTCAGAAATTCATCACTGATGATATTTTGTGTATGCGACCGTTTTAACCATCAGCCCTACTTCCAGACTATTCCTTTTAGTTCAATATTAACGAAACAGATTTGGAATAATATGTTCAAAATGTCAAATTCTGGGCTGTGTAAAAAAAGAACAATGGCACCTGTCCACAAGACGTGAAGGCTAGAATCGGTATGGCCGAGCAAAAGATGATTCAGTTAAACATCTGGAAAGGCAGAGGCATACATACCTAAACATCCCCAAACCAAAACTGTCAAAACACCAAACCGGCCTGTATTGCTGTATGTGTCAGAAGCCTAGACACTACCAAAGTTGGAAAATCACAAAATAAACGCAGCCAAAATGTGGTTCTACGGGCGACTTCTAAATATCAAATGGTGAGAAAGAAGACCAAATGAAAGCATTATTGATGAACTTTCACTGCAAAGACATTTTTTTTCCTGAAACTGGAAAGAGCAGACAGAGATTTGTTGGTCTGACAAATAGAAACATCCAAACAAATATGATGACGACAGGTCTCCAAAGCTAGGTTGAGGGTAGAAGGAAAAGAGGCAGACCACCAACATCCTACATTGCCAACATCACTTAGGTCAACAGTCTGGGAGGTGTACAGAAGATCGTAGAACTCAACAAAGACAGAGAGAGATGGCAAACCCTGGTGGCTTTACATGGAGCTCCTACTGTCGACAGCAGCGATGGAGAAAGGGAACAGGTGACTTGACTGATGCCTAGGAATTCCCTGGGGAGAAAGGGCCGCAACAACACCCCTCCAACATACTCGGTAATGGGAGATCCTCTTCAGCTCGGCCCACGTCATTCCGGCTGCCTTCGTCTCTGCTTCAATGCTTCTGCGCCAGGTCTGTTTTGGTCGACCTACTTTCCGCTCCCCTTGTGGATTCCAGTCAAGGGCCTGCCTGGTGACATTTGAAGCAGGCTTGCAGAGCGTATGGCCGATCCATCCCCATTTCCTTTTCTTGATCTCCGTCTCGAATAGGTAAATAGGTGAGGTTGATACTGTACTATTTTGGCCAGGATGGAATTTTCCCTGAGCAAGTACGACGGTCATCATTTTTACCACACAGCTTTAGAGAAATTATTTTCCTGTGAAAGTTAAAAAAACCCATTAAAATAACTGGAATGACATTTTTCTTTTGTTGTAGAGTTGTTGTTTTTTTACACTACAGTCCACGTTATCAGTCTACGATTTAGTTTTGCTGAAATACAGCCCCATCCATGACCCCCATCCCTCCCCCCAGAAAAAATAGTGCATCTGTTCAGAGGATCAGATTTCTGCCCAAAACGTACTTTTATACACAAATGCCCAATAATAGAAAAAAAACATGATGGCAACCACGTTTTTTGAAAACGGTGATGATGGAAATAATGATGATATTAATGATGGGGATAGCAGCAGCGCAGCAACAACAACAACAACAACAATAATGATAATAATAATAATAATAATAATAATAATAATAATAATAATAATAATAATATAATAATAATAAAATAAAGATCAACACAATGATGAGGCTTGAAGGAACGAACCAAAACGCTCCTTCACGATTCTATCAAACAGGATAGTGTCCAAAGTTCGCATCAAAAACCAGTAAACAAACAGATAAACAAATAAACGAATAGATAAATAGATGAATGGAACAACAACAACAAAAACAACAACAAAAAACGATGTAAACAGTTTCAGATATACCAATCTAGCCCTCAGAAGATGGAATAAAATAGACGCCCTGCAAGGAAAAAGCAAACTCTTTGGATATGATCCAAAACCTTTAAGTGGGTGCTTTTGGCCAAGGGAAGAGGGAGATCAATCCAAACAGATACCGCTGTTTAGCACGATTTGGTAATAGAGATGTTGTCTGTCTCTCTCACCATTACATATCACGGTTTATTCTTTGCATTGAAACTCGTTTGGGTTTTTTTTTCGAGTTAAAAGCGTCGTAATTATGATATTAATTTTTGTGATGCAAAGAAAATTAAAACGGCCAGAACTGGACGTAGGAATGTTTGTTAGGTCGAATCTATCATCTTCCAAAGATATTCTCCTCTCTCTCTTCTGTCTGTCTGTCTGTCTGTCTGTCTGTCTGTCTGTCTGTCTGTCTGTCTCTCTCTCTCTCTCTCCTCTTTTGTGCAAACGCTGCTCATTTTGTCTCAGAGACCACTGTCACATGAGTTAAAAGGTCAATTCCTCTCTCTCTTCTGTCACTCTCTTGTCGTCATGCATGATCTTTCTCAATATTTCAAATAAATGATTAGATGCTACCTGCTTTATAAATGGGTCAATCACCAAAGTACCATAAACCATTTAATCTCTGTCTCTCTCTAGCCTAGTGGTCAGAACATTGCGCTGGCAATTTGACGACCCGGGTTCGAGTCCGGTCGAGGAAATTTTTCTCCTGGAGTTAACATCAGTACTGACTCCACTCTACCCAAAAGTCCTTCGGATGAGACTACAAACCGAGGCACCGTGTGCGAACACACGCAGAACACCTTGCGCACACGTTAAATCCTGTTCCGCTTTTCGTAAGAGTAGGCCATCGTGTGCCGGTGGGAACAGATGACATTTACAAAAGTGCATACACACGGGGACTGGACGTAAAAAAGCACAAGAGTGCTTATTCCATTATCCTTGATACAAAAGAATAAAAAAAAAAGAGAATAAATCAAATCTCTCTCTCTCCTCTCTCTCTCTCTCTCTCTCTCTCTCTCTCTCTCTCTCTCTCTTCTCTCTCTCTCTCTCTTCTCTCCTCCCCCTCCTCTCTCTCGTACAACAACAGCATCTCATAAGAATGGTGTCATGGACACTTGGCATTCTCCGGTCAAAAACAAGGTTTTGACCTATTAAAACAGTGAAAATAGTACAGACTCCCTATTTCAGAGATGAATTTAAATAAACCCTTTCCTGCTCAAGAATAGGACTGCAGATCTTTTGACGCGGGTAATTTCCCCATACATGCCAAAGCACTGTGAAAGTTGGACGTACAGTAAGGGGAAACGCTGAGGAGCTCCCGTGGCGTGCCTGGTTTCACAGAGGCGTGTCAACTTCACCACAGAAGCCGCTCTACAAGTCTCTCTGCCTGCCCCTCACCCCTGACTAAAGGTAGAAAGGTGAGTGTACGCTGAACACTCCTGGACAGGACGGCAGCTAAGAAAGATCTCGGGTTCTGTTCAATTCGAGATAACAGACTTTTGTTCGGTGTTAACCAAATTGCTTATGACGGTTAACGTGCCATAAGCTCTAGAAAAAGAGAATGGGAGGAACGTTGAGGTATTGATTATGTTTAGCTTTGCTCTTAAGAAACCAACATTTACACTTATGCATTCAAGTGTGATCTGGCCAGTATGTAAAAAAAAAATTCCCCACGTTTCCGTTAATACAAGTGCCACGCTTAAACTGATATAAGACAAGGAAATGAAGGAATTTGAAAATAAAGAAAAAAAAAACAACCTTCACGTAGTTTTCAGCCTTAACATGAGGGAAGAATTGCAGTGAAAACTGAAGAAATATGTTTGTTAAAGCAGCAAGGGGAAAACACAACTTTTGTAAAAAAAAAGAAAAGAAAAAAGAAGATTAGCAGTATGTAGTGTTTTAGAGTTGAAACATAGAAGAAGTAGCCATTCATTCTTGTATATCAGTGAGTGTATCCTAAAAGTTGCAGTGCGGTTACCTTAATCGTGAATAAAATGGCTGTATGCGCAAAAATCTCATTATACGGTAAACCTCAGAACACTAGCTGAGGAACGAAAAAAAATCAGTTAGTGTAAAATATCAGCCTTAAAGTATATTTATAAGCACTGGAGTGTAAAATGTCAGCCTTAAAGTATATATGAACTGGAGGTCAAATATCAGCCTAAAAGTATATATGAACTGGATATAAAATGTCAGCCTTAAAGTATATATGAACTGGATATAAAATGTCAGCCTTAAAGTATATATGAACTGGATATAAAATGTCAGCCTTAAAGTATATATGAACTGGAGGTAAAATGTCAGCCTTAAAGTATATATGAACTGGATATAAAATGTCAGCCTTAAAGTATATATGAACTGGAGGTAAAATGTCAGCCTTAAAGTATATATGAACTGGAGGTAAATGTCAGCCTTAAAGTATATATGAACTGGAGGTAAAATGTCAGCCTAAAAGTATATATGAACTGGAGGTAAAATGTCAGCCTTAAAGTATATATGAACTGGAGGTAAAATGTCAGCCTAAAAGTATATATGAACTGGATATAAAATGTCAGCCTAAAAGTATATATGAACTGGATGTAAAATGTCAGCCTTAAACTATATATGAACTGGAGGTGAAATATCAGCCTTAAAGTATATATGAACTGGAGGTGAAATATCAGCTTTAAAGTATATAAGAACTGGATGTAAAATGTCAGCTTTAAAGTATAATTATAAGAACTGGAATGTACAATATTAGCCTTAAAGTATACAAGACCTGTTGAAGAAGTTGAAAGGTAGAGATTTACAGTCTACTCCGCACAAACGCATAACGTTGCTCTTTTAAAATCAGTATTTAATGCCACACAGTTTGTAAATGAGCGGTTTTGAAGTTTTTGCTGCTACTGTTGATGCTTCTTGTCTCTAAAAAAAAGACAGTAGGTATGTAAACACTACTATGTTAGGCCCAGCAATTAAGGCTACTTTGTCCGCGATACTGTACCCGC
>CM060321.1:43791858-43811858 GCA_030674155.1 Stramonita haemastoma
ACAACACACACACACACAGCAGTCACCACACACACACACCAACACACCACAAAACACACACACACCAACACACCAACACAACACCCCACACACACCACACAACTTATGAATAAACAAAATGTCTCACAAAATAAAAACACAAATGATAATATATCTATCTACTGCATTACAATCCTTCCGTATAAATCATATTTATCGCTTCTATTTATCATGATGCGTCTTTTTCACCCATAACCTAACTTTATTTTCATCCAGAGTAAATATGTTTATCACAGAGAAATGATGCAGCAACCGAAAGCGGAAGAAACCAGGAAACAAACAAATGTAAAGAAACATATTAGGGCTAGGGAGAGGGGTAGCCTAGTGGTTACAGCATTGCGCTTGAGGTTTGACGGTTAGGGATTGAGCGCAGGTTCGAACTTCCGCCGAGATATCTCCCCCCCCCTCCCCCAGTTAATATCAGTACGGACACCTATCCCTAGATGAGTCCTTCGGATGAGAATTAAACCAGGCCCATGTTGCGAACGCAGGCAGAACATCTTGGACACATGTTAAATCCTGTTCTGCCTTTTGGAGGTTCACCAATGGTGAGATTTTGCGTATGCAACCGTTTAGCCACCATTAAGGTAGCCGCATTTCGACTTCGGGATGATGATCAGTGTACATTTTTTGTCAAAGTTTTGGTTACCTGTTCCTACCTGCAGGGAATGGACCTTCACTTTCGAAAGGCGGAACGGGTTTTCAACGTGTAGGTGAGATGATCTGTGTGTTTTCACTTAATGGACCTCAGTTTATAATTTTCTTCTACAGGTTTTGGGGGAGTAGAGATGGTACTGATGTGAACTCCAGGGGAAAAATCCCCTAGAAAGGGTATCACGGTGGTGGCTTGATCCCGGGACTTTAGGTCACGAGCTTAACGCACGCAGAACATCTTGCGCACACGCTAAATCCTGTTCCGCTTTTCGTAAGAGTAGGCCATTGTGTGCCGGTGGGAACATAATTATGACAAGATATACAAAACTGTATACACAAGAGGACTGGATGTAGAAAAGTACACGAGTGCTTATTCCATTCTCCTCGATATAAAAGAATAAATAAATAAATAAATAAATAAATAAGCCACCTGGCTTCCTCGCCCTCCGACTCTTGTGCATTGTACTGGGATGCTTTTAAACGACGAAGGCACGTCACCATGTTCAACTTCAAAGTTTTGATCCTGTACGTAAGTGGAGTTATTTGGGTTTTTTTTTTCTTGACTGTCAGACATTTTTTCCTTCAGAGTTTTGAAATAAACAGTAACTGCAAGTGATAGGTGAAATAGAACGCTGAATCGCACAGACGAGTAACTTAAGTCGCGACGAAATGGGACGTATAGAAATTGGTTATCCCGACATGTTGTGGCCCAAAGGCATTTTGTTTGTTCTGTTCAGTCTGCCTGTTAAAGTGTCCGGGTTTTTTCTTTCTTCTTCTTTCATCGTTTCCCCTGCTGAAAGCTTAAGGGCTGGAAAGGGCGTCAGTATATTTTTTTTGGAGAGCTTTTTTTGTCGCGACTTACGTTTCTGTCTACACGATTTGAATTCTTTTCTTCAGGATGTTGCCTGGGGGTGGCTCTGTATGCTGCATCCTCTCACCCAAAGGACTAGCATCCAGACCGCCATTCAAGTTCTGCGGCAAGGGATAGGCTGGATTTAGACAGGCTTCGAACGATCATGGTAAAGGTTCAACGTTACCTTCATGTTATCAAACTGCTAAATTACCTAAAAATGCGTTTGCTGAGTTTTAAAAGAAAATGTTAATCCCATAAGTCAAAATATAGCTATATCATGGTGGGAAAAACTTGAGAGCTCTAGTTGAGAAACAAAAAAAAATGTTAAAAAGGTCAAGTATTTGAATCTTTTCTTTATTTGCAGACCACCCATACTTTATGAGCTCAGGCACTCCACCAAAGAAGTAACTGATGTTGTTGGGCGTTTCCCAGATTAAGCCCCTACGGGTCACCCAGGCTGTGCCCCCTATCTCACACATCATACCTGGGAACCACGGGGAGACCGTAAGTAGGCTGTACACTGAACGGGAAGTTGGCGTGTATGGCTGTTTTAAACCACCTGGCCAGACAGGCTCCTAGACTCCGGTTTCAGAGGAGTTTATTCTGCTTTGATAGAGAGCAGGCTTGTTTGTTATGCTAAGAGCTTGCCGTGGATAAAGACAGTCACGGCATAATATTCTACAACATAACATAATATTTTACAACATAACATAATATTCTACAACATAACAACAGTCTAATGTTGATACTTTGCTTACGTCGGTGACTGATAAAGGTTTTGGCTTGGGCCAAGATGCTGTTTTTACGTCAGAAAAAAACCCGAAGTCGGAATGCAGCTACCTCAGTGGTGAGCAAATAGCCGGTCACAGAAGCAAAAATCTCACAGTTGCTGAACTTCGGAACCCTAGCTGAGGAACGATAAAATAAAAAGTCACAAAAAGCTCAAGACAAAAAGCTGACACATTTGCAACATGAATTCACTGAAACGCACTGTGCAGTTTACTTTGACTTAATCATTTCCAAGGAGAAGGTGCTGTACTGGGGAACACCTCTAACTGCTTGCGCTGCATCACCCTGCAAGAGCTTAATTCAGCGGTTGCTTGACCAAGTCCACCACCCAAACCGCTGATGAAGCTTTACTTCATCGATGAGTATTTGAATGCTTTGTTTACGCAATGATAAACTAAAAATGATACTTAATAAAGAGCTCCTGACTTCAGTGAGAAAACGCAAACTGAAGTGGCACGGGCACGTCACACGAACATCTGGACTGGCCAAGACTGTCTTACAGGGAACATTACAAGGGAGACGAAGAGGCAGACAGAGAAAACGACGGGAAGACAACATCAGAGAGTGGACTGGCCTTAGGTGGAACGATTTGTTACGGAAAATAGAGGACCGAGGTTAGGAAGTGGTTGCAAAATCTTCATCGGTGCCCCCACGGTCTACAGGACTGCAGGATAGGTGAAAGTGAAGGAAGGATACTAAACATTCACGTTTTCTTTCAGGCATGCTTGACCTTCTGCATGAACAAATACAAAACTACTCACTCTTCAGCCATGGTTTTACATTGGACACTTTTATCATTGAACTCCAGATAAAAGAACCTAAAAAAAATGCACGCAATGTGTATTGTTAATATTGTTGTTGCTCTTTTCTCCTTTATCTTCTCCTTCTTTTCCTTTAATACCGTGAGAAGACATTGGTAGAATGGTGAAGAGTTGTTTACCAAATTTCTCCTAGATATGTCGGTTGGGAGCCAAAGCTTAGCTTTTAAGAGTCATTTATGCTAGTAAAGTTTAATTTTGCGAGCACAAGCCCAACTGCTTTGATCTTCTCTATCAAAGTTAAAGATGCTACCAACACAAACGTCAACAAACTACTGTTAGTTGGTTTACATCCAACACTGAAAAAATCCTGAAAGATAGAGGCAGAGAAACCCGCACAATGTGCGAGACAAATATAGTAAGAATGTGGGTGTAAAGAAAGAAAAAAAAGCAAACCCTTACACCCCCAACACACACACACACACACACACAACACACACACACACACACACAACACACACACACACACACACACACAACACACACACACACATCACACACACACACACACACACACACACACCACACACACACACACACACACACACACACACCACACACACACACACACACTCACACACACACACACACACACACACACACACACACACACACACACACACACACACACACACACACACACACACACACAACACACACACGCGCAAGACTTTCCTCCCTGACGTTTACAGCCAACACTAAAACAGCGATCTTTCAAACGCACTGGCTTCTACCATTCTTCCAAGGTCTACGATCTCTAATACCGATTCAAAAGAGTCGTCCAAATACCTTAAAATCTTCAACATTGTTAAGCAGCAGTCAGTCAATCTTGTCTCACGCAAATAACGGCATTTCTGAACCAGACATAAACTCACTTTGATATCATTAGTACAGACTGATATTAGTAGTCTTCGGGCACAACGATTCTTGGCTGGTTTTGATATAATGAGATCTGTGTTTAAATTTTGGTTATAAAACGTTTTTATTTGTAAACTGTTTTGAAGTCTCTATTCTGTGTGTGAAGGCAATTATTGACATGACTGAAATCGTTTGTTTTTTACTCTCGCTATCAGCAGTTCGTAGATAACCATCAAATAAAGGATAGGAGTTATATTAACATGGCTTTTGTAAAAAAGCCTTTGCTACCAACAGTTCGTAGATAACCATGAAATAAAGGACAGGAATTATGTTGACATTGTTTTTGTAAAAGGTATTACTTTTAGTTCAATTTGTCAACTTTTATGTTGCCTTCATTGTCTTTGAAGCAAGTTCTTCACTTAACTTGATAACATTTGTGGATTTTTTGGTTTAGTTTGTTTGGTTTTTGGGGGAATTGTTATCAAAAGTTAAACTAGTGTACATTAAGCTAATTCATGTCACAGATATTAACGCCAATGGTCAGGCTTTTCCCCACACAAATAAATGACAAAACTTTGCTGTAATTCTTCCAGTGTTCTACCATGTGTCTTAGAAGTTTCTTTCAGCATATTCAAACAAAAATGAGGGATGGATTGTCTCCTTCTGTCTATCTGTCTGTGTGTCAGTTTGCCTGCCTCTCTCCTTCCCTTCATCTTGCACGCTCTGCGCCTGTGTTTTTCTGTCTCTGTCACAATGTCTCTGTTTATCCGTCTCTTTCCTAGTAATAATGATCACTTCACACCGCATCAGACAAGTTTTTAGTTTCTAGCTAGCTTGTCTTCATCAAACGAATAACATGATATATAGAATAGACTTTGACAAATACCCTAAACAGTTTAACTGGAAAGCAACAAATAAAACATGCCAGTTTGACATTTTATTCGTTTTAAGCAACAAATAAAGCATGCCAGTTTGACATTTGATTCGTTTTTAGCAACAAATAAAACATGCCAGTTTGACATTTTATTCGTTTATCCTTTAAATGTTCTATTCAGCTGTACAAACAGATGTATACAAAAATTACACCTCTCTCCTCTCTGCGTTCCCTCATTAGGTAAGACGTGTAGTGCCTGTTGTTTTTTTTTCTCCAGCGCTTGTGACTATGCTGAGGTCTGCTCGCTGGCCTCAGCTGATCCGACCTGACCCCGACTACTCTTACAGGATGCATGCTGGGTGTGTTCGTGTTTCTGTAACCCACTGGATGCTGACATGAATTACAGGAACTTTTACCTGCATGGTTGATCTACAACATTCCTGTACACAAGATAGAAGGAAGGCACTGGCAGGAAAGCATTTAGAGTTGACCTAGGAGATCATAAATAAATATTAAAAAAACCATCCTCAATTCACCAGACACCGCTGCCGAGATACGAACCCACGACTTAATGGACCAAAAGCATTAAGACTTCATGGACCCAAAGTATTAAAGTAAAACAGTCATAACCACTCCAGTATAACGTTTGATATACAGATGTATGTGTACCTCTGACATTATACAGCTGTACACTGACACACAGCTGAAGGTAATAAAAAAAAAGTCCCTGGAAGAAGAAAAAAGGCGAAGGAGGGAAAGTGGCCTGAGGAGGTAGTGGCGATAGCTTCACTGCTGTAACTCCGCCATAAACTGCTGTACAGAGAGAGACGAGCAGGAGACAGGTGCAATGATCCACAGACTGATCAAGCACAGGCTATGAACGAAGAGAGAGGGGGAGGGGAGAGAGAGGGGGGGGAGAGAGAGGGGGTAGAGAGAGAGAGAGAGAGAGAGAGAGAGGGATGAAGAGAGAGAGAGAGAGAGAGAGAGGAGAGAGAGAGAGAGAGAGGAGAGAGAGAGAGAGCAGAGAGAGAGAGAGAGAGAGACAGAGAGAGAGAGAGAGAGAGACAGAGAGAAGAGATGCGGATAGTTTGTAATATGGGGGTGGCATAACCTATTGGTTAGCTCGCAATCTGACGTCCCAGATTCAAGCTACCACTGTAGTAGCCGTTCGGTGGGATTTTTCTCCTGAAGTTAATATTAGTTTAGTATTATTAGTATTAGTACCAGTTCCACTTCCTCAAAAGTTCTTCGGGTGAGGCTATAAACCGAGATCTCGTGTGCAAACACACGCAGAACATCTTGCACAGACGTTAATACTTGTTCCGCCTTTCAAAAAAGTTGGCCATTATTTGCCGGTAGGAACGTACAACGAACACACAAAAAAACACATGCACACCGGTGTCGTGTTTAGACATCACCCTGAAGTCAAAATACGGCTACCTTAATGGTGGGGGAAAAACGGTCCCATATGCAAAAATCTCACCATCGATGAACTACAGAGCTCTAGCCGAGGAAAGGAAAAACCCCCCCAGAAAAGCCATTACCCGTTAATGATGACAAATAAAAGAAATAATATTATATCTTATTTCAACATGCAAGTAAGCAATAAGCCCACACAAGACTTCAGTAAGCAGGCGGTATTACGATAACAGCAAAGCTGATCTCAACTAGAATGCTCTACGAGAAGAAAATGACCGGTTCTGACACAGCATTCTTTTGTTATAGGCCATGAGCAAGCTTGAACAAAATTGATATGGAAATCTGTAAGTCTTTAGGGGAATACACTGTGCTCTTAACTGATCAAAGGTCGAGCAACATAAAACGAAATGCACCTCATTTTCAATTCCATTTTCACACACGAGAGAGAGAGAGAGAGAGAGAGAGAGGAGAGAGAGAGAGAGAGAGAGAGAGAGAGAGAGAGAGAGAGAGAGAGGGGGGGAGAGAGAGAGAGAGAGAGAGAGAGAGAGAGAGAGAGAGAGAGAGAGAGAGAGAGAGAGAAAAGAGAGAGAGAGAGAGAGAGAGAGAGAGAGAGAGAGAAGAGAGAGAGAGAGAGAGAGAGAGAGAGAGGGGAGAGAGAGAAATTCATTACATTATTTTAAAAAGTTTATTCTTTAATTTCGAGGATAGTGGAATAAGCACTCAAGTGCTTGTTTACATCCAGTCCCCGTGTGTGTGCAGTTTTGTAAATTTTGTCGTCCGTTCCCACCGGCGCGTAATGTCCTACTCTTTCGAAAAACGGAACAGGTTTTAATATGCGCGCAAGATGTTCTGCGCGCGTTCGCACACATGACCTCAGTTTATAGTCTCATCCAAAGGACTTAGGGGTGGGGTGGGGAGGATGGAATCGCCACTGATGTTAACTCCGGGGGAAAATACTCTCTTGAGAGAGAGAGAGAGAGAGAGAGAGAGAGAGAGAGGAGAGAGAGAGAGAGAGAGGAGATGAGAGAGAGAGGAGAGAGAGAGAGAGGAGAGAGAGAGAGAGAGAGAGAGACAGAGACAGACAGACAGAGAGAGAGAGGAGAGAGAGAGAGAGAACACTGAACACTGAACACTGAAATGGTTTAATGGTACCTTGGCCTTGGACCACAATACACCAGGTGAGGGGGTAGGGGTGTGAGTGTAATGCAAAATGAAAGCATGGATGAATTACACACATACTATGTCAATGAAAAAAGCATGGATAAATTTCACTTATACTATGGCAATGAAAAAAAGCATGAATAAATTTCACACATACTATGGCAATGGAACAAGAAAAAAGCATGGACAAATTTCACACATACTATGGCAATGAAAAACAAACAAACACGAAAGAGTTGAAAAATTTCACACATACTGTAGCAATGCTACATCCTAGCATGGATACATATCCCACATATTACAGCAATAAGATATGAAACTCTTGATAAATCTCACTCATACTATAGCCATAGATAAAGGAAAGCATGGATAAATTTCAGGCCTACTTTAGCAATGAAAAATGAAATTGTGGATAAATTTCAAACATACTATAGCGATGACAAATGAAAACATTGATGAATTCAACACATACTATAGCAATGAAAAATGAAAGCATTGGTATATTTCACACAAACTATAGCAAAATATTGAAAGCATGAAAAAATTTCACTGATATAATAGGGGGAGGAAAAAAAAAAAAAAAAAAAAAAAAGGGAAAATGTATAAATTTCACACATACTCTAGCAATGTAAAATGAAAGCATGGATAACTTTCACACATACTATATCAATGTAAGATGGGGAAAAAAATGAATAGATTTCATACATAGTATAGCAATAAAAATGAAAGCATGGGTACAGTTTACACATACTATAGCAGTAAAAGATGAAAAATTGGAAACATTTCCCATATACTTTAGTACTGAAAAATGGAAGCACTGAAACACTGAAATAGTTTACTAGTACAATGGCCTTGGGCCACCATACACTAAAAGAAAGGGGGGGGGGTGAGGTGAAAGAAATGAAATATTACATACACATGTGAAACATTTCAAATATATCATAGTCAATCATGGCTTTACACTCATATGCAAATAAAACACCTCCAACACTCCAGTGTGACACTGTCCATGGTAATGTTCATGCCACTCACTGCATTGACAATGACTCAAAATCAACATGAACCAAGAGGGTTTGAGTCTGTGACTCATGTTGTACATCTTCTTCTCCTCAAAACAACCCTATCAAGCCCACACTCACACAAACCAGAAACATAATCTACACCTTTAGCAGCATCCTTATACAAAACAGTCACATGATATCATTTTCACAGTACTGGTATGCCAACAATGTTCAACTCCCCATATAAAGCTGTACTACAAAATCTTCATAAGGTTTATGATGCATTTATAGAGAATAAAGTTATGGGGAAGGGAGATAAGTCTAGGGAAAATTTTATCATGCACACCAATTTGCTTCCCTTCCAAAAAAAGAACACAGGAAAAATATAGCTAAGGTGTGTGCATTTTCACTTAAAAAACACACACACACACACACACACACACACACACACACACACACACACACACACACACACACACACACACACACACCTTTAGCAGCATGCTTATACAAAACAGTCACATGATATCATTTTCTCAGTACTGGTATGCCAACAATGTTCAACTCCCCAAATAAAGCTTGACTACAAAATCTTCATAAGGTTAATGATGCTTTTATATAGAATAAAAGTTATGGGGAGGGGAGATAAGTCTAGGGGGAAATTTTATCATGCACACCAATTTGCTTCCCTTCCAAAAAAAGAACACAGGAAAAATATAGCTAAGGTGTGTGCATTTTCCCTTGGAAAAAACAAACAAACAAACAAACAACAACAACACAAAAAACCACACACACCTTTAGCAGCATCCTTATACAAAACAATCACACAATATCATTTTCACAGTATTCAAATGCCAACAATGTTCAACTCCCCAAATAAAGCTGTACTACAAAATCTTCATAAGGTTAATGATGCATTTATAGAGAATAAAAGTTATGGGAAGGGGAGATAAGTCTAGGGGGAAATTTTATCATGTACACCAACTTGCTTCCCTTCCAAAAAAAGAACACAGGAAAAATATAGCAAGTGTGCTGTATCATAGTATTTTGAATACCAAACACCAAAAGACATGTTCAAGTTGACTATCATTTATAATCCAAGTATCATCTTCCTTCTATTGACTGCATGAAAAACATATCTGGATACATTATGCCTGTGATTTACATTTGATGATTTAAGCAAAACATAAAAAGATGCCTGTGATGATTCCTTGAGAAATTTAACTCTAAGGTCTTTGTAAAGGCTGCAGTCAAACAAAAAATGGTGTTCATTTTCAAATTGATTTTCACAAAAGGCACATTTTCTATCCTGAGCAGATTCACTATATCTATGAATGTTATTATTAATTGGGAGTACACCAAATCTTAGCTGGGTAACAGCAACACGGAAACAATAAATGTCCATGTCATTAACATATTTTTCTGTTTCAAAAATTGTTTTATATGAATTATATATCTGATACCTTTCTCGCTCTTGTATAGTTCCATTCCATTCTTGAATAAACCAGTCCACAAGTCTTTGTTTAAAGGCTCTCAAAAATATTTTAGCATCTCCTACTCCTTGCTGTAACCAAACAATGCCATAACCAGTCTCACACAGAATCTCTCTCACATTTGAAACCCAACAACTTTTACCACATCTGTCCAAATCAAATAACATAATGTATGCTCTATAGGGTAATCTTTCATTCTCCATTTGAACTAATTTTAGCCAGTATCTTACACAAGCAATATACGAATTAATGTACAACGGGAATCTTGCTAATTCTCCATAAACCATCTTGTTTGGTGTCCTCACTGGAACACCTAAGAATCTTTTACAAGCCATTAAGTGCACTTTTTCAATGTGGTCTAATCTATTAATGCCCCATACCTCAGATGCATATAACAAAATTGGTTGAATTTTTATGTCAAAAATTTTAAAGAATACCCTCGCTGTCATTTCTTTGTATCTGTGAAAAACCCTGTGCATTTGCATAACAGCTTTCTTTCCTTTAACTGCTAAATGATTTGTACCCCTTTTAACACTAACCTTAGTGGTGAAATTAAAACCTAAATAAGAATAACTGTTCACTACTTCTAACCGCTTACCATTATAAAACCATTTCTCTTGTTGACCTAGAAACCCTCCTTTTCTAAATACCATGATTTTTGTTTATCATTGTTTACACATAGTTTCATTTTATCACAACACATATGTAAGATATCTAACTGAGTTTGAAGACCTCTGGGGGTGGTTGACAGCAAAGCCACATCATCTGCAAACAACAAAATGAGCAGTTCTGCAATATTAGGCAACATCTGAACACCATGTTTGCCCTTTTCCTCAACGTCGTTAGCTAATTGATTAATAAACATTGAAAATAGAGTTGGGCTCAACACACAGCCCTGTCTAACTCCGGTTGGACATTCAAACAACTCAGTAAGCTGGGATCTTGAACGAACACATGATAGCAGTGAGTTGTACATTGCTGCGAGAGAAGCAAAAAATTTTCCTTTAACACCCTGACTATGTAAGCACTCTAGAAGTTTATCATGTTGCACTGAGTCAAAAGCCTTTCTAAAATCTACAAAGGCTATATACAACTTCCTACCTTTTTTACTTAAACATTTCTGAACTGAGGCATATAAAGTAAAGATATGATCCACTGTAGAATGCTTTTTTCGAAATCCTGCTTGTTTGTCTGAAATTAAATCATTAGTTTCTAACCAGGTATATAGTCTAGTATTTAGGATTGTAGTATAGCACTTAGAAATTATGCTTAATAAAGATACGCCTCTATAATTATCAACATTATCAGGGTCTCCTTTTTTAAAGATTGGAATTATTATAGCTTTAGACCACTGTTGAGGATAAGTTCCTTGGTTGAATATATTATTAAATAGTTTTGTCAAAAATTTAAGAACAATACTTCCACCAGCTTTCAACATTTCAGCAGAAATATCATCTATGCCAGATGCTTTTCCTCTCTTAAGCTTAGAAATGGCACGCATAACTTCTTCTTCACGAATAGTTTGATTTAGGTCATGATCAAGTTCTTCTGAAAGCTCATTTTCAATACTATCTTCCTCTGTTTGGGTTTGATTACTGTTTTGATACAAGGATTTAAAGTGATTGAACCAGTCATCTAAGGTTATTTTATTATCAATTTTTGGTTTACCCCCACATCCCATGTTTCTCAAATGTTTCCAGAACTGTTGTGAATCATTCATTTCTTTAACTAGGTTATCTGTTTGTAGTTTTCTGAATGCTTGCTTCTTTGTCTTTAGTAAAGTTCTATATTTTTTCCTTGCTTCTACATATACTTTTCTATCTTCTTCACTACGATATTTTCTAAACAGGCTTAGTTTTTTCCGACTTTCTTTTTTTAAGTTGCAACATTCCTCATCAAACCATACTGACTGTCTCTTTTTCTTAGCAAAAATCATTTTAAACATACACTGACTCGAGTCTTTCAGACATTCTACAAACACATCCAAGGCATTATCAACATCTGTATCTAGCTTTTGATTTGCTTCTATCATTCTACTTTGAATTTCACAGCTTTGTAGCATTTCAATGAATTCACTTTCTTTTTCTTCTTTCCAAATAAATTTTTCATGTGCCATACTTGTGTACTGATTTGTTTTCCCCACACCAAAATGACTAAACTTGTTTTCTACTTGTAAGACAACAGGTAAGTGATCCGAATCTGTTAAGTTTTCAACAAGAAGTGATATACAACTCATGGATAACAACAAATCACAAGAAACTATAAAGTAATCCACTGTACTTGCTCCAGAAGAGGCAATAAAAGTACAGCTATCATCAAATTTCTGTTCATTCAGACCATTCAAAATAACACATTCACAAAGATTGCATAAGTCAATCAACTGAGCACCAAAGTTGTTGGTTTGACTATCTTGCGATTTTCTCAAAAAGTGGTGATTTTTTAAAGGTATTTCATCAAAATCAGTAGCATCCCCAGAGAAATACATGTTTTCAGAAGCAGTTCTTGCATTCATGTCACCATTCAACAAAATATGAAAATCATCATACATTTCATTCAGATCCATTATACATTGTTCTATCAATTCAATTCCACAAGCATCCTGCGATTTCCAGTAAGGAGAATCACTGGGAGGTATATAAGAACTAATAAACATAATATCTTTATCTGTACATAATAATTCTTTATCTAATTTCAAAACCACCATGTTTTCAATATTCAATGAAATTAACTGTACATACTCTTCAAATGACTTTCTAACCAATACAACGACCCCTCCAGAATATCTTCCCTGCCGAGAAAGCTTCTTCGCTTTTGCTGTAAATGAGATGTAATCTGTAAACAAAGGTGAATCAAAGTCGTCTCTTGTAAAAGTTTCCGTCAGACAAAGAAAATCATAACAGAGTAAATAATTAACAAAATGATCATTATCCAATTTCTGTAATAATCCATTAACGTTATAATTAAGAAATTTTATTCGTAACTTATCTACACTTTGTACAACATGCCTTGCACAGTTTCCTGACTCTGTTCTCTGTGATTGATTATTTTTGCATGTATCATCATTCTTCTGGGAAATTGCCATTGTTTGCTTTGGTGCTGTGGCCTGGCCGAATCCCTATTTACATGTACCTGTCTGCTTGGCTGCATGAGCTTTAGAACATGCAGGCCTGTCTGTGGTATTTGTTTTGCCCCCTGGTGTGATTTTGTTAAAGGATTCCACAATACTGCTCTGACTGTGGGATCTTTGGGGGTGTCTGCCACTAGTCAGGCTACTGTGTCTTGTACTGGGGGCAGTGCCTCTAGGACGCAGGTCTCTTGTTTGACACCTGCTCCGCTTTTGTCCAGTCCCTGCATGTCCTGTCTTGTCACCAGTCTTCCCATTGTTCTGCTCGTCTGATTGTCTTTCCCCCATCCCTTTCTGTCTAGTCATGTCCTCTGTCACTGAGTCTTCAGTCTTGTTATTCTTCACATTACTTGTGTTTGTTCTGAACTGTTCTGTCTGTTGGTGCATTGCATCAGTTATGTATGTTGCACATGTTTCCTCTCCATACATTGCATTGTCAGTGTGGGTGTCATTGTTTTCCCATCCTGTTTCATTCATATCACCTGCCTCAGTCATCCTGTCATCATTGGTCATGTCATTTTCCATATCATTTTCCACTGATAATCTAGTGAGATTGTCACTTCTCTCTGTCACCACACCTTGGTACACATCATTTTCATCATTTTCAGCCTGGTCAACAGAGTCAGGTTGCGGATCAGTTTCCCTCATCTGAGTGGGATTCAGATCCTGGTCACTTAGATCTGCATCATCCAGATCTTTTTCCTCATGGGATGCCATATTCTGTATCTCAGGAATCTGCTCATCACTGCCATGACTGTGTTTCCCTTGTTACCTCTGAGGCAGCACGTTTTGAAGTGTTGGATTTGCTGGGGTTCTCTTTCATCCAGACGATCCTCTTCTCTGCTGATGCTTTGTGCCTTGGTGGTATTGGCTGTTTTATCGCCTCACTGTAAGAGTGAGTGCCTGGCACTATTGGAACAGGGGAATGTCTTTCTCTGGTATATCTGACCAATTCTCTGGGATGTATTTTTCTCTGTCTTCCATAATGTCTGTTCCTTCTGTCATCTAATTGGCTTGTATCAGACTGGTAACCTGAAAATTCTTCCTCCCCTTCAGAATAATTTACTGCTTGGTTGTAAAGATGCCGTGGTGCATTGCTAGTATTCCATGGCCTTGGCTCTTCTTTCTTAGCGTACTGTTGTGTATGATAATTCCTGCTTCGTTCACGTAGCTGGTTTCTGGATCCCTGGTTGTAGTGGTTCCTGTAGACCTGTGTTTTGGAGTGAAAGCCTCCTGTGCTCTTGCTGTTCCTGTTTGAATTTGCTGGAGGGAGATGAGGCCAGTTTTCTTCATTTCTTCTATAGCTTGGGGAATTGTACCGCCATTCTCTATTGTCTGTGGATTGAGTAGTTTGCTGTTTCTCTCTCACTTGCAGTTTCCCATTGTAGATATAAGCAATTTTGCCTTGATCTCTGTAGAAATCCACTAACTCTCTCTGTCGTGAGGTAAGGTCAGATGCCACTCGGATACCACTCTGTCGCAGACTATCTCGAAGATCTCTGTCACTGAGGATAGCCATCTTGTCAGACCATCGCAGTAGCTGCACCAGGATGGGCCGAGGATTCCTGCTGTAGCGCCTCTGCTTCCCAACCCGAAAGGCTCTGGCAATGTCATCAGGATGCCAGCTTGGGGACTGTGAATGTTCATTCAGTAGATTGCTTATTGTTTGTATTGTTATATACTCATCTTCCCACTCGCTCTCTTGTACATTCATGAACTTCAGGTTGCAAGCTTTCACGCCCTGATCCAGTGTTTCCAGCTTTCTTTCCAGCTGCTCGATTCTTTCAAACAGACTGCCATTGTCCTCTTTAAGTTCTTTGATTTCCTCTGTGTTTGACACAGCCATTTCTTTCACTTTTACTATTTCTGAACAGAATCGTCCAATGCTATTTTCTAGAGAACAGAATCTTTCATTCATTTCTGTTTTTATTCCGGTTGAGTGGAGAACAAAGCCTTGCTGCATTTGTGCTAATCTCCAGTCAAACATTTGCAAAATGTCTTGAGGCCGGTATGGAGCACTCTCAGCCATTATTTCATGTGCCTGTGTTGACGTAGGTTTTGTTTAAAAAAAAAAAAAAAAAAAAAAAAAAAAAAAAGTGTTCCGCGTATAGCTGACAACTTGCACGTGAAAACTACACTGCCAGTTTTTTTGTTTTCATGCCAAACAGAAGACGTGGAAGTGAGCTCATGTAACTTTATAGCAGATTCAAAATTCTTATTGTTTCTTATGTTTGATAAAATTGTTAATTATACCACAACCACCGACCTTCTGGATTCTTTTTTCAAACCTTCATTTACACTAACCCCACACACACCACCATGCAAAAACTTTTCAAGAACACAGGCTTCAGTCCATCAAAATTCCCAACATAACTCGGAGCATCTTTTCACACACCTTTCCCTTCCTTCGACAGCGAGCGAGCCGAGAGAGAGAGAGAGAGAGAGAGAGAGAGAGAGAGAGAGAGAGGAGAGAGAGAGAGAGAGAGAGAGAGAGAGAGAGAGAGAGGACATAAAAAAGGAAAGAGAGAGAGATGGAACATAAAAGCCGACAGTCAGATTGACGCTCTCTCAGAGGAGTGGAGTGCTTTGTCAAAGGCCACCGCACGTGGACCAAACTTCCAGTGCCCTATCAACGACCGCACTTTCCACAGCACACTGAGGGAGTACCAATACTACAACTTTGACATGGGTTATTTCACACAGACCAGTAGCTTTGAATATATATATATATATTTTATAAGAGTTAAGTGCCAAGGCCTACATTACACTGTGGTTATGCATTAAAATATGATGTTGAGATTGTCTGCATCCATGACAAACTCTTAGCCCAAAACCTTGTACTCTTCATTAGAGGAAAAAAATCTTTTGTTGTCGGAGTATGGCTGCCTACATGGCGAAGCATTCGAAAACAGTCATACACGCAAACTTCTTATCCAGTGTTTATTTGCGGGTCTTGCACTGATTCCCAGATGTGATGAGTGAGTCAAGTACAGATTCTGGGTGACCCGGCTGTTGCGCTGGGAAACATCAAACAACAAGAACGATATGTATGCATATCATTCAATTTCCCTGCAAGTCCTACGCCGCTCAGAAGAGTCTTAGAAAAGATGTCAATATTATTCATAGAGCAGAACTTATGTTGCGCACGTCATGGCATTTGATGATAAGGTGTCTACAAGTGTGTTGTCCCGGTTCTTGCAATAAGTATAAACGACAGGATCGGAGATGAGAAAAGAGCCGAAATAACAGAAAATGATAAATTATCACAAATTCAGATTTTAAAAATGATCATCCGTATTTTATGAGACTATGGAAAGCTAGTTCAAAGTCAAGATTTTTTTGACAAGAAATGCAAATATGAAATAGTTGATGATGTTCATGGCTATCAAAATCTTTCATGCCTTCAAATCCCTTGCATCGAACTTTTTTTCTCATTCATTAAAACCCATTGAATTGACTGCTCTGCAAGTTTTTCGGGTGAGACTCGAGCTAAACCAGGATGATGTGTACGAAAGCACGCATATCTTGCACACATGATTATCAAAATCTATCCAACTCTCAGAAAAAAGCACAGGCCATCTACAGCTGTTAGTATGGATGACACGTACATACCCAGCATGCAATCTGAGACATGAAGAGGAATGAACACACCCAGGTTATCTTACAGGAGAAGAGCTACCCAAACAATACAGTGCCCAACACCTCCTCTAGAAGATATCCAGTCAGATAATCAACAAAGAAGCAAACAAATAGAAAAAATATCTTCCATCCTAAAAATTCCTAAAGGAAAAGTGCGGAGAGTGGCACGAGACAATTATCGCTGAACTTAACTGCTGACGAAGATAATCCCTCCCCCACGACAGTACAAAGAAGCTCTTTGTCAAAGAGATTACCATCATATCTTTGAAACAGACACCTGTCACAGCCTTGTATTTATTCCAACAGGATTAACCTTTCACACCGGCTGGTTTAACGTAAAGTGCCCACACACACACTCAAGGGAAAAAACCCAAGTCAACAAACAACTTACTACAAACAGACGAACAAACAAACCAAGCAGGCTATGAGAGGATCATTATGAATGAAAAGACTAAGGAAGACAGACATACGGTAGAAAGTGCACAAGAACCACAATCTATTTGCCGTTTATATGGTTCTCCAACGACTTGGTGACTGTCCTAGTTTGAGCTTTATGATTGACGAGGGCGTTAATACGAGGAACGACAGTGGAGTTGGTTTGAATCTTGTTTCAGTCTGAATAATGATTACACAGATTTACACTTGGATTTACATTTCAACGAGGCAATAGCCCTGATAAAGCCACTGTGGCTAGCGTGGGCTAGAAACCCTGATCATGATTGGGTTGACGAGATGAACGACAACATATTATTACTCACAAATACCGTACTTTGGTTTAAAAAACACCTAACAATAGAGAACGTGGCATGTTTTTACAGACTGCAAACATACCAACACCAAAACACACACACACTTAACTACAGTCATTACGACAACCACCCGTACCCCTACATTTTTCCACAGTAATAACACCGTCTCTCTACCATTACCCTACCATAACCAACACTTTTACAAGACAGTACAGGGGCTATTTCGCCCCAGGTGAAAATTATCAGACCGTGTCTTTTATCTTGCCATTAAAGTGTCTGACAAGTGCTTACGGACATGTCGGAGACTGATCCTTTAATTGCCCCTACACTGCCGCACAGGCTGTAAGCAATACAGGCTGGGTGAGGCAAGACTCGACACTACACCTCGTTGTTTTGGTTCTTACCACTTTGAAGAAGATCAGGGCACAACAGAGATAGACTAAAGAAAAGATCGCTTACTGCTGATGGGGAATGGAGTAGGCGAACGAGCAGTTGTTTAATCCTCCATCCCGATTTCTCTCTCTCTCTCTCTCTCTCTCTCTCTCTCTCTCTCTCTCTCTCTCTCTCTCTCTCTCTCTCTCTCTCTCTCTCTCTCTCTCTCTCTCTCTGTGTGTGTGTGTGTGTGTGTGTGTGTGTGTGTGTGTGTGTGTGTGTGTGTGTGGTGTGTTCATTTTTCTGTGTTTCACTCTTAATGACTCACACTCTTAAAGACTCGACACTACACCTCGTTGTTTTGGTTCTTACCACTTTGAAGAAGATCAGGGCACAACAGAGATAGACTAAAGAAAAGATCGCTTACTGCTGATGGGGAATGGAGTAGGCGAACGATAGCCTAGTGGAGGGGGACGGATAGCCTAGTGGTCAGAACATTGCGCTGGCAATTTGAAGACCGGGTTCGAATCTGGTCGAGGAGATTTTTCTCCTGGAGTTAACATCAGTGCTGACTCACTCTCCCCACAAGTCCTTCGGATGAGACTTTAAAACCGAGGCCCCGTGTGCGAACGCACGCAGAACATCTTGCGCACACGTTAAATCCTGTTCCGCTTTTCGTAAGAGTAGGCCATCGTGTGCCGGTGGGAACAGATGACATTTACAAAACTGCATACACACGGGGACTGGATGTTAAAAAAGCACAAGAGTGCTTATCCCATTATCCTCGATATAAAAGAATAAATCAAATCAAATCACTCTCTCTCTCTCTCAACCATGTGTCTTAATGAATGTGCCAAGTATATCTGAGGCGTGTGAATGGTCACATCATCACAGTTTTCATCTAGCTAAACTCGGCAAAAAGTTTTTTTGATTCACTCCTCGATTTCTACCGAGCCAAAAAAAAGACTATGGGCTTGATCTCTGATAAGAGTGACTCCCTAGGAGCCCAAATTCCAGAATCAGGTCTGAAGGCATTACTCCTCGTGATCCCCGCACACGTCACCACACCCACCCCACTGATACCCCCCAGCAGTGTGCATTGAATTATCAATGCTGGCTTGTCATAAGACCACGCTGCTGAGCAGCACAATAGAACGCATTACATCACACACAATGCAGCACAGTACAAAGCGGGTGGTGCAATACAGGCAGAGAACAAAGAGAAACCAAATAGCATTACAAAGCACAGCGCAGCTTTAGTTGAAGTGAAAAAAAATGCATGCGTGTAATCTGTGGATAAATCAGGAATGCTTCTACTTCCACACAAAAGGAGATGTGCATTACACAACAGTCACTTTTCTGTCGAGGGAAATTCACTGAGCCGCCCTCTTTTCAAAAAAAAAAAGTCTGGGTATCCATGATTATTCATGTTTTACAGAACCTCCAATGTTGATTTAGCACTTAAGTTTCGGATAAAACCATAAACCCATGTCTTGTACACAACAAGCATTTCAGCGCACATAAAGAGGCCACAGCCACAAGAGAGCCATTTGAACCCAACTGTGCAGAAAAACCCATTATCATGGGGAATCAAATTATAGGCCAATGGGAAAATGGGCCTGTGAAGTATTGCCACGCAGAAAAAATATTTTACACAAGAATGTTTTACAACACACAAATACAGTACAGTACAATGCAATACAGTACAACATACTACAATATAGGACGATTCAATACAATAAATGATTGGCTAGTGCCATGGACTTTTTTTTGATCTTTCTAAAATTGAAGGCGCTTGACTCAAATTCGAATCTCAGCTGAGCATGGTTGTTTTTAGATGAAGATTTTAAAAAAAAAATTCTAAGTCATTTTCTATGCAGACTTGCCAGTGCCCTAAACCGTGTATGCATGACAGAGGCTATAAACGAGTGGTTAAGCCTGTTTAACTTCAAATCTATGGATCCATGAAGTCGTGGGTTTGAATCTCGGCGGTGTCAAGTGAATTAAGGGTAGGGATTTTTACGATATCCCAGGTTAACTTTAAGCACAGACTGCCAGTGCCTTAATTCTCTCGGTGAATATACACTCGCAGAAGATCACTTAAGCACGTTAAAAGATTCCGTAATCCATGTCAGCGTTCAGTGGATTACGGAAACA
>CM060321.1:43821858-43831858 GCA_030674155.1 Stramonita haemastoma
CTTTTTGTAAATCAAAACTTGAAAATGATGCCCACTTTCTGACAGACTGGTAAACCAATCTGAATTAAGGGCCAAGTTTTTAACAGAGTGTATTCACAGATCAGTTTTAAATTTACTCAGAACAGAGTCAGTATCTATGTAGATACATTTTCACACAATTTATAAAAGGAAGAAATTGTTATGCCAAACCATTACTAAAACGAGTGATGTGTCAAAGAAAATACTGTTGCCATCATCTTGAAGTGAAATATCGCATTTTGATTAACAACAATTTCCAAGTGTCTATTAACAACAATACTGATGCAGTGTGATGTTAACATTTATCGTGTTCCAGCCTTATGACAAAGCCATTGCGATTTTGGTCCGCAAAGAATAGGTTATTGTTCACATTACCTTGGGTTTTGCATGATATCGGTATGTTGGCATCTTCCCTTCTCTAAACTCCCTGTATTGTGGCCTAAGGCCAATTGTACATAATAAACCTGTTCAGAGCTCGAGCTCTCTCACTCTCTCCACCCCTCCCTACCTCTGTGTCTTCTCCTTTCATCAATACATTCTTTCTAGCATGCAGATTGTGTAACAGTTATTTCTTGGCTTCTGTTGCTCCGTCCTTCTATGTGACTCCCTCCCCCCCCCCCCCACCCCCCCCCGCCCACCTGCCTGTTTGACTTTTGTCTCTTGGTCTGTCGATGATGTGGTTTGTTTGGTACTATTCTAGTGTTAGTTGTTGGGGGTGTTTTGGGAGCGGGGGGGGGGGGGGGGGGGGGGGGGGGAGAGACGTGCAGTAAGTGTGCAGATCTTTCGGTGCTGTTTTAGGTGTATATTATTGTAATCCCTGTCAAGGAAACGGACCAGATGAAAACTATAACAGGCAAACGTTTATAAATCTGTTAACCCTTGGAAATAAAAAGAAAGACAAAAAAGAGAAGAAGACTACCTCTATCCACGGCTCGCACGAGGAACTGGTAGCTGCTCATCTTCTCATAGTCCAGGCCCGGCTTCTGTATGCACACCTCCCCGCTGTTCTCTCCGATCTCAAACTCCACCGGCGCACCCCCGTTAGCTACCAGCTGATATTTTACCCGGGTGCTGGCACCACACTCTGGATCCGTGGCATGTACCTGCAAGCAGAGAAACAAACCCGGGTGAAGGATTACCCCTTTACGAAAACAAACAGGAGGTAAATAAATATCAACAGGGCTTCAGGTGAACTAAGCATGAAGGAGGAGGCGAATGTAGCTGTAGGGGAAGAAAGGTTTTGGAGTGCGTGGTGTGTAACCCTGGTGTGTGTGTGTGTGTGTGTGTGTGTGTGTGTGTGTGTGTGTGTGCGCGTGCGTGCGTGCGTGCGTGCGTGCGTGTGTGTGTGTGTGTGGTAGTGGTGGTGGTGGTGTGTGTGTGTATGTGTGTGTGTAGTATTATAGTGTGTATGTGTGTGTATGTGTGTGTATGTGTACGTGTGTGTATGTGTATGTGTGTATGTATGTATGTATGTATGTATGTTGTATGTATGTATGTATGTATGTATGTATGTATGTATGTATGTATGTATGTATGTATGTATGTATGTAGGTAGGTAGGTATGTAGGTAGGTAGGTAGGTAGGTAGGTAGGTAGGTACGTACGTACGTATGTATGTATGTATGTATGTATGTAGGAATGTATGTAGGAGTGTATGTATGTTTTTTATTTATTGTTTTTATTTTATTTTATTCTTTTATACCGAAGATAATGGAATAAGCAATCATATGTTTGTTTACATCCAGTCTCCGTGTGTATACAGTTTTGTAAATGTCATCTGTTCCCACCGGCACACGATGGCCTACTCTTACGAAAAGCGGAACAGGATTTAACGTGTGCGCAAGATGTTCTGCGTGCGATCGCACACGGGACCTCGGTTTATAGTATCATCCGAAGGACTTTATGTATGTATGTACGTATGTACGTATGTACGTATGTACGTATGTATGTACGTATGTACGTATGTACGTATGTATGTATGTATGTATGTATGTATGTATGTATGTATGTATGTATGTATGTATGTATGTATGTCTGATGCATGTATGCATGTATGCATGTATGTATGTATGTATGTATGTATGTATGTATGTATGTATGTATGTATGTATGTATGTACGAATGTATGTAGGTATGTACGAATGTATGTAGGTATGTATGTATGTATGTATGTATGTATGTATGTATGTATGTATGTATGTATGTATGTATGTATGTATGTATGTATGTATATATGCATGCATATTTGTATGTATGTGTGTGTACTGAGTGAGTATGAGTGGGTGGGTAGTATCCTGGTGTGTGCATGTGTGTATGTGTGTTCTGTCTGTCTGTCTGCTTACGTCCTTGTGTCTGTGTATTCGCGAGCGTGTGCGTATAGGCCTGTTGCCAAGGGGGGATAACGGTATCGTAAACATAATATCAGCTTTCCCAGCGGCAGACCTAGCAACGATTGCCATGAAATGTATGGCTAACAAAACAGCACACTTCTTCCCTTACAAACTAGCAGATGATGATGATGATGATGATGATGATGATGATGATGATGATGATGATGATGATGATGATGATGACGATATTACGGTTGTGGCAGCTGTAGCAGTGATGGTGATGATGGGTGTGTTGTTAGTGCCAGTTTTGTTGTTTGTTTATTGTTTTTTTTGTCGAGGGTGGTGATGGTGGTGGTGGGTGGTGTCTTTTTTGTTCTTGTTTTCTTAGGTGGGTTGTGGTGTTAAGGATTTTAGGTGCTAGTAGTGGTGGTGGTGATGTGGGGGTGTGGGTGCTCGAGTGTTTGGTATGTGTGTGTGTGTGTGTGTGTGTGTGTGTGTGTGTGTGTGTGTTGTGTGTGTGTGTGTGTGTGTGTGTGTGTGATGCATTTTCTTTGTTGTTTTCAATTCAAACCAGGCATCATGTTTATAGTCACGCCCTCTGCAGAGACAGCGTCAGAGCATTACGTTGTCAAAACTACGAAACATATCGAAATCAAGGTACCAAAATTAAAACGAGATATTCAGTGTTCTCTAGGTTATCTAGGAACCATAATAGGTATATCAGGGAAGTCACCACGTAATTATGATTTTTAAAAAAATGCTTGATGAAGAGTGAACGAAGTTTATGATGATGCTAACGATGCAACGAAAGTTCAGCTAACCTTGAGACTACATAACACGGTTACATTGTAAACTTTATCTCCAAATTATCATAATTATAGGCTATTGCCATCACCCAGACCTCACAAAACTTGAGGCATCGGCACCATTTAGCCCGGAAATCCGAGAAATATTTCCCTACTCAATTCCATACTACACTGTAAGTGATACCCAACTTCCGCTGTGAGCTCACAGCACACAACAGCCGACTAAATCCCAAAGAGACTAGACCTATCATCATTGTCAGATCACTCTGATACACTACACAATACCAGAAAAGGGAAATGAACCGTTATAGTTTACGTTGATCTAGTATTTCCATCTTTGATGTCGTTTCATCTTTCTCTACTCTGGTAAAAGACCCGAGTCCTCTCGGAAGAGGAATCCACTCTGGAAAAGACCCGAGTCCTCTCGGAAGAGAGAAATGATGAGCTGCGGCAGACTGACAGACTGCAGACTGCAGGGTAGGTAATAAACTGCAGTTGTTTTGAAGCGTCCTTAGCACATCAACTCCAGCTGTTGGCCCATGCACAGACAGCTCTGAGGGCTGGCTCCTCAGCCAAGTTCATTTCCCGGCCTTAACATTCCTGCACTCCTTCCTTCTGTCTTCGCTTAGCGAAAGCGTGCGAGGTTGTATGTTCTTGTCAGCTTGATGGGGTAAAGACGTTGAAGTAAGTTGAGTTTTGGGAGAAGTGGCGTTTTAAGCGCTTTTTAGAAAGTTTGAGGGTAGGTAGGCAAAAGTGGCAATGGGTGATGGAATATGGGAGTGGGAAGTTTTCTTTTGAAAAAGAGGTGTTGTGTTGTGTGTGTGTATGTGTTTGCGCGCGCGCGCGCGTGTGTATGTTTGTTTGTGTGTTGTGTGTGTGTGTTTTGCGCGCGCGCATATGTGTATGTGTGTGTGTGTGTTTGTCCACGTGCACGCATTTGTGTGTTATATGAAGTGTATGTATTAGAGAGAGAGTTTCGACAAAACATCAAGGGTACACATATCACCTTTTCCCGTTACTATGCACGTTGATCAGGAACTGCTAGTGACATGTCCTTTTTGCCCCTATCCTTTCTTATATTTGGCATTTTCTTTCTTTGCACCTGCAGGCGCAGAGCTTGTACAAGCATTGTTCTGCATTGTGCACACTCCACACACTGACTCACAGATTACAGCCAGGATTTCATTCAAGCACAGGCTCAATCGGGGACGAGTTCAAAAAGGTACAGGTAAAGGTAAACAAAAGCAACGCCATCGCTTCAATTTCTCTCTACAGTAAAGCGAACAAAGTTGTGAAATATAAAATAAAACGAAACCCATACACCACCACCTCCATTTATTTAGAAAGCCCACAGATGCCAACAATACACCACACGTGCACGTGCACGTATATACGCACACAGACATGCACACAGAGATATGCATGCGTGTGCATACACAGACACACAGACCGATATACAGACACACATTCCCCCCTCAAAACGCCACATCCTCCAAGAAACACGGACTCGAACACACACACACTACACACACAACACACACTCACACACTCACCACACAACACACACACCACACACACACACACACACACACACACACACACACACACCACACACACACACTACACACACACACACACACACACACACACACACACACACACACACACACACACACACACAACCAACACGCACACCACACACCGCAACACACACACACACACGCACAGAGTATTGCTTAAGTAAAATCTGAAGGTCTTTGTTGCAACCAATCCTTTCCATTTGCTATCGCACAATGTCCCACCAGTCAGCAGGCTAGTGTTTCACATTCTCCACTTCCTTTTGGTGTGAACAAATTGGAAAAAAAAAAAAGATTGAATAACTAGCAGACAGTGTAAAAAGATTCAAAGGAACGCAACATGCACCTTGCAATTTCTTTAATGGCAAAGCTACCCCTCCTGCATGTTCTTTCTTTCTAGTCTTGTGTGTGTGTGTGTGTGTGTGTGTGTGTGTGTGTGTGTGTGTGTGTGTGTGTGTGTGTGTGTGTGTGTGTGTGTGTGTGTGTGAGTGTTGTATGTGTGTTTTATGTGTGTGTATGTGTGTGTTGTTGTTTGTGTATTTTGTGTTGTGTTGTTGTTTTTGTTTTTCTTCTCTTGTTGTTGCTGTTGTTGTTGTTGAGTTACTTCTTCTTCTTCTCTATCTCTACTTCTCATCTCTCTCATCTCTCTCTCTACTCCTCTCTCTCTCTTCTCTCTTCTCTCTCCTCTCTCTCTCCTCTCCTTCTCTCTCTTTCTATCAGTTCTCTCTCTCTCATGTTTTTTGCATTCCTTTGTGTGCAGTTTTGTTTGCATTTTGTCTGTTTTCCTCTCTTCCTTCGCCATGTCTCTTTCTTATCTTTGTCTCCATCACCTCTCCCCGCCACAGGTCGACGCTAATGTTCCTTGTGTTTTGTCTTCCTTTTTCCTTTATTTTCCTTCTGTGCTCTGTCTGTCCATCTGTCTGTCTCTCTGTCTGTCTGTGTTTCTGTGTTGCTTTCCCTTCATAAACACGCTGGCTCGGGTGCACGTCCACACACATAAGCACACACACGTATGTATGTACACAAGTATGTACACACATACACACAACACACATAATACAACTTACCCCCCCACCCCACCCCCTTACGCACACTCACTCACGCACGCACACACTCACACATACACACGCACACACACACACACACACACACGCACGCACGCACAGACACAGACAGACACACACACACACCGCGCGCGCGCGCGACACAACACACACACACGCACCACGCACATACACCTACACCTACACACGTACTACTAAGACTACAACAGCACTTCACTCACACATTCACCCTAACCTTAATCTCCCCAACCTACCCAACGTTTTTTCTTTTTTACTCTGCTCTTTCCTACACTCGCATACCCTCGAGTCCTCCTATCCCATCCCCACCCCCCCAGCCCACCCCACAGCCTCCCCCTCCCTTCCCTCCTCCTAAGATAACGCCCCATGCCGAGAACTCCATAATGTGTCGCTTCTGGCACGAACACTCCGAGGACAGACCTAGCAGGGTGTCTCCCTCGGAATCTTGGCACAGATTCTTCTTTTTGTTGGAAATGATAACAGTCCCCCTTACTCCTCCCCTCTCTCTCTCTCTCTCTCTCTCTCTCTCTCTCTCTCTCTCTCTCTCTCTCTCTCTCTCTCTCTCCTTCTCTCTCTCTCCCTCCCTCACCTTCTTATCATTTTTCTTCTCCTCGCCGTCTTTTTCTGTAGGAGGGGTCTATTGTTGCTCAGCCCAGCAGTTATGACAGATGAAAGTTGTAAGCCTGTCAAAGTTTTCCTTTTCTTCCTGTCCTTTGCCTGATGCGAGAATGACACTCTTCGGGGGTGAAAAGGAACTGCAGTGGGAAGGGGTGAACAAAAAAAGAAGAAGAGAGAGAGGGGGAAATGAGATGAAGAAAGGCGAGAAAGAGAGCGAAAATGAAGAGGAAGTGTGTTTGTAGAGACTGGGTCTAGTTTCCCCAGTTATGTTGTGACAAGAAGTCATTTCGTGACTGGAAAAGTTTAGCCTCTTGCAGTAAATAAGTGATCAGTCAGCGTCTTTTTGAGATATTTAGGTGACATTTTTATGTAGTTCTCAGTCTGCACACCTCAACTTCTATCTTTTTTCCCCTCAATCTTCATGTATGTTTCCTTTCCAGGTCTGTCTCATTGTGTTTGTATAAATTATTTTAAAAAAAGTTTTGTGCGTAATTCTTGGACATTTTAAACTGCAAAAGCACCTAGATCTCAAATAAAAAACCCACTCAGAAAGAGTAGTAGTAGTAGTAGTAGTAGTAGTTAGTAGCGAGCAGCAGCAGCAGCAGCAGTAGCAGCAGCAGCAGCAGCAGCAGCAGCAGCAGCAGCAGTAGTAGTAGTAGCAGCAGCAGCAGCAGCAGCAGCAGCAGTAGCAGCAGCAGCAGCAGCAGCAGCAGCAGCAGCAGCAGCAGCAGCAGTAGTAGTAGTAGTAGTAGTAGTAGTAGTAGTAGTAGTAGTAGCAGTAGTAGTAATAGTAGCAGCAGCAGCAGCAGCAGCAGCAGCAGCAGTAGTAGTAGTGTAGTAGTAGTAGTAGTAGTAGTTAGTAGTAGTAGTAGTAGTAGTAGTGGTTGCTGCTGCTGTAGCAGTAGTACCAGCAAGAGTGGTAGTAGTAGCTGCAGCAGTTAAAGCAATAGGGCAAAAGTTAAAAGCACATGTCAGTTTGTGTGTGTGTGTGTGTGTGTGTGTGTGTGTGTGTGTGTGTGTGTGTGTGTGTGTGTGTGTGTGTGTGTGTGTGTGTGTGTGGCGTGCGTGCGAGTGTGCATGTGAGTCTGTAACCACGCGAGTTTGTGTGTGCATGCATGCAATGGAATATGATCCTGCGCACACGGCCATCAAGTATAAAAGCATAACGTAAAGTAACATCTTGGGTTTGCTCGAAGGGGAGGGAAGAAAAGACTCAGCACTTCTTAAGAACTCTAAAGAAGGCATGGGGTATTCCATAGAGTTAACTCAGCTGGAACTGTCAAAAAATGATGGATAGTTGTCTACAGATAGTATAAACATTCTTTGCGTCCGGCAGAACATGAACATTGTACATATACATACGTGTGCACGTATTGCGCTAGTTCTAGATCCCTCATGCATAGAAGTTGAGCGAAGGCCACAGATGGTTCAGTGGTATAAATAAAAATTTTCAATTCAAAACATTCCAAGGCAACATCAATTTAACTACTTTCCTTTTCTTCTTCTTTTGGGGGGTGAGGGAAGGGGGTACCCACATGTTATTGGTTTAGAAAATGTGTTGTAAAAAACCATAAGGCAGATTTCAGTCAGGAAGGTTATCAGGTAAAAAAAAAAAGAGTAATAAGGATTTTGCTATGTTTCGATGCATAAAAGACATCTAACATCCCCCCCTCTCTCTCTCTCTCTCTCTCTCTCTCTCTCTCTCTCTCTCTCTCTCTCTCTCCCCACCTCTCTCTCTTCTTGGTTCTCTTCCTCGCCCCTCTCTCTTTCCATATAAAAGGAGCAATCAAGACATAACAGACGTCAAGCAGCATTCAAGCCTTGTTGGATGGATCTTAACACTCGTACGACCAATCTATACACCAAATCTAGGACCGATCCGATCTATACCAAGATCTCCCATCGCCAAGCTCTCTCCTGACAGCATCCAGCACAGTTTCCCATACTCGTACTCAACAGCCACCATGAAGAGCCTCTATAGGGACCTCCAGTGATGTAAGGACCGTAAAAACTGGGGTGGAGATCGCACAACACCCGCTCGGACCCTGGCGATAAAAGTGGGGCAGTGTTTTTACGACGAATGATTCTAAAGCCCCCTGACCCTTTATCTTACATAGCGCCATCTGCTGGAGAGCGGGAGATCAAAGAGGCGATCGAGGGGAGTTAACTCGCCGCTCGCTGGTCCACCAGGGGACGACACTCGATCCTCGATGTTGTGAAAAGGTTAAAGTGACGACTGAATCTTTTGAAGGCCCCTGAGTTAAGCTGGGGGTATTATTATTTCCCCCTGGAATGCTGCTCTCTCTCTCTCTCTCTCTCTCTCTCTCTCGCTCTCTCTCTCTCTCTCTCTCTCTCTCTCTCTCTCTCTCTCTCTCTCTCTCTTCTCTCTCCTCTCTCTCTCTCTCATCTCTCTCTCTCTCTCTTCTCTCTGTATGTATGTATGTATGTATATGTATGTATGTATGTATGTATGTATGTATGTATGTATGTATGTATGTATGTATGTATGTATGTATGTATGATGTGTGCACAGTGTGTGTGTTGTGTGTGTGTGTGTGTGCGCGCGCGCGAGTGTATGTGTGTACGTGTGTATGTGTGTATGTGTGTGTGTGTGTGTGTTTCTTTCCTATCAATGAGTTAAAAAAAGGAAAGGAAGGTGTTTCGCTTGTGCTAGTTAACTTTAAGCCGCCACAATTTTGGCAACCGGAAAGAAAATAAAACATAAAATCATATATATGGACAATACAAGATGCAAAAATACAAACAAAAAAGGCATATACTGCACACACAATCATGCCCAACGGCATTCAACACACGCTGGGTGGCCCAAAAAAACAAAAAAAAAGAACAGTCAAATCACCCAATTAGCCTCGCAGTTCCTTTTGGAGAATTTTGAGACAAAATATGATGAAAGAATCGGTTTGGGAGAATATGTGCATGAAGATGCAGAAAAAATTGATCAAAAGGAAAAAAAGGGTAGCCCAGGCTTGTTAGTGTGTGTGTTGATTTGTTATATTGTGTTGTGATGTGTTGTTTATGTATGTATGTATGTATGTATGTATGTATGTATGTTATGTATGTATGTATGTATGTATGTATGTAGTATGTATGGATGGATGGATGGATGGATGGATGGATGATGTATGTATGATGTATGTATGTTTGTATGTGTGTGTGTGTGTATGTGTGTGTGTGTGTGTGTGTGTGTGTGTGTGTGTGTGTGTGTGTGTGTGTGTGTGTGTGTGTGTGTGTTACACGTCCATAATTATGTAAACTACGAAAATAATGGAAAACATTTAAATAAGGAAAAGAAAGTGGAACAAACATAAATAACAAAGTGACTGGTTTTAAGAGACTGGTAACAGTACAAAAAGGAAATATTCAGCGCGAGAGTCCTTGCATCTTATATTACTACACAACAACCAATGATAGAGAAGGAAACAGTGAAGTAAAAAACAAAAGAAGGAAAGAATGAAAGAGGGCGAAAAGATATGATATATAAAAAAGAAAGGAGCAGAAAAAGAAGGAAAATATCTCCGCCAAAAAAGTCTGAAAATAACATTACATAAA
>CM060321.1:43841858-43861858 GCA_030674155.1 Stramonita haemastoma
GATTGCAACAAACTCGGCCGGTGTCTTCTAATTTTGTCAAAACCGTTTTGAAACACGCTAGAGCTAGAAATAGAGAGCCATTTGTTTATAATTCAATTCATAAACTGTGCAGGTATTTTTGTCTGCCTCATTTTCTGTGGCGCTTCTGGCCTGCTATTCCCATGCTGCTCGTTGCCATTTCACCACCCCAGCCATACCCACCACCCCAGTCTGGTTATTTTGTATGCTCAGGGGCAGAAGACTTTGGAGATTTTGTTCATGCATGTTGGGCCACCGTGAGGCCACCAGCAAAATGCACCCTGCAATGCATCTTGGTCACTTTGGTAGTGTTCAATGGTGCCTGTTCTGAGCCAACACACGCAGGAAGCCATCTAGTAAGCCCTATACTGCCAATGGTATCTTAGTCGTAGAGTCAGACTGAGGCATCTACTTGGGTGACAACCACTACAATGTCATGTCCCTCATTCGAACTTCTCCCTTGAAATCGCAAATTCTGAAGGCTTTGGCACCACTAGCTCACTACAGACACAGAAGTGTATGGGAAAATAAACCTGAGATCTACATGGTAACAGCCGGATGGAATCTGAAATAATAAGCAATGACTGTTATGAGATTCGAACAAGACTTCCAGCCAAGAATGTAACAAGCTAAGCACTGCACTATGGTGGCTGTCAGATACTCATCTTTTAACCAAAAAAAACAATGTAGCGTGCGCCTGCCTTTTCAATAATTACATTTTCTATTCGCCAAATGCCATTTGACTGCCCAGTGCTCCACATTTGCTTTTAGAAGAAGCTACAAGGAACATATAACCGAACCATGTTCAAAGTGCACCATGGTATTTACTGATTACAGCAGTACCAAAGTTCACTTCCTGGAGTCAGCTGCTCTTTCCCTAGTGCGCAGAGTTGTTGGAGCAACATTTGAATGTCCTGCTGCCCTTTCTTCATTTTCACAGTATGCCCTTTGCTTAACTGTCTATATGATGTTGTAGCAAAAACATAACACGCAAATACGCCGTTGGAAAACACATTCGCACACAGACACGCACACACACACACACAGACACACAGAGACACACACACACGACAGAGGAGAGAGAAGAGAGAGGAGAGAGAGAGAGAGAGAGAGAGAGAGAGAGAGAGAGAGAGAGAGAGAGAGAGAGAGAGGAGAGGAGGAGAGAAGAAGAGAGACAGAACAGACAGGACAGACAGACAGAGACAGACAGACAGAGACAGAGACAGACAGACAGACAGACAGAAGACAGACAGAGACAGAGATAGGGAGGGGAGAGAGAAAAAGAGAGGAGAGAGAAGAAGAGAGAGAGCAAACAAAGAGACAGAGACACAGCCAAAGTAGCAGAGAGCGACAAGAGATGAGAGAAGAAGGGAACTCCAACACAGGAACGTAGGACAGTGTACAGAAAAGAAAAAGAGGGGCAGAACGGTGAAGAGGCTTCAAACAAACCACACAAAGCAACACTGGACACCATCACATCCAAATGTTTAACGACAGCCCAGCTGAGAAAGAAGTAGTCGGCCTACTTGCTAGCTACTTGCAGAGGCAGAAGCTACCATGGTATGACCAGACATCTACGTGTGACCTCTCTCTCCCCCCCCCCCCCCCCCCAAACACACGGATCCTGATCTTTATTTCGCTTGTTTCCTTGCAATGGGAAATAGACCCTACACCTACTGGGAAGCTCAACATTCAATTCTCAACACTCTGTTTTCGTTTTCTATCTTCCCTTACGTCTCAACACACTCACTGTCTGTCTGTCCGTCTGTCTGTCTGTTTGTCTGTCGCTCTCTGTATCTATCTGTTCTTTGTCTCTGTATCTCTTCTTTCCCCCTCTCTCTCTCTCTCTCTCTCTCTCTCTCTCTCTCTCTCTCTCTCTCTCTCTCTCTCTCTCTCTCTCTCTCTCTCTCTCTCTCTCTCTCCCCACCTTTCTCTTTCCTTTCTCTAGCTCTGTCGGTCTGTCTTCTCTCATTTTGCCATTGTTTGTCTGTCTGTCTGTCTGTCTGTCTCCGTTTCTCTTCTTCCCTGCCTTTTTCTTTCACTCTGTCCCCTTTTCCTCTCTTTCTCAGACTTACTCTCTTTACAAAAGCCTTTAGTTGCTACAGGGTGGCACCGCACTAAAAAAAAGTTGCCATTTTATCCAAGAAGAAGAAGAAGAAGAAGAAGAAGAAAAGAAGAAGAAGAAGAAGAGAAGAAGAAGAAAAGAAGAAGAAGAAGAAGAAGAAGAAGAGAAGAGAGGGAAGAAGAAAAAGAAGAAGAAGAAAAACCACTCTCTCAAAGCAACCTACGAGGCCAGGGAACAAAAAACCCAGTGAGAAACCGAGAGTGTTGTGCATCCACCCTCACCCCTTCTTCCTTTCAACACTCTTTTTCAGAGTTTTCGCCAGTACTGAAAACACTATAGAGAAAGCAAACGGGGGGAATGTTGTAGGCGAGAGAAATAAGGTAGCGAGTCGGGATGTTACTATAGTGGTTGGGTTGAAGGGAGTGGGGAAGAGATTCCGGGTTTGTGTGTGTGTGTGTGTGTGTGTGTGTGTGTGTGTGTGTGTGTGTGTGTGTGTGTGTGTGTGTGTGTGTGTGTGTGTGTGTGTTTGTTTTAGGTGAGTGGGGATATATGTAATACTTTCGCTTTATACAGATGCATTTTCAAAGCACTGTTTGCATAAAAAATTAGACACCAGAACTAAACCACAGTGCATCACATACACACACAAAGGCAACACACCACACACAACAACACACACACACACACACACACACAAGGCATCCACACACATGCACACACACACACGTACACGCGCGCGAACGCCACACACACACACATAATCTTGTGACGACATGCCCACATACAGGTGTGTGTGCGCGCATTCGCGCGTGCACGCGTGTATGTGTGTGTGTGTGTGTGTGGTGAGAGAGAGGAGGAGAGAAGAGAGAGAGAGAGAGAGAGAGGAGAGAGAGAGAGAGAGAGGAGAGAGGAGAGAGAGAGAGAGAGAGAGAGAGAGAGAGAGAGAGAGAGAGAGAGAGAGTGTGTGTGTGTGTGTGTGTGTGGGTGAGAGTGAGAGAGAGAGAGAGAGAGAGAGAGAGAGAGAGAGAGAGAGAGAGAGAGAGAGAGGAGAGAGAGAGAGAGAGAGAGAGAGAGAGAGAGAGAGAGAGAGAGAGAGAGAGAGAGGACAGACAGACAGACAGACAGACAGACAGGACAGAGCAGCAGTCAGACATACAGAGGAGACAGTGACAGAGAGCAGGACAGACAAGAGAGACAGAGACACAAACAGAGAGAGAGCAGGACAGACAGAGAGGGCAGAGACGACAGAGAGACAGAGACAAACAGGAACAGACACAGACAGGCAAACAGACCAAAAAAAAGTTCAGAAACTTTGCAGACGTTTCCTGAAAGTCGTGTGTGGCTAACTAGAGAATGAGAGATGTTGGATGATTAGACTCTTCCCTTCCCTGCCCCTTCCTCCCTCCCCCGCACACTTTGCCCTACTCCTGACCAGTACTGTGGAATGTTCTGAAAAAGGCAACAGAAAGTCATTAATGTCTTCGGGGTGTGAGACTGGCTAAACATCGTTTTTTTTTCACCATTGAAAACTAACCAAACAAAAGATGACGACATTGAAGGGTGATGACGATGTCTGCTAACAGTACTGAAGTCATGGCACTTACAATGAAGGATACATTGCTATTACTATCATCATTATCAACATCCATTCCCCACAGCTGTAAGGTGGTAGGCGTTTTGTTATTTATTTTTTTTCAAATTGTCTAGGAAGCAAATTTTAGAAAAATAATTATGTTATGACATGTTATGATAATTCTGGTGTGTGTGTGTGTGTGTGTGTGTGTGTGTGTGTGTGTGTGTGTGTGTGTGTGTGTGTGTGTGTGTGTGTGTGTGCGGCGCGTGTGTGTGTGTGTGTGTGTGCGTGCGTGCTTGCATGTGTGTGTAAGAGTGTGTGTGTCTGTGTGATTGTGTGTGTGTGTGTGTGTGTGTGTGTGTGTGCGTGCGTGCGTACGTGCGTGGGTGGGTGCACTACCATGTCTGACTGCCCATATCTGTCTGTTCATAGTAGCTTTCCTCTTTCCTTTTATCTTCCTGAGGAACCCAAAGACTTTTTTCTTTGAAAACCATAGCAACATCTCAATAAGTGCCCGTCATTGAATCTCTCCTTCCCTCCCCCTTTTCCCCCCTCTCTCTCCCTCAAACACACACACACGCGCGCGCGCGCGCGCACACACACACACACACAGCACACACGCACACACACAACACACACACACACACACACACACGCACACGCACACGCGCGAACGTCACGCTGCAAAGGAGAAGACCGAACTCTCAGACAGCCAAAAGCGGAGCTTTCATATTATTTCCTGGGAGACTAATAGCACTTTTTGACTGTGTGCCTGGAATGATGAAGTCAGAGCCTTTGCTGGCAGACTATTCAAAATCATGACGGTGGCAAAATCTGTGGTGTAGCCTAGCACTGGCAAGAGAAAAAAAGTACGAGACTTGCGCGTTTGATTACGTAGTGGAAGGCGCTATTGGAATTTGTATTGATAAGATAGTGAAATATGCATGCAGGGATGGATGTATGCCAATGGCGCTACATACTTACACAAACACACTTCACATGCACGCACGCACGCGTGAATCCATACATTGATGAAAAAAAGCAATTGCATTGCTTATTCAATGTACTATGTGGAAATAAAAGTTTGACTTGACACACACACACACACACACGCACACACACACACACACACAAACAAGCACGCGCGCACACACACACACACACTCGCGCGCGCGCACACACACACACACATACATACACACACACACGCGCGCGCTTGCTTTTCGAAAGAGTAGGCCATTGTGTGCCGGTGGGAACAGATGACAAGAATAATAAACTGCATACACACGGGGACTATAATATGTAAAAAAGCACATGAGTGCTTATTCTATTATCCTCGATAAAAAAATTAAATAAAAGAATTAAAACACACACACACACACCGCGCGCGCGCACGTGTAAGGAAGGAGGGACGTCTTTCATTAGCTGCTGGTAGTTCCAAAACTTCCAAAAAGTTCCAAAACTTTGCAGCCATGTCGTGAATGTCGGAGTGAACAGGAAAATGAATGATGTTTGGTGATTAGCACCCCTTACACTAAATCTGTCCTTTCAACGTCTCGTTAAGGAAATGCCATTGATTATCGTTAATGTGTGAACTCTTCTACGCACACAGGCACAGACAGACAGACACAGGCCCATAGGAACACAGACACACAGACACAGAGTCCAATCCAATCCAATCATGTTGATTATAGCCCTGCCAACCACACAGGCCATATCAAGGCTGTCCAAACACACAGACAGACAGGCAGACAGAAAGCCCGACAGAGAGACAGATATGTCTATAGATCTACATACACACACATACACACACAACACACATACACACAAGCACGTGCGCAAGATAGATATAAGATAGGTAAATAGACAGATAAATAGATAGACAGACAGGTAGAGATAGACAGACATATTTATTTATTTATTCTGATATATATATATATATATATATATATATATATATAAAATATATACATATACAGAGAGAGAGAGAGAGACAGAGAGACAGAGAGACAGACAGAGAGAGAGAGGAGAATCTTATTTACCAAAAAATGCATTTTATCTTGGTGTTACTCAAAAAGTAAACAGTACACATTTCATTCAAATATTATACAATATTTCAATCCTGTAACTTTGCCTTGTCTGTCTTATGCTCACCTGTTTTTATTTATTTGTGCATTCTGATACCGTAATTTTCTTTTTCCATCTTACATTCCAATAGAAAAGGGGGTATGAGAAAGACAGAAAGAGGACCGAAGCAAGGAAATGTGAGGCGGCAAATGGCACTTCCATAAACCCTTGCCATTTAATACTGCAAAGAGCGTCATTCAGCCTTCTCCCCTGCAAGGAAAAGGAGACCAGACAGACAGATAGCTATTCACGGAGAGGAAAGAACAGCGCTTTCACATTATTTCCTGAGAGACTAACAATGGTTCCTTCAGACGGTGTCCCCACAGACCCACAGTGATGCTGTCACTGCCTTTGCCCACACGCTGCTGAGATTGGGGCTGCTGGCTTTTCTTGGTGGTCAGTGCACACACTATGGGACAGCACTTTGGTCATTGTTGTCTGCTACTACGGTACAAGGTGATTCAGCATTTGAATGGAAATGGTGAAAGAAGTCGATGTGTATGCATGCAAGCATGCGTGCAAAATGCTTTCACACAAAGTATGTGCACGCTTGTATGATCCCTGGGTGTTGAAAATATGTAATTTTTGCATTAAACTCTTTTTGGTGAACTCTGTCTCTGTCTGTCTGTCTGTCTGTCTGTCTGTCTGTTTGTCTGTCTCTAATATTTATACATATATACATAAAATTATATATCCATATCTATATTTATTATGTATAATCTATATATATCTGCACATACGTTTAAAGAAAGAACCAAACAATAAAAAAAACCTTATAGAAATCAAAAAGACAAAAATGAGAGAGAATAATAATTGAAAAAAGCATAGGAAAGACAGAAAAAAAATCCAGTACCAAGTGCAGCAGTGTGAAAAAACCTTGCTATTCAGCACTACATAAACCGCCATTCAACCTCCTACCCCTGCAAGGAAAAGGAGACCAGACAGACAGAAGCTATTCATGGAGAGGAAAGAACAGCGCTTTCACATTATTTCCTGAGAGACTAACAATGGTTCCTTCAGACGGTGTCCCCACAGACCCACAGTGATGCTGTCACTGCCTTTGCCCACACGCTGCTGAGATTGGGGCTGCTGGCTTTTCTTGGTGGTCAGCGCACACACTATGGGACAGACTTTGGTCATTGTTGTCTGCTACTACGGTACAAGGTGATTCAGCATTTGAATGGAAATGGTGAAAGAAGTCGATGTGTATGCATGCAAGCATGCGTGCAAATGCTTTCACACAAAGTATGTGCACGCTTGTATGATCCCTGGGTGTTGAAAATATGTAATTTTTGCATTAAACTCTTTCTTTTTGGTGAACTCTGTCTCTGTCTGTCTGTCTGTCTGTCTGTCTGTCTGTCTGTCTGTCTGTCTGTCTGTCTGTCTGTCTGTCTCTAATATTTATACATATATACATAAAATTATATATCCATATCTATATTTATTATGTATAATCTATATATATCTGCACGTACGTTTAAAGAAAGAACCAAACAATAAAAAAAACCTTATAGAAATCAAAAAGACAAAAATGAGAGAGAATAATAATTAAAAAAAAGCGATAGGAAAGACAGAAAAAAAATCCAGTACCAAGTGCAGCAGTGTGAAAAAACCTTGCTATTCAGCACTACATAAACCGCCATTCAACCTCCTACCCCTGCAAGGAAAAGGAGACCAGACAGACAGATCAGCTATTCATCGGAGAGGAAAGAACAGCGCTTTCACATTATTTCCTGAGAGACTAACAATGGTTCCTTCAGACGGTGTCCCCACAGACCCACAGTGATGCTGTCACTGCCTTTGCTCACACGATGCTGAGATTGGGGCTGCTGGCTTTTCTTGGTGGACAGCCCACACACTATGGGACACACTTTGGTTATGGTTGTGTACTGGTAGGGTAGATGATGAGGCAGAATCTTGTACGGAAACATTAAACATTTGTGAGCATTTGTGCATTTTAGTATGCACGCACTTACGTAAATGTACAAACACCCATGTGTGTTCAAGCATCTAAATTCAGAAATGATGATTTAGGTAGGCCTATAAGTGTGTGCGGCACAAGCACACAGAAACACACAGACACAGACACACACATACACTCACACAGAGTCAAACAGACAGACATAGAAAGAGAAGTGGCTAGTTTCTTCTGATTCTTGAAACTTTTCTCTTGAAATGACTCATGCTTCTTATTAGAAACGAAACACTTTAATCTTATTACAACCTGACCGCCATTTGTTTTTGCTGTAGTTTCCCTTCCATTTCAAATTCTACATTGGCCAAACAAAAAGTTGTTTTAGCCAAACAGAGACCTCTTTTTATAGTTTTAATTTTGCTAAAAGAGGAAAGTTGAGCCATACAAAAAAAAAAAAAGTTCCACGACAAAAGAACAATGACCACACACAAACTTCTTTGCAAAAAATTAAAATAGGCCATCTATCCCCTACTTCTTCTGGAAGGTTTTCCCTTTCTGTTCAGTGCTAAAACAAAACCTAGACGGCAAGCCAGAAAGCCTGATGTTTTGCTGAAGCTAAAATCGAAGTAAATATTCAACACTGCCAATAACAAAGGTAGTTACATAATACTGCCAACAAGACATTTCTAGAGAGGACCAGTTTGTTGAGAAATCATATTGCCGTTTGTTACTGAGTCTTGACTACGAAGCTTACGTAAAGGGACACACACACACACACACACACACACACACACACACACACACACACACACACACACACACACCACACTCACACACACACACACACGCGCGCACGCACACACCACACTCACACACACACACATACACACACACACACACTCTTCCTTACTTCCCAAACATACATATATGTATTAATGCATGCGCGCACACGAAGACAACCCCGCATTTTAAATAGATGCAGGGAGCGGGACAGTCTAGTGGTGACAGTGTTGCACTCGTGATCTGAAGGTCCTGGTTCCAGCCATCCCAGAGGCACAAATTTACGGGGGGTTTTTCCCCAGAGAATCGATATCAGTTTCACCTTCACTCCTCCGGAAATCTGTCGGATGACACTATAAAAACAATCTCTGTGTGCAAACGCTTACAGATCATCTTACGCACATGTTAAAGCCTTAAAAAAAAGAGAGTTGGCTACTGAGTGCTGGTAGGAACGGATGAAAAAATCAGAAAAACCAAAGAAAAAAAGAAACGGGTATCATGTTTAGACATGGACCCAGAAGTCAGAACGCAGATATATCAATGTTTGGTAAAAACGGTCGCATTCGCAAAATCTTACCATTGGTGAACCGCGAAGCTCTAGCCGAGGAACGTGGCAAAAAATACATGCGTATCTACACACCCAAACACACACATGCAAACCCACCCCACACGTACACGAACACGCACACACACACACATACACACACACAACGCGCGCGGGTGCGCGTGTATACACACACACACACACACCACACCACACACACACACACACACACACAACACACACAACACACACACAACAACACATATTTCTTGTTTCTCCAACACCCCTTTAGCTTCCCCGTCTCTTTTTCTCTCCAGTAATCACCCAAACAAAAGTAAACTGGCAAGGGAGAATAAAAGTCTAAACAATAAGAGAGATGATTCTTTTTGCTCCAGTCTAGTTGACGCGCGCGCGGGAATTTAAAAATCAACAATGTCTACGCAAACGACATTTACAAACAACCCCCCGCCCCCCCCAAAAAAAAAAATCAAAAAAAAATTCAGGTTTACGAAGATGAAAACAAAAAGTAAGGGAAACTTCCAGCAAATTAGCTGTTCACTGCATAACGCAACGTACATAAACTGCGCCTAAGGCGCAAGGGATTTTTTTCTGTCTTTTTTGGAAATGCATTTGTGTGTGTTGTGTGTGGTGTGTGTGTGTTGTGTGTGTGTGTGTGTGTGTGTGTGTGTGTGTGTGTGTGTGTGTTGTGTTGTGTATGTGTTTATGTACTGGTGTTGTGTTTATGTACGTACTCTATCGTATTTGTAGTATGATGTATGTTGTATGTAATGTATGTGTAGTGTTGTATGTATGTATGTCATGTATGTATGTATGCATGTATGTATGTAGTGTAGTGTATGTATGCTTGATGCTGCTATGTATGTATGTATGTATGTGTTGTATGTGTATGTATGTATGTTGTGTGTATGTATGTATGTATGTATGTATGTATGTATGTTGTATGTATGCATGTATGCATGCATGCATGCATGCATGTGCTGCGTATGCATGCTGCATGTATGTACTGTTTTGTACTGTATGTTGTTGTTGTATGTATGTATGTATGTATGTATGTATGTATGTATGGTGTGTGTATGTATGTGTGGTGATGCTGATCGTAGTTGTCTGTCTGTTGTCGTTGTCTGTATGTATGTATGCATGTATGTGTTTCTCTGTCTCTGTCTGTCTCTTTCTCTCTCACTTTCTGTCTCCCTCTCTTTCTACCCCCCCCCTCCCGCACTCTCTCTCACTCTCTCTTTTTCCACTCTCCATCTCATAACACATACGCCCTTGGAGAGAGACAAAAGGATATTTTTTTTTCTCTCTCCCCAATAACAGTTATTGGCAAACTTTTTGAACTTTGCAGACATTTTGAGAAAATTGTATTTGTTCTGCTGGAAAAATGAAAATACAAACCCTCTCCTTAGTTCTCCTGTTCGTGCTGTCTTCCATCTGGGATGGCCTTTCGGCTAACGTGAAAACGATCATGGCCATTTTGTAAGGACCCCAGACCGGAGGTTTGTTTGTCGTGTAAACTCATCGAAACGTTTCTCCGTAAGGATCACCATACTTTTTCCATTACGCTTTTTTTCTGATAAAAACATTAGTGCGCGTTGGTTTTGTGTGTGTGTGTGTGTGTGTGTGTGTGTGTGTGTGTGTGTGTGTGTGTGTGTGTGTGTGTGTGTGTGTGTGTGTGTGTGTGTGTGTTTGTGTGTGTGTGTGTGTAAGTGTGTGTGTGTTTGTTTGTGGTGTTTTGTGTGTTGTGTTGTGTTGGGTGTGTTGTTGCGTGTGTAGTGTTGTGTGTGTGAGTGTGGTGTGTGTTAAGTGTGTGTTGTGTGTGTGTCTAAGTGTGTGTGTGTGTGTGTGTGTGTGTGTGTGTAAGTGTGTATGTGGTGTGGGTGTGTGTGTGTGTGTGTATGTGGTGTGTGTGGTGTGTGTGTGTGTGTGTGTGAGGTGTGTTTGTGGTGATTGAGTGTGTTTGTGTGCGTATTTGTGTGTTTCTTCCTTCTTCGCTCTCTCTCTCACACACGCACACAATTATACACAAACACACAGAGAAACACCCAAACACACACACACACACCACGCACGCACACACGATTTATTTTCCATCTCTGCCGGCGTTTTTTTCTCTTCTCTCTCTCTCTCTCTCTCTCTCTCTCTCTCTCTCTCTCTCTCTCTCTTCTCTCTCTCTCTCTCTCTCGTCGGGGCTGGTTCCTGATGATGTAGCGCCTGGCGTACATTTTCCTGTGCAGCATTTATACTAGATATTCATTCTAAAATGCCCGTATGGACTTCGAGGCTGTGGACGAGGGACACATAGGGCGCCCTCTGACCGACATGCAGTTTCCCGCTGGGATAGTGGCAGGAGAAGTGGGACAGCTGTTTATTGTCTTGCGCTGAAACCAGTGATACAAACGTTGTTTAACCTAATGGCGGATTCTCCAAAAGTGATCGCAGCCACACAGCACAGTATAACAGAAACAATCGTTTCTCAATATCGCAGATGTTGATACGTCTCGAAAACATAAAGAGACAGGCCTGTGTTGTGCTGTAAAGTGACTGTGTCCCTCATGTGCCTTCAGTCTGCCTGACATGTCGTTGAACAGGGGAATACAGCATGTTTTAGATACACATGAATAATAGTACCACCAACTAACAACACACAAGGAAAAATAACACAAAAACATCATAAGTTGCATCATCGATGAAATTAAGAAAGCCTGTAGTCGATTGTAGTGACTGTGCTGATATGTGTGTTTTGCAGCCTGAGGTGAACAATGATAATATTGTTGGTGCATTCGACACAAGAAATGTCAAACAGTACGTGGCTACTCTAACTGATAGATCCGTACAGAGAAGGCTAAGAGACAGACAAAGAAATACACACTTTAGAAAATCCGTGCTACATCATTCAGACAGTGAAGATATTGTGACGTGTGAGTCAGAGGACATTGTGATCCAGTGCGCATGCCAACCAGACACTGAGCCAGTATGTGTGTACTGGTTTGTCAAACAGCAAGAGAAAAACATGCTAAAAGAGGAACGTGTCAAACTCGCCAGTTTGCGGAATGGGAAGCCTATCCAGAACACACTACACACGGAGACCCTATCGTGTGCTTCAAGGGACTTAGCGACACTTAGAGACCTATTACAGCAGTCTCTTGGCTAGGCCTAGCCTAGACCTAAGGGTGTGTTTGTGACAAAGACTGGACGAAAGAAAGGCTCGGAATGCCGTAACATTCTGGCGTAAGTAGTTGTGTCTCGATGTACTTACTATCATGCTGTGGTTTTCCATGGCTTTGGTGGTAGTGTTTCGTTGTTGTCACTTTAAAAGCAATTATCGTTATCGGTATTACCGCAAACCCCTTCATGTATGGGCCAATGGCTTTTTTTCATAATAACTTGCGAGTTCATTTCGATTCTCTCTCTCTCTCTCTTTCTCTCTCTCTCTTTCTCTCTCACTCTCTCTCTATTTCTCTCTGTCTGTCTGTTCTGTCTGTCTGTCTGTCTGTCTGTCTGTCTCTCTCTCTCGCTCTCTCTCCCTCTCTACCCCTTATTTTCCCTCGTTGTCTCTCCCTCTTTCTCTTAGTTTTTTCTTCCCAAAAGAAGCAGAGCGAGAGGCGGGGACGAGGGACACAGATAGAAGATGACGTCCTCCGCGAACAGAAGGTAAAGATTCACTTAGGGAGGAGAGTAGACTGTACTGTGGAAACGCCAACATGAAAATGCCATTTTAAGAATTGATCATCGCTTAATTTATTTCTGTTTTCATTTTTACTTAAAGGTTTTTTTTGTTGTTGTTCTAATTTAGATGCGGATTTTCTCCCACCCTTTGGCACTCAACAGACGTGATTGAACATAGATCTATCTATCTGTCTGTCTGACAATCTATCTATGTGTCTATTTGTCTATATATCTATATACCCTTCTTCTACTCTCTCTCTCTCTCTCTCTCTCTCTCTCTCTCTCTCTCTCTCTCTCTCTCTCTCTCCTCTCTCTCCTCTCTCTCTCTTATATTATCTATACATCTCTCTGTCCATCCGTCTGTCTGTCCGTCCATCTGTCCTTCTAATCCACAATCATGTTATCCACGTCTAACTGAACATGGTATCAGCACAAGAAAACCAATAAACAAACAAAAAGAAGACCCAAAGACATCTCTCCCGAAAAAAAGGAAAACAATTAAAGCTAAAGAACCCCTCTCTCTCCAAAAATCCCAAAAGACACATCCTCCTAAAAAAAAAAAAGACCCCCCCAAAAAACACACACACAAAAAACAACAGCAAAAAACAAAACAACAAACAAACAAACAAAACAACAAACAAACAACAACAAAAAAGCCGAAGAAAAAACTTCAGGAGAGAAACAACTGCCCCAGCTCTGCATGCCATGGCAGCAGTCCGTTTCTAACGAGGCCAATAAGCGACAGAAGAACGAGGACAAGGGACAGGTTGCTTGGCAGGCTGAAACTCCCCCCCCATCCCCCGCCACCCCCCTGTCTTTTTTCTCAGACGACACTACTCCCCCCCTACCCTCCACCTTCTTCCGCTCCATTATACACATCCCATCTGGCCCCCACCCTACCCTGCATGCAGGGAAAGGGAAAATGAACAACTTCCTATTCTTAAAGATGCTGCTTTTTTCCCCGTAAAGACGGACGGACGCAGAGTGAGTAAGTGAGTGAGTGAGTGAGTGAGTGAGTGAGTGAGTAAGTGAGGAGAGAGAGAGAGAGAGAGAGAGAGAGAGAGAGAGAGAGAGAGAGAGAGAGAGACAGACAGACAGACAGACAGACAGACAGACAGAACAGACAGACAGACAGACACAGAAAGACACAAAGAAAGACAGAGAGAGAGAGAGGGAGGGTCACACACAACACGCACGCACGCACGCACGCACGCACGCACGCACGACGCACACACAACAACACCAAACACACACACCAATTAGCCCAAGACCCCATCTCCCGCCTACAGAAGTTAAACCAACCAAAAACAAACAAAAACCACTTTCTCTTTGTGAAGCCATTTTGCACATCTGATCTTTTGCATGATGGGACATAGCAGGCCAGAGACCAGGAATCTCGTAGTGACAAGTTTGAGATAAGCTGGAACAAGGAGTAAGAGATACATTAAAAGCTCTGATAGAACAAGGAATAAGAGATACATTAAAAGCTCTGATAGAACAAGGAAGTAAGGTACATTAAAAGCTCTGATAGAACAGGGAAGTGGACATAAAGTGAAAAGTTCCAATGGAAGAGGGAAGTGGGAGATACATGAAAGACTCTGATAGAACAGGGAAATGGGAGATAAATTAAAAGCTCTGATAGAACAGGGAAGTGGGAAATGTACATTGACAGCTCTGATAGAACAGGGAAGTGGGAATACATTAAAAGCTCTGATAGAAACAGGGAAGTGGAGATACAGTGAAAAGTTTCAATGAAGAGGGAAGTGTGAGTACATTAAAGGCTCTGATGGAACAGGAGTGTGGATATCAAAGTGTTCTGATGGAACAGGGAAGTGTGGGATACATCAAAGGCTCTGATAGAACAGGGAAGTGTGGGATACATCAAAGGCTCTGATAGAACAGGGAAGTGTGGGATACATCAAAGGCTCTGATAGAACAGGGAAGTGTGGGATACATCAAAGGCTCTGATAGAACAGGGAAGTGTGGGATACATCAAAGGCTCTGATGGAACAAGGAAGTGTGGGATACATCAAAGGCTCTGATGGAACAAGGAAGTGGGAGATACAGAGAACGCTCAAATAAAAAAAAAAACCCACAAAAACACGACCACACGCACTGCTTATCTACTGCAATATATCTTGGATTGCCTTCTTGTCTTTGGAGCTGTTACAGGCATTATTTTGTATGTAGAGATAGTTTTCCAAAGTGTTCACGAATACAGACTGCCCGCTTGTCTTTTGAAGTTTTCCAGTGCACCAGTTCTTAACAAGAAGGGTATATCAGCTGAATTGTTCGGTGGTTTTTATTCCAATGCAATCCTCAAGTTGCGCTTGCCATTTTGTCGCGTGGATCTTTTTTGTTGTTGTTAATGAGGCTTTTGGGATTTCGTTTTGCTTTTCTTGATCTTTCTTTCCTTTTAATTTGCCTGTCTTTCTCATTGTCTCGCTCTCAGCGTTGTTTGTCTTGTCTCTGTCTGTCAGTTACACATACATACACACACACGGTTTCTCTCTCTCTCTCCTCTCTCTCTCTCTCTCTCTCTCTCTCTCTCTCTCTCTCTCTCTCTCTCTCTCCTCTCTCTCCTCTCTCTCTCTCTCTCTTTATATATATATATATACACACACACATATATATAATAATCTCACACACACATAACACATATTATATCTTTCAAATGCTAACAGATATACACGCACATGTGTGACGGCACGCTTTGCAAATGCTCACCAACTACTCGAGTTAAAAAGCTCCCCCTGAAAACCAAAGTTATTACGTAACAAGCCCACAGAGGAGGAGAAGAAAAAAATACCCAACCTCGGCAAGAATACAATAATGGAATGGGAACAGAACTGAAAACAAAAAACGAAAAAAAAAAACACCCAACCAAGAACAAAACAGAAAACCTTTCAAGACCAACGACCATTACACACTACTTAACCAACTCAACAAGGAGTCATTGCCTCAGGAATACAAGACTAATCGGACAGAAATTAGAACTTAGGGATTTAAAAATACTACCTCGAAAAAACAAAACCAAAAACTAAAAACCTAACCAAAAAAAAAAACCCCTTCAGCAGGGGCAGGCTACTCTGGCGAAATGGTAAGAGAAGGATAGGAAACGTAGAGAGAAGAAGAAGAAGGCTAAAAAGGAGGAGGAAGTAGCAGAAAAGGAGGAGGAGGAGGAGGATGGTAGGGGAGGCAATCTCGGTAGCGAAGCCATCTCATCAGAGCGGTGAAGCACAACTTATTGCCCGGCCACTGGGTCCCTGTACGCCTGGTGAATGCCGAAAAAAAACGGCCGTCTCCCGAGAACCATAGTCAGGGATGAGGCTTGGGGAATGGTGAGGTAAGAAACAGAACACAGTCTCTGTCTCTCTCCCTCTGTTTCTCTGTTTGTTTTTCTGTTTGTTTGTTTGTTTGTTTCTCTCTCTCTCTCTCCTCTCTCTCTCTCTCTCTCTCTCTCTCTCTCTCTCTCTCTCTCTCTCTCTCTCTCTCTCTCTCTCTCCCCCCCCCCCTCTCTCTCTGTGTTTGTGTCTGTCTGTATGTCTCTTTTCTCTTTTGTGTATTATTGCAGTCCCTATTAAGAGCAGGTTTGAAAAAAAAAGTATGCAAATGATTTATCTGTGGCCCTGGGACATAGACATCATCATCATCATCATCATCACTCACCACCACACTCACCACCACCACACACACCACACACCACCACCACCCACCATCATCTTCATGTATTGTGTGTTGTGTCAGCGTGTGATCGTTGAGTGCTGAGTACCTACACATACAATAGACGGACAAGCTATTCAAGCAGATGAGAGAGAGAGAGAGAGAGAGAGGAGAGAGAGGAGAGAGAGAGAGAGAGAGAGAGAGAGACAGAGACAGAGACAGAGACAGAGACAGAGAGACAGAGAGACAGAGAGAGGGGGAGAGAGGGGGGAGAGGGGGGGAGGGAGGGAGAAAACTAATGTATTTAAGCAGATAAATAGACGGTCACAAATTAGGCACACATGTACAGAAAGGCAACAAAAAAGGCAGTTACAAACGCCCACCACACAAACACACACACAGACATATAATTATAAAATTATATTTATATAAACATATATATATATTTATTTGTTTTTTCATCACTGAAACAAAACAAAATAAACGGAATCAAGCAGGCTTTTTATTGACCAGGAGCTAAGACTTCCGTCCTCATCATTCATCTTCTTTTCCAAATCCAACCGTCAATATTGTTTTGTGAAATCACAGCAATACCAGCGTCCATATTGCCAACAATTTTCAATATCATAAGAATCCTGGCAATCATAAATCTTATCTGGAGCTGCTCGGTCTTTTGTCATCGTAAACCAGCAGACGCCCAGCCAAGATGGCGGGGAACGGCTGGGGCAAAAAGCCTTCACCGCAAACCTGCAGCATGTTCAATCTTGGGATATTCGCTTCACCTCACTCCAGGAAACTCTGATTGTTCTACAGCTCTCTTCGTCGCATTGTTCCTGGTCGTCATCGTCTTCTTTTCCCATGTGGTTTCCAGTCCAACACACGCCGTGCAGTGTTGTCTAGACCTTTGCACAGTGTGAGCATTTGCTGTAATATGGGGTTAGTGCTCCTTTATGGGTTTTTAGATCTATACTGCGCTGAATGTCTTTGTTGAGGATGTGGTCCATTACCAGTGCATGAGTCCCATATTCGTGTGTATACGAATGCAAAGGCTCTTGTAATTTTTGTCAATGTAAGCATGATGTAGACATATGAAAATGTCCAGTGTGCACCAAATGTTTGACTGGCGCCTTAAGGCATGGTTAGAAAAGTGCCGCTAGATCATATACTCTCTTGCAGATACCATGTACTGTTTCAGGAATATCTTGTGTGCAGTGATGAACCCCAGAGAACTAACGCCAGACGCAGAAAAGTCCTCATGAAGACAAGTTACTTGTGGTCCAGCCATTTGGTGAGCTTCTAAGTGTCTAAGCCATTACAACAGCAGCTGGCTGACACTTTCGTTGTACAGTCTCAGTTTCCAGATGACGGGTAAATGTACATTTTCCCAGATGGGCTTGAGGCTTTCCAGAAATATACTTCACCTTGGTGGGCCAGAGCACTATGTCTCCAGCAGTGCCTCCTGTTATTAATTAAACGAAATTTAATCGCACAATAGCTGTGTGCATACTGCTAAGGGTTTTTGATGTTTTGAAGTGAGAGGTGGTGAGCACAAATCTTCACTGTGCATGGAGAGAGAGAGGATATTCCCAGGCTAGGTAAGTATGTACACAGCCTTATCTTCTAGTGTCCACTGCGTGTGTCTCATTCATGTCAGCAAACATGCTGACTGTTCTCTATTCTTCCCAAAAATTAGCTGCTTCATATAATTTTCTTCACATTCATCTGGTGTCTTGTGTCTAAAAGAATTCCTTGTCCAAAACAGAGGACTCCCCTCCCCCTGCACCAAACAAAAGAGAAAATATCTGCTGATCCAAGTTTTGCACCACATGCCGTTGCATCGACTGCCAACAAAAAGACAGTTGCTTATCGGCTGTTTATACTGCTAATGATGTCTGGCATCAAAGAAATATCAATACAAATACTATTGTTCACAAAGGAATAATTATGTTTACCAAAATAAATGTTTTTAAACAGCCTGTCCAAAAATAAATCAACAACACCCATAGCATGTAAAATGCAGGTAAATTGCTATCAAAACGTTATTTACAAATCATAACACTTTTTACTTCATTATATCTGAAAAGTTTTATGTGCCTTTTTTGTCTTTTTAGAACAAATTATATACGTTTAAACATGTAAAACACTGCAGCCTTTCTCCTCCGGTATCTTCTTTCCTATGTGCATGATATAACAGATTTCCTTTCAAGTTTTTAAATTTCCATGTAAAAAAAACAAATCCGAAGTACACTGCTTTATCCACAAAGCTCAGAGCCAAACACGTGAACAAACTGTAGAGTTTGTATCTTTTGCTGATAGGCAGCTTTTATATAAAAAAAATTCAATATCAAATACATTCCTTTATGCATAGCATCAAAATGAAAACGATGTTTAATACTTTTCAAGCAGTTTCTAGAGCATTACATAAAAACTATAGCACACAACAAAAATAATAACCCGTGCTTTGAAAAAAAATTGCCCAAATAAAGTTCCCTGTATGCAACGTCACGCTGGGAAAATAAACAAGGCATACAAAGACAACAAGACACGAAACTATAAAAGAAAAAGAAACAAAATAGAAAACAAGAAACAGTAAAACAAACACAGAAAAATCGAAAGGACTGAAAAGAAAAAAGAGAGAAAATACAAAAGTAAAGCAAAGTAAAGAAACAAACCCTCCCAAAGAACAGAAAAAATGAACTGAGAAGAGAGAAAGAGAAGAGAGAGAGAGAGAGAGAGAGAGAGAGAGAGAGAGAGAGAGAGAGAGAGAGAGAGAGAGGGTGCATACATACATACAGACAAACAGAGAGGCAGACAGACAGAGACAGAGAAGAGAAGAAAAGAAAAGAAAAAAAGCAAAAGAAGAGAAAGAAAATCGAATAAAAGAAAAGCCCAAGCAAAAAGAAAAAAAAATGAGTTGGAGATGCTCTGGTATAAGAATGGAAATAAAAAAAAAAGAAAAAGAAAGACACACAAAGAGAAGACAGGAGAGGGAGAGAGAGAAAAAAAGACAGAAAGAGAGAAAATAGCTAGCTAAAAGGAAAGGAAAGCAAAAGGATCTACGGAAGGAAATATTCTAATACTAGAGCGAAGCTTTCCGAGGGAGGGATCAGATTTATGCTCACATGGGGACAATAGCTTTTTATGGACCCAATTCCAGCCCCCAGGAGAGCAGTCACCATCAGAGGGAGGCTCCCAGTCCGAGTCCTGAATTGTAACGCTGTCCTTCAAAGCGAAAGAAAATGGTCGTCGCCGTTTGTTCAGATATTCAGCACACCGTCGTCAGGATAGCGGTTTATCAGGTTGTTATGGATATGCTTTGTGTAGAAATTGATTTTGGGGGTGGGTGGGTTGTATAACAAGGCTGTGTGTGTGTGTGTGTGTGTGTGTGTGTGTGTGTGTGTGTGTGTGTGTGTGTGTGTGTGTGTGTGTGTGTGTATGTACGTGTGTGTGTGTGTGTATGTGCACATGCGCGCGTGTTTATGTAGACGTGTGTGTATGTGCATATGTGTATGTATGTGTGCGCGCACGCGCGCGCGCGTGTGTGTACGCGCGCATGCGTATAATGTGTGCATGTGTGTATGATTCTATGTATGGGTGTGTGTGTAGTGTAGTGCAGTGCAGTGCAGTG
>CM060321.1:43866858-43871858 GCA_030674155.1 Stramonita haemastoma
CCACCCTGACATTTATTAACACAAATAGGGTGTCCCTCGTGACAACATCCTCTTATTTGCTCTTTTGACATTGAATGGAACTGTGACAGATCAACCCATCTATGTCATGGTTTTCTTCTTGTAGCCAATTATAAACCTCACGTCATAGGAGCAAAACTCTTTGTGGTCTGTCAACATAATCGTTAATTAACCCTTTGTGGGCAAATAAAACAGTTGGTGGGGAAAAAAGGACTTTACAAACGCAGACATTTTACCGTAAATGCAATTTCACTTGAGGAACAAAATTAGCGTTAACAGAAATTGTTAATGATCAATAGTTAAAAAAAATTGTCCTTTGCTAGAGTGAGCAGCAAATAGGCAGAAAATGTTATTTGCGGAATACGCCCTGTCACTGTTTATAAGTTGACATTTAATCGCCTTTGTCTTCGCAAACACCTTTTTTCAATCAGTTCCTGACATTTGAAGAGAAATATATTTACGTCACATACTTCTAGAAGCCACAGATCGCCAACGGCTTAGCATTGTCCCCCTTTGTTCATGCTATCACTAATGGACATTCACAGTTGTGGTCTGAGTGTTGGTGCCGAGAATAAAATGAACTCTGTCTTAGAAGTCCTTTTGGTTTTTGAAATGAATCTCTCTCCTCTCTCTCTCCTCATCACCTCTCTCTCTCTCTCTCTCTCCTCATCTCTCTCTTTCTCTCTCCTCCACTCTCACACTCACTCCACACACACACACACCACACACACCACACACACACACACACACACACACACACACACACACACACACACACACACACACGCACGCACACGCACACACACACAACACGCACGCACGCACGCACGCACGCACGCACGCACACACACACACACACAACACACACACACACCCTGCTGATATTCTGATTCATTCAGCTGGACGAAGGACTAATTATTGTATATCGTTACAGCCACGATGGATCTCTCGGCGTGAAATTGGCCGCCGCTGTCCTCAGGACAAATGCAGCCAGGCCCCTCACACGCAGTGCTTTCACTCCGTGTATCAGTGTGTATACTTTCCCTGCCCGTGTCAGTGTGTGTTTGCCTCCAAGAGTGGAGGTTTGGGTCAGAATGTTGCCACTGGGATTCGACTCGTTTTCCTTGTTTTAATTTCGCGCTGAATGCTTACTGTATGCAGGACATCGGTTTATACCGCCTCATTCAGGGGGCAACGTTTTAGACTGTTTCAGTTGAGAAATGAGAACAGATTTCTCGTTCATTTCGTAATGTTTTTGCCTCCCGATTTCTTGTTAGCTATTTTCGGGGAAAACATTGGTATTTGCAGTAAAAATCTTGGTAGCCAAAGAGGAGTGCATGACTTTATCAGACAGCAAACACAAAACTCTTCAAGGTTCAGAGCTACAATAATAATAAGAGAGCTATATGGAATGGCTGACTCAAGTTATTCAACTCTGGCAAAGACTGGCTGGGCTGCTGCACTTTAATTGCTGCAAAAAATAGAGTTGAAAAGTTGAAAAAAGACATGAATTCTCTCCTTCTTCTTTATCTATCCCGTAGTCCCGTGCATCGTGGGGGCACTAATGAAGATTTTGCAACCAGCTTCCTCCACTTCCTGCTGTCTTCTGCATTCTGCAGCAAATCGTTCCATAAAAGCATGCCTAGACTGGGGCCACCAGTAATGAAGAAGCATGTCAAAAAAGCCTCCTCAATGGTGCCAGACCACTCCGCTGGGCTACAAGATCCTGAGCATAATTCTGAATGAATTACACGTTACCCCTAAATTATCTAATGATCCTAAATACACAAAAACTTCGCTTTTCTAGGAAACCCTTTTCTCTAACATTTTCGTGATAGAAAATTGCGTATATTGCGTTAAATTTGAAAAAGGAAATCACCGAAGGACAGACAGCAACAATTCCCGCTGAAACATTTCTCTTGATAATTTTCTGCCTGTCTTCTACATTGTTTTAATCTGTGTTCTGTCCAGCAGGATACTGCTGTGTTCTGTCCTGCTGTGCTATCATCAGTAATTTTGTCTCCTAGTTGCAGTATAAAAAAATAAAGACAGAAACAACTCTGTTTCTTTGTACTTTTCACTAACACATAAGCTAGGAAATGTGTAGCGCAATTTTACGTTTGAAAATTGTTGTACTCATGTACCTATGAGCACAGGGAGCAGTTCCTGTTCACGTGTGTTAAACTGTCAGTTTTTTCCTCTGTCACTAAGGGTTTTAGCAGCCAGCATAAACACCTTGCACATTGTGAAATGTAGTACACACACACCGCGCGCGTACACAGCGCACAACACACATCACACACACACACACAAAACCCACACACACACACACAAATTACCAAACATATTCGCCTACAGGCATGCAAGACCTAACTCTCATAATGATAATGTTTAAGACATTCTGAGTGGTTGTTTTTTTTTTTTTAAATAACGACACTTTGTAGCGAATCTTTCTTTTAAAAAATATCAAACATATTCCTATTTGCTCCCGAAACAGATATGAATTCTGGTAACAATATCTTCACTGAAATGAATAATGAAGCAGCTGTAATTCTGGAAGCTGGGGAGTGAGAGGGAGTGGTGTGACGTCGTTGTGTTGTTTCTACAGTGCTTGGAAACAAACAAAAAAACAAAGGAGTTTCTGTCCTTAAAAGCACGCAACACAAAACGAAAACAAAAAGTAGAATGTAATCAAACAAACAACAAAAATAACGAGAAAATAGGTGAGAAAACCACTAATAGGGATCGATATTTGTAAAGCAAATAGACCAAAATTTGTGCAGACCCTTCCAGGGAAAACAGGCATTTCGTTCCGTTGGCCACAGAAAACTTTAATAGCATTACGAAAATAGCCACTACCAGCTATTAAACAGAAACAACAACAAAATAAAAATCACAGCATCAAGAAAAAGCACAGAAACCAATGTTCTCTTGAAAGCTAATGAATACTTTTTTACATGGAAAACCCAGGCTACTACTCGCTTTCCTTTTGGTTTTTAAAATTTTTGTTCTTAATTGTTTTAAGCTGTTGTTTTGTTTATTTCCGTTGCTTTTCCTTGCCACAGTTTTAAAGCTCACTATGGTTTGATACCTTATTAAAGTCAGTTACTTGTGAATAACTGCTACCAACTTAAAGCTTTATAAAGGTTGTAAGATTAATTCTCTATGTCACAAAAGCAACTTAAAAAAAATATTAAACAAAGTGTGCTAAATCTTGATATTTCTGTCTTGACAGACATGTTCCTGTTTTCTCCCCTCCTAACCCATCCTTACACCAGTATGCCTATATTATACACCAAAATAGACACTCGTTTTGATTACTAGTCTTCTTTTTTGGTGATATTGTCTTCTTTCTTATCTGTAAGACCGGTTTACTACCTTATGTTTACGACTTCCTGTTAAAGAAAGGAGAAGAACAACGGACACTCAATGTACTTAGCCATCCTTTTGATCACAGCAGTCCAGAGGATGAGTCAAAGTTAATCACACATGGGAAAATCATTTGATCAAACACATTTCTAAGTCTCTAAAGAAAAGTTCTTGTATGGATACAACTTCATCCATGTCCTTCGAGAACAGTCTTTTATCAGATTCCAATTCCGTTCCATGATCTGCAGCTTTTTTTTTATTATGAATATCATTTCAGCTGAACTGAGAGTTGTCTACAAAGATTTTATTTCAGAGTCCTCCAAATAGCCTCTAATATCAATCACCACAGCCCAGACCATGACTGCACATAAACATGCATGCACACATCTTGTATAATTGATGGAAAGAGGAGAGAGAGAGAGAGAGAGAGAGAGAGAGAGAGAGAGAGAGAGAGGAGAGAGAGAGAGAGAGAGAGAGGAGAGAGAGAGAGAGAGAGAGACGAGACAGACAGACAGACAGACAGACAGACAGACAGACAGAGACAGACAGGACAGACAGACAGACAGAGAGGAGAAGAGAGAGAAGAGAGAGAGAGAGGAGAGAGAGAGAGAGAGAGAGAGAGAAACAGAAAAGAAGTTTAAACTCATACAGTGGCTTTACCTGCAGTGGTAATCATTCCATATTATCTCACTTGCTGCCATTGGGAAAAAACTATATACGCGAAAGAAAAGAAATTAACAAACTTACTTTATAAGGAAAATCCCCAAACACCAAAAATCTAAAGGAATTGGTAAAGCAAAATAGGATGGGAATAAAAGGCATATTTAATGGAACTGGCAGGCAAATCGTTGCTCCGTTAAAAGCTAACGAGACCGGAGAGGCTGCAGACTGAACGATTGGGGATACAGACCGCTCTTCATCATAGCCTCACAGCCTCCCTACCTCTTCCGCTGGCTACACAGCGATCCTCTCCCTGAACTCCACAACAAACACACACACAGACAACCCAAACGATGATGAAAGCTTATAATGTTATGTGGACATTTTTTAGATGCAAGTAAGATATATACGACAGTACTTACTCCCGAAAGCTTTTTTTTTTTTTTCACGTAAGTGATTTTCCTCAACTGTACATCTTCATGTATGCAAGCTTGGAGACTTTCAGTTACAGACACACAGACACTGACACAGACACAGACACGCACAGACACACACAGACACACACACAAACATGCAAGGGAGAAGATAGAAACAGAGAGAAAAAGGGACAGAGACTGATAAACAGACAAACAGGCAGCAATTTAATCACCACAAATAAACAATAGTTAAAGTTATTCCAACTGTTTCAGTTACTTTGTTTTGGAGTAGCAGAAATAATAATGATAACACAAGAACAAGAAAAGTGATGTCAATGATCATACAGCTAGAAGAACAACTCTACTGTGCAATACCCTTAAGGTAAATCCCAGGTTTTTTTTGTTCTGCTGGCAACAGAAAACTTGAACATATACATTATGGAGGAGTCATCCCAGGCTTTTTAGCTAAAGAACAAATAAAAGATGCTAATGACAAGAAAAATAAAAGCGCAATGTTCTCTTAAAGGCTGATGAGCG
>CM060321.1:43876858-43881858 GCA_030674155.1 Stramonita haemastoma
TTACAACGCATACACGTAGATTGTATTGTTTCCGATATAAGATAATATATAATAAAATAAAATCTTTTCTCTCGTGCTGAGTGCTGTGTGAGTGCGTGCTCTGTGTGTGTGTGTGTGCCGCGCCGCGCGTGTGTGTGTGTGTGTGTGGTGGTGTGTGTGTGTGTGTGTGTGCGTGTCGTGCGTGCGTGCGTGCGTGTGTGAGGTGTGGTGCGTGCGTGCGTGCGTGCGTAGTGTGTGTGTGTGTGTCTTGATATAATAATTGATACTAGAATCCACTCAGCATAACGGCGAAAACAGAGTTACTATATATCTGCACCCGACAGTCTGCGGCATTGCAAAAGAAGAAGAGCAAAGGAATGACTGTATTGCTGGTTGATAAATATTATTTCTGATGATATGTCTTCTGGCCCTCCTTGGTAATGTAAACTAATGTTCAAAATAACTTACAAAAGTTTTCCTGCGTGCTCTCTATAACACTGCACTTCTTCTAGTTGTTGTTTGTTTGTTCTTCTTCTTCTCATTATTATTGTCGTGATTGTATTAATGTCCAAGTGGAATATTATACCCGCAAAAGCACATGCTTATTCAAAGCTTTCTTGTCGTCATGGATACGTCGGTAAAAAGCTTTTTAAATATCTTAAAGCTTTTTTTTTTTTTTTTTTTTAATATCATTATGAATCGTTTGGTGTGCTATTTGTTATGAACTTTGAAAAGGGGGGGGGGGGGGGGGGGGTGAGACGTGATTTCCTAAACATATAGCTCAATGTAGAACAATTGGAGCAAAAAAGATTTGTTATGCTCATTAATCTTTTTATCGTATTTATTCTAAAAACAGTGTTATGAATAACTCTTAAAAAAAACAAAAAAAACAAACAGGTCACTCAAATCTAATTTGTAAAAAACAAATCTTAGTACATCTACCTTTCCATCTTCACAATGCCTAAAAGAGTTGGATTACTACTGCAATGGAATATTCCCTTCCAAACATTTATTCATCCAGCCATATCTATCAAGATCATAATTATGACGGACTGGAGATTCAGCCGAAGTACAGTCAGATATCGGGAATCTGTAGCACTGCCAGAGACCATAAAAGAATACTTGCTGGGTTTCTCTTACAGTCAGTAAACGTTTTATGGAGGGACAGGGCAGCCTGAAGATAAGAGAGAGTAGACTCGAGAGACTGACAGTCACCAATAGGACGACAAGGACCATGCAAAAAACAGAAGCAGTAACCGTGCTCTGCTTTTCGTTATCTTGATAAACATACCCCCCCCCCCCCCCAGAATAAACCGAGTCGGGCCTTTGTGACGTCACAAGGGGGGGTGGAGAGGGTGGGGGAAATTTTGAGGGCTTTGGAAAGCTCCATTCCTCCAAAGCCAGGTAGATTGAACATTTCACACCTACTGTGGACCCAGCACAAAGGTGAAACGTCCGTGACACACAATACGTGACAGGGACAATGGCCATAGCCTGGCGTTCGCGTTGTATATAAATCTACAGGCCACTCCGTTCGTTTCAGAGGCAAGGGAAATATATATATATATCTCTCATTTGCTTACTCTCTCTCTCTCTCATTTTCTCAGTCTCTCTCTCATTTTCTCAGTTTCTCTCTCATTTTTCTCACTCTCTCAACATATCATATCAAGTGTTACTGGTATACACTTCATCGTTTTTCAGGTTTGCCTGTGTGAGCAAGTGCACCCCCTCCCCACTACTCCCCCCCCCCCCCCCCCACAAACACACACACAAACATGAATATAATATTAGAATCTAATGTCACGTAATGTGAAAAGAAGTTAAATTAAAGAATGAATATAACGCGCGCGCGCGCGCGTGCACACACACACACACACACACACACACACACACACACACACACACACACACACACACACACTACACACGTGCCTGTGTGTGCACGTGCACGCGCGCGTGTGTACGTACATGACTCATGAACACACGCAGATGCCAGGCTAGCGGCGGCAGGTGTTCTGGAGAACTGCAGCCTGAATTTCACGCCAGGAAATCTGATGTGATTGAAATTATGGCCTCTCTGTCTGTCTGGGGCTGTCGTCGTCCGTCCGTCCGCGTCTGGCGGTTCCGTCTGTCTGTCTGTCTTGTCTGCGTCTGTCTGTCTCTCTCTCCTCTCTCTCTGCCAATGTGCTCGTCTAGTCTTTCTTTGTTTAGTTTGTTTCCTGTCTGCCTCTCTCAATCAGAATAATGTATGCATACTGATTTGTGAAGTTTTCGATACTTTCTTTTCGTGTTATTCATTTATCCATTATATCATGTTTTTAACATCGTCTCAAACAGGGCAATGCTTATCTGTAACCCTTGTAAATAAGAAGTTAGGCATCTGTCAGTCTCGGAAAACTATGGAGTTGCACTCTTGGCTCTAGACCGCAAAGCCTGGGTAACTTAAGTATGGAGGGCAAGCTGTTACCCATGCAGCAGACCCCCTTACCTGCCCTCTCCACGTCGTTTGGAATGAACCATTGGAAAGGCTCGCAAAGTTAAGGTTACAGTCTGTCCCGAGGCCATAAGGCCTTCAGTCAACGCCAGGGGACTCTATCCCTGAGTTTTCCCCGATGGGCGTTAAGCGACTGAGAGTCATAGACTCCCCCCTGGATAGGACGCCAGTCATGCAGGGTTAACCCCCAATCAGAATAGGTTGGTACATTTTCACACCTTCGTGGGTATGAGTACAATATAGCCGTCTAAAAGTGCATGCTTTTTAACCTAATGGGCAGCAACGCCAGTTCGAAAGCATGGGGATCGTAACCGCAAACCTTTTAGTATGACGAGCCAACGTCCCTAAACCACTCTGACTACCGCGTCGGTGAACCATTGGAAAGGCAATCGCAAATACAACTGGTTCCAGTGCTGTCCCAAGAGCAGTCAAAATGTTGCCGTATAGGCCTTCAGCCCCAAACCACCTTGGGGACTTCAACTCCCTGATTTTTCCTCCGGGATGGTGTCTTTACACGACACCTGACTGCATGTTGGTTTTTTTTTATTTTGTTGTCATCCGCTCCTACTGGAATACATTGGCCTGCTCTTCCGAAAAGCGGAACGGGTTTTTGACGTGTGCGCAAGATCTTGTGTGCGTTCGCGCACTGGGCCTCGGTTTATAGTCACATTCGAATGACTCTGACTTCCAGTTCGATTTTTTCGTCAAACTGGGAAGAAAGAGCGAGAATGGGAATCAACCCTGAACCTCACGGTTCACAGGTTGGCAGGCAAACGTCTTAACCATCCTGCCACCTTCTATGCTCTAGTAAAAAAAAAAAAAAAAAAAAAAAAAAAAGAGAAAAAAAAGACCTTATGGAGTATTCGTTATTTCTACTTAATTCATTCACTCATTCTTTCTTTGTCCCTCGATTTCTGTGTCTGTCTGTTGTCTGTTCTGTCTGTTTCTCTCTCTCTCTCTCTCTCTCTCTCTCTCTCTCTCTCTCTCTCTCTCTCTCTCTCTCTCTCTCTTTTCTCTGAGTCACCCAGACAGGGTGATTAGTATGTCTTAACTGAACAATTCTTGGGCTTAACTTGCAAGCTTATCCCAGTAGTCGGAGTGAAAGCAGGTGCAAAGCTTGCACGTCTGTTTTGGGCTTTTTTTCTCGGAGGGGGAGGGGGGAGGGTGTTAAAAATGACAGAGATAGAAGCTGTTGTCAAGATAAACAGAATGAGACACTCAAAGCTGAACATAAAAATGTCTTCAAAATCATATTACAGCCTGTTACCGGACTGTAACATCAACTGGCTTTTAACATGCCTTGTTTTTTTCTACAATTGCCATGTGAGCAGGTGCGTTGTGTGTATACGCACACGCACACACACACACACACACACACACACACACACACACACACACACACACACACACACGACGCACACACACACACACTCACACGCGCCCTACACACAACGCACGCACGACACACACGCGCACTGGATATTACCAAGCCGGATAGAAGTGCTTATTCATTATCCTCGCAATAAAATAATTTGATTTGATTTCACACAAACACACGCACGCACACTTGCTCCCCCTCCCCTTCAGTGCGCGCGCGCGGCGCGAGGAGAGAGAGAGAGAGAGAGAGAGAGAGAGAGAGGAGAGAGAGAGAAAAGGAGAGAGAGAGAGAGAGAGAGAGAGAGAGAGAGAGAGAGAGAGAGAGAGGAGAGGGAGGGAGGGGAGAGAGAGAGAGAGAGAGTGAGAGAGGACAGACAGACAAAGACAGACAGAGACAAACAGAGGGAGACAGACAGAGACAGAGAGAAAGAGAAGGAGAAAAAAGATTAGACAGACCGACAAACAGACAGGCTGATATGGATGGAGACAGTGTTGCCAGTGGTGATATGGGACAAGCAAGGATGATGACAGAATTAAACGTAATTATCAAGATGTCTGTTACATTTTGAAACGGAAGTGACAAAAAAGAGCTCTTGGATTTTCTCCAGAAAAATGCTACTCCCCCACCTCTCCCCTCCTGATCATTCGCTGTAACTGATCTATATACACATAACTGTTGAGGGAAATAAACTCATTTTTGAAAAGACATCCACTACAAACTTATTTATTCGCCTATTTACGAGAGAGAGATCAAATCAAATCAAATTAAATGAAATTCTTTTATTTCTAGGATAATGAATAAGCACTCGTGTGCTTTTTTACACCCAGTCCCCGCCCTTATCTAATCGGAGGGATGAAAGAAAATAAAGAGATGAGAGAGAGAGAGAGAGAGAGAGAGATTTGAGATTGAGAGAGATTGTAAGAGGTAGGAAGACTTGTGTACGTGAGCAGTGTAATGTATTGAGACAGGATTGAAAGGAAAAGGTTACGGTGAAGATTTGGTGATTCAAGAAGAGTGATGGAGAGACGCGACAATGCACGAAATTTGATTGAGATGAGCCACACACACACACACACACACACACACACACACACACACACACACACACACACAACACACACAGACAGACACACTAACAACAGAGAGGCA
>CM060321.1:43896858-43919358 GCA_030674155.1 Stramonita haemastoma
TTGTCACCGTCATCACAATGACAGCAACAGAGGGAGAAGAACAAGAAGAAGGAGGAGGAGGACAGTAAAAGAAGAAGAGAGAAGAAGAAAGAAGAAAGAAGAAGAAGAAGAAGAGAGAAGAAGAAGAAGAAGAAGAAGAAGAAGGAGAAGACGAAGAAGAAGAAGAAGAGAAGAAGAAGAAGAAGAAGAAGAAGAAGAAGAAGAAGAAGAAGACGAAGAAGAAGAAGAAGAAGGAGAAGAAGAAGAAGAAGAAGAAGAAGAAAATAAGGAGGAGAAAGAGGATTAGGAGGAGGAGTAAGAAGATGATGGTGATCATTATGTTAATAATAATGATGATAATGATGATGGCGGTGACGACGACGACGACGAAGACTAAAGTGATGATGACGAAGACGATGGCTATGCACAGCGAGACGAATGAAAAAGTAACGCAAGAACCTGCTCCACAGTTTTTCCTGACGCCTTCGCAACCTCTCCTCGCATATGTATCATTATTTTCATACTTTATTGCATGCCAGACTCCCTCCTTGAAAACGTTTGTTAACTGTTCTTTACCACAGCTCATGTTTACTTGATCCCAGGTATCAGATACCTCTGATCGCATATACATGAGCGGCTCAAAATTCACCAGATAGCTTGGTATAACCAACAAAAGGAGAAAGAGAGGGGGGCGGGGGATGCGGGGGGGGGGGGGGGGGGGGGGCAGCAAGTGGGAGATCACAAGGCAGGTCTCTGCTGTTTTTAGGAATACTGTAGCTTGCATCTTGCATTGATTTACATATCTCAGCACACTATTTACCAGAAAAGGTATAACTTTTAAAAGAAATTATTCACACACTTTTTTTTTACAGTAAGGGATCTCTTAGTTTCTAATACTCTGGAAAACTTTGTGTCTGTGTGTGATTGCTACTAAAACTTCAACCGCATCCATAAAGCAAATGATTGGAAATTTACAATTTAAAAGACCAAGATACTTACAGCACCTAAGAAATTATAATTTCAACAGGAGGCTGAATTTCAACAGCATTATTCTGACCGCCCCTTCCCCCTCCTGATTTTTTAACCAATCTTTTAGACAGGATTTAAATCTGATATGATCCTACTGTTGTCGCTGTAATCACATTTACGTCCCAGCGGAGGTTTCTGATTTAGGGACTGGTAATGATGTGATCCTAGCTAGGGTATAAAACAACACGAACATTACCCCCAAACCAAACGCTAGTATTTTTACACTGTTTGCCATCGAAGCCCTGGGGCTTACCAAAAAACCGGGACTATTCTATGTTCAAAGGCCCCCGTGTTATGTTATACAGACTGTCATTTGCCTGACCCGACACTCTTTTCCCCTAGCTAGCCAAGGCTGGCAATGCAAGGCTGATGTGACGCCTCCAGCCGTTGACATTGTATATGGCCTATCTGTGTGTCATTGTTCCGGCTGTGTGAGCACGAAGATTGGCCATTGACAGTCAGGCCTCAGGCTCCTGTCTGTCTGGGCTCTCGTTTCCTCTTTTGTCGGTGTGTGTGTGTGTGTGGTGTGGGGGGGGGGGGGGATGTAGTGGTGTGTGTGTGTGGGGTAGGGGGATGGGTAGTGTGTGTGTATGTGTGTGTGTTGGGGGGGGGAGAGATGTATTGTGTGTGTGTGGTGGGGATGTAGTGTGGGAGATGTAGTGTGTGCGTGCGTGCGTGCGTGCGTCGTGTGTGTAGTGTATGAGCGCACGCGCACGCCTGTGCGATCTGTATCTCTTTAGCTTCTGTCTGCCTGCCCACCTGTCTGTCTCTCTGTCGTTCTTTTTCTTTTCTTTTCAAAATTTCCTTTATAAAGTATCATTATAGCTGTTGGTATTAATGTTGTGTATATATATGTGTGTTGTTTAATTCATAATGGTTCTTTTCCATATGATTATTTTTCTTGATATTGTTGCTAAGCATTTTATTTGTATTTTTTTTCCATGATTTACTTCAATACTAAAAGAACAGGTAGTCAGAGGCTAAACTGTTTATCTCTTGGTAGTGAAATCATTCCTTTATTCATTCATTTATTTACCAATTCATTCATTAACATTTCTCTGAGTCTCTGTCTCTGTCTCTCTCTCTCTCCATCTCATTACTCTTCCTATTTTCAGTCCTTAAAGTTATAACGACGTCTCACATGTTGTCACATTATTAGTTTAGTCACTATCATCACAATCATCATCATGTGTATCACCACCATTAATATTCCCTCCCTCTCCTTCCTACAAATTACCATCATTCTTCCTCTCCTTCCATCTAAGAACGATGTTCCTTGTCCACTTCCCTCCTGATATAGCTCTCTCTGTGTGTGTGTGGCCCATAGCAGTCTTTGTGGAATTGTCCGTCAAACGGTAATGGCCTAATAAGTTTATCTAGGTATGCCTCGCCATTCCCCCACGTCCATTGTCCTTACCACCACTGTAGCACCACTACTGCTGGTATTATTCTTTATCTGATTTCTCTCCTGCTTTCTGCCTGCTTTTCTGTCTGTCTGTCGGTCTGTCTGTCTAGGTTAAAAGACCAAGCGTTTTTCTATAATAGTGTTGTTGTATGCGACTTAAAACTTTCTTCTAGGGCTATTTTCTTTATCCCTCTGTCTGCCTGTCTGCCTGTCTGTCTGTCTGTCTGTCTGTCTGTCTGTCTGCCCGTCCCCCTCTCTCTCTCTGTCTGTCTGCTGTTTCTGTCTCTCTCTCTCTCTCTCTCTCTGGATGAAAAACAAAAAAAAGCAACGTATGGGAATGTTTATCTGTAACCCTTGGCATAAAATCTTCCTCCTCCTCCTCCTCATCATCTGTGAGTGTGCGTGTGTGTGTGTGTGTGTGTGTGTGTGTGTGTGTGTGTGTGTGTGTGTGTGTGTGTGTGTGTGTCTCAGTCTCACTCTCTGCCTCTCTCTCTCTGTCTCCCTCTCTGTCTCTCTCTCTTTCTGTGGGTACCCAGAGCGATTATTGGTAAAACGGTCCGTCAGATAGTAATATGGCGGCGGTCTCAGGCAGCGGGTCTCCTTCGTGCGGGGAATGAAGGCTGGGCGATCAGTTACTGGCCACAATCACTTCATAATGGCAAAGGCGACAGCATACCCGCTACAGTGATCCCGCCTTGCAATCTTTCTTTTTCAGGGGGTGTCTGTCTGTCTGTTTTACCTAATTGTAGTAGCCGTGTCTCTGAGCGTCTATCTTTCGCTTGGTTGAGAATGCAAATCTGTCTGCCTGTCTGTGTGAGATTGGTTTGGTCGGCTCGTCGGTTCTGTTTGTCTGTGCCTGTCTGTCTGTTTGTCTGTTTGTCCGTCTGTTTGTCTTTCTACCTGCCTGTTGCTGTCTGTCTGTCTCTCTCTTTCTTTCTCTCTCTCTGTGTGACTGAATCTATCTGTCCTATCTGTCTTGTCTTTACTCTCTGAGGGAATCTATCTGTCTGTCTGTCTCTATTACATACACACGCCCACGCGCCTCAGTGCTTGCTCACCTATACTTCACCCTTCCTTTACAAAGGAAAAGTTCCACCCAAAAAAAACAGCCTTCAGACAAACAACACCTAGAAGACCAAAAAATGCACACGGTATAAAACCAGTATGTAATTTCTCCTAGCGGTAAAATGTGTCTTTTAGGGACCGTCTTCACAGAAGTTTTCCGTTAAGGGGTAGAAAAGAAAAATAACAGTGTTTCGAGTACCCAGGCAGAAACAGCCCCACATGTAATTATATCGCCGCCTCAAGGCCCCTTGCTCCTAATGAATAGTTAGATCAGCCTCTGTAATCCTTTGCATTCTCCTGTGACGCTTAGTTTGGGTTTAAGTAAACGAGAGAACGAAGACAGAGAAGAAAAAAAACGGCGGGAGGAGAAAAGAGAACAGACAAGCAAGCAAAATGATATGCAGTCATGTAGAAAGACAGACTAAAACATGAAAGAAAAGGAGGGAAGGGAAGGGGGGAAAACAGAGATGGAGGGACAAACAGGCTTTTAGGCAGCTTGGTAGAGACAGACTCATAGGCAGTCAGGTAGAGAAACAGGTAAAAGGATAAAAGAAAAGGAAGAGAGAGGAGAGAGAGAGAGAGAGGAGAGAGAGAGAGAGAGAGAGAGAGAGAGAGAGAGAGAGAGAGAGAGAGAGAGAGAGAGAGAGAGAGAGAGAGAGAGAGAGCTTTGATTTGATTTGATTTGATTTGATTTGATTTACTCTTTCATATCGAGGGTAATGGAATAAGCACTCTTGTGCTTTTTTTTCATCCAGTCCCCGTGTGTATGCACTTTTTGTAAATGTCATCTGTTCCCACCGGCACACGATGGCCTACTCTTACGAAAAGCAGAACAGGATTTAACGTGTGCCCAAGATGTTCTGCGTGCGTTCGCACACTGGGCCTCGGTTTATAGTCTTATCCGAAGGACTTTTGGGAAGAGTGGAGTCAGCACTGATGTTAACTCTAGGAGAAAAATCTCCTCAACCGGACTCGAATCTGGGTCGTCAAATTGCCAGCGCAATGTTCTGACCACTAGGCTATCCGTCCCCCATCCGAGAGAGAAAGAGAGAGAGAGAGGGGGGGAGAGAGAGAGAGAGAGAGAGAGAGAGAGAGAGAGAGAGGAGAGAGAGAGAGAGAGAGAGAGAGAGAGAGAGAGAGATTTTAGACAGTTAGGTAGAAAGACAGACTAAACCATAAAAGAAAAGAGAGGAATGAAACAGAGAAAGACAGACAAACATACTTTAACAGGTAGAGAGACAGACTAAAGCATAACAGAAAAGAAAGGAAGAAAAAAGAGAGAAAGCTTAGACAAACAGACCAACAGGCTGTCGGACAGAAAGGAAGACTAATAAAAGAACACAACAAACAAGAGAGCAGACAAACAAAACAGACTTAATAAGAGAACAGACAAACATACTAATAAGACAAAGAACAGACAGACAGACAGACAAATATGATAGCAAACAGACAGACAGACTAATAAGACAAAGGACAGACAGACAGACAGACTGATAAGACAAAGGACCGACCTAGTGAGAGAACAGACAGACAGACAAATAAAAGAACAGACAGACAGACAAATAAGAGAACAGACAGACAGACAAACAAGAGAACAGACAGACAGACAAACAAGAGAACAGACAGACAAATAAGAGAACAGACAGACAAATAAGAGAACAGACAGACAGACAAATAAGAGAACAGACAGACAGACAAACAAGAGAACAGACAGACAAGTAAGAGAACAGACAGACAAGTAAGAGAACAGACAGACAGACAAATAAGAGAACAGACAGACAAATAAGAGAACAGACAGACAGACTAATAAGAGAACAGACAGACAGACAAATAAGAGAACAGACAGACAGACAGACAGACTAATAAGATAACAAACAGGCAGACTAGTAAGATAACAGACAGACAGACAGACTAATACGATAACAGACAGAAAGACTAATAAGGTAACAAACAGACAGACAAACTAGCACTAATAAGATAACAGACAGACATAAGATAACTGACAGACAGACTGATAAGATAATAAACAGACAAATAAGATAACACACAGACAGACAGACTAATAAGAGAACAGACAGACAGACTAATAAGATAACAAACAGACTAATAAGATAACAAACAAACAGACTAATAAGATAACAGACAGACTAATAAGATAACAGACAGAAATACTAATAAGGTAACAGAGAGAGAGCTAATAAGAGAACATGTAGACAGAGTAATAAGAGAGCAAACAGACTAATAAGTCAACAGACAGAAATACTATAAGGTAACAACAAACAGAGAGACTAATAAGAGAACAGATAGACTAACAAAAGAGCAGACAAACTAACAAGAGAACAAACAGACAGACTAATAAGAGAACAGACTAATAAGAGAACAGACAAACAGACTAATAAGAGAACAGACAGACTAATAAGAGAACAGATAGACTAACAAAAGAGCAGACAGTCTAACAAGAGAACAAACAGACAGACTAATAAGAGAACAGACTAATAAGAGAACAGACAAACAGACTAATAAGAGAACAGACAGACTAATACGAGAACAGAGAGACTAACAAAAGAGCAGACAGACTAACAAGAGAACAAACAGACAGACTAATAAGAGAACAGACTAATAAGAAAACAGACAAACAGACAGACTAATAATAGAACAGACAGAGAGACAGAGAGACTAATAAGAGAACAGACAGACGTGCTGTGAGATGCAAACGAAGACAGGCAGGGAATGGTAAAAGCGGGAAACTAGAGGGATAAACGACTTAGAGAGAAAAAGCATGGGAGAGTGAAGGGAGGGTGGGGTGAGAATTAAATGAAAGACAAGAAGGAAACGAGAAAGAAGAAGAAGATTTAAGAGAGAAGACGAAAGAGGGGATGAAGAAAAGTGTAATTAGGTTAGTCACACTGTAAAGAACAAAAGCAACACAACAAGAAAATCTATGAAAACCCAAACAAACAAACAAAGACAGATCCCTGCAAAGAAAAGAAAAGGAGAGAAAAGAACAACAACAAAGCGTAAGCAGATTTTCGACATTAATTTTTGCTCACGCATTGAAAATGTAGTTCAAAAGCCGTAACAAAAAACAACAAAACTAACAGTAACACAAGAACAATAACAGTGAGTGCTTTCTAAATGCGTCATCAGTTGCTTACCTAACTGTCCTGCCTAACCATTGCATAATCAATGAAATAGATGTTGGTCGATATTACGAATTTGTTGTGTAGACAAAAAGTTGTTAAGGCACGTAATCCTATATTAACATTTGTTAAGGCGCATAATACTATATTACTGACCCAATCAGTCAATAGGTCAGATAAATCAGTAATTAGAAAATCAGACACTTTACTGTATATACGTTATTCCCTTTCGTTTTTCGTAACTAAAATTCATCCAATATGAGAAGCTCTTTCATTTCGCCAAACATACCTCAAAACTAAAAACTTGCCATGCAATTTCAACGACATTTAAATTCGGAGCGAAAAGACAAAACACATAAACAGACAAACCAACAAAAACCAAACAAAACAAGGCAACAAGTCTGAAATTTATTCTCATTTAGACAGACATGCCCGGTAACAGCATATCCATGTGAAACGAAACATGATGCTTCCATGTGGCAAAAAATATGACGAGGGAAATGCCACACAAAAATAACAAATACTCCAACAATCGCTACAGATCATAAACAAACAAACAAACAAACAACGTGAAATTCAATCGCTTTTCAAAGTGGTCCATGTTTCAAACGAGTAAAAAAGAACTTGATGTGTTTGATATGCACATTTTGATTTTCTTTTTAAAAAATAAATCGATTTTTCTTTAAGAGCGCACATGTACACGTGCAGCACACACACACGAACACACACAAACACACACACCCCCACAACCACCACACCACACCACACACACACGCACACAACACAGTTATTCTACTAGGAATCGCCTGCGCGCACACAACATACATTCATACAGTGCACATGCAACACAACTCCGTGTTGGTGTGTGTGTGGTTGTGTGTTGTTGCTGTGTGTGTGGTGTGGGTGTGTGTGTGTGTGGTGTGTGTGTGTGTGTGTGTGTGGAGGAGAGAGAGAGAGAGAGAGAGAGAGAGAGAGAGAGAGAGAGAGAGAGAGAGAGAGAGAGAGAGAGAGAGAGAGAGAGAAGACAGACAGACAGACAGACAGACAGACAGACAGACAGACAGACAGACAGACAGACAGACAGACAGAGAGAAACACATCTCCAAAACACATGGACAGATAGGTATACAGTCAGAGTGACTCGCGAGCAGACAAACATATTGACGGACAGACAACCAGACAGACTGCTGAAAGGGGTAGGGAGCGAGGGCAAAGGCAGTGGTGACGTTACAGAGCTTTTAAGGATAATTTGTCTGGAAGATGGATTAGATCAGGTTAGCGAAACAGAGTCAGATACACAAAGAGGAATGAAGATAGACAGACAGAAAAACAGACTCACTTTTGGAGAAAAGACCGAACAAACAAGAAGAAATATACGCTTTTTCAAGAAGAACATATAAAAAGGTAAAAGAAGAAGATTGGATTTGGCTGTTTGGGAAAAAATATCTCAGAGATTTGCAACGGCTTCCTCTATCAAAGATACCCCCTTCCCGTGCCCCCCCCCCAAAAAAAAACACCAGAAAAAGGGTTGGAAAAAACCAAGTATTTCAAGGCAAGAATATCCTATGTATTATTTTGCAGTTTTTTAAAATAACAAAATAATTGCAATAGGCGGCTGAAGGAAAATTTGTAGCAATAACAATGAGTAGTGGAACCGGCATTCACCAATAAAGTTTTCAGGTGAAACTAGAAATGGATCTTTGAAATAATTTTATTTGTCGGTATTGAACAATATGTTTAACAATGTTTATAAAGGTCATGCATCTGAATTTGTAAGTTGTAATGTTCTAAAATGTGTTGATGAACGTGAACAGATGAAAATGTAAACGTTAAGATTCTGGGCCTGTCAACGTTGCTGTCCTTAGACTGCCCTTTGAGATAATATAATTTTGAAGTGAAACGTTTTAAGATGAGAATTTCTGCATTTCTATGCTTTAGGTTCCACTTTGGGACAATTATGATATTCTGTTCTGCCTAGATTAACTGTGACCTTATCAAACAAATTTTTGGATGATGATGGCCATATTTTATCTGTTCCTACAGAAACATTTTTAGAAACACTAATGTATTCATTTGTCTCTGCGTTCCACCCATCAAAGCTGGTTCATGATGAATGCTTAGGAGGCCACACTTTTAATAATCAAAAGTCTGAACACCTTGTTCAGCTGCTGAAGGCTGCAGACCTGTTACACACTTGATAATGAAATTGTTTAACTGTTGGATGCTGACAATAGACCATCCAGGGTAAAAGTAGCTGAACAATGCGCTCATGATCATTGATCTACATTTGTCTATCTTAATGGAGCAAACAATGTAATCTTGCCGGTTTGTGAAAGAGATCCCCTGATACACACTAGCTATCGTAGTAGTGTGACAATCAAGATCTATAAGGGAAAAAAAAGAAAAGCTTTAAACAGCAGCTGACACCTATGATATAAAAAGCATCAGGAAATCAATAATTACACGAAGGAATTGCTTCTAATCCTCTTCGTTTGTTAGACCCGTCAAATGTGCTGTTGAATAAACAAATACCTTAGGTCACAGGGTCAAACATAATTATCAGAACTTTGCCAATGAAAACAAACAGTTGACCGTATTCGACAAAGCAATTTCATCACAACCTCACTTTCCATTATGACACTTTATTATTTTTTTTTATGTTGGTACCAGCGACATCAATACCTAACCAAAGTTTTCCATCTCACTTTCCACTATGACACGTGATTTTTTATGCTTGTACCAGCAACATCAACACCTAACCAAAGTTTCCCATTTCGCTATGAATATGGTGACACGAACGTAATGCATCTACAGAGAGGCGAAGGGCTTGAAATCTGTGCAAGATGAGAAACTTTCAAAGTTTACAGGCAATGTCCTACATGGATGTGACTCTATACTGGCGAAAATAACAACACTTTTCAATTTGTATCTGTCAGCATGGGTTGTGTCCATGCTGTCAGCTGTGTAGGACAGAAAAAATATATCAGTACAGCACAACCCCTATCCTTCATCACAAGAACAAAAAGCTGGCAACAGCTGTTTCTGAAAGGGTCATAAAGTAAAACGTACGCACACGCACACAGGATTTTGCACATTGTAGAGAATCACAGTCTCAAAAGAATCAAACAGTGCTAATTAATAGTATGCATTTTATTACTGTGGAGCTATATTTGCACATACACTTTCCTAGCACGTCGTGATGAAAAAGACGTGTGTGAGAGCAGTATGTGTGGAATATGCTAATTGGAAATGGGAAAATAAAACAGCTGACGAAGTATCTAAAAAAAAATAAACCCACCTCGAAATATATTTTATTTTTGACATTGACGAAAAAATGAAAATAAGTACCACATTTAAAGTTTTCCATTGAAAAACCTTAAGTACACACAAAACAACCATAAACTGGAAAGGACTTTCAAGCCAATGGCTTGTTTTGAATAGACACTGTCGAACGCTCATTCGTTACATAAGCCAGTCAGTCTTCAAGCAATTTCAAATAAGCCTATAAAACCCTTACAAATATTCTCTGGCACTTTGTTTCTATGGAACATTTCAAACAGGCTTGGTTAGAACAAAATTCCACAGTTCATAGAAACTACACAGATATCTATTCTCTTCTGGAAAAGGGGGACAAGACGAAGGAAGAAAAATTCACCATCCTCATGAAGATGACGACATTGCAGCCGTTGTGTAATAGCGTAAGCAATATTTGCCATTCGTAATTCAATGCTAAGAAGAATATGTCATGCACTGATCTTTTTCAGATGACAGAGAAGTGTACTGACAAGCAGAAAGTTTCAATGAAAATTTCGTGAGTTGCTTTAGAAAGGACTGATATCCTTGGCTTAGTTTGTTTCTAAACTGGCGTGTTGATAGCACTGGCAGGCCTGAGAAGTCGGGTGGGCTCCAGATTTTTACCAAATGTTAGACTTCTTTATTCCTTGTTCTTTAATCAGGTACTGTTTGTACGATGGGACAGCCATCAACTAGCTTCTTTAGTACATGAGATGAATACAAAGACTTCCACGGCTTTCATTCAAGAAAAAGAAACTGCACACACGACAGTGATACACGCAGACAAACAAATATGCAGATACACAAACGAAAACGATGAATTTTGGTGAATAAGGAAACCAAGGCCTGGAAGAAACCCAAACCCAGCAGAAAAACAAAACCGAAAACAAAAAGCTAAGGACACCGCCATCGAAGAGAAGAAGAACAAGAAAACCAAAGCAGAACCAACAAACAACAAAATGAAAAGCATGGCCAGGAATGAATCCCCCGGAGGGGAAATGCCGCAATCTGTTCTGGTGTAATAGCAATATTGTGAGTGGCCCCCGGACCAGAGGCGGGCCCAAATCAACAAACTTTTGCAATATCGTTTGCCATGATCTATCCCCCGTCCCCGGCTTGTGATGTCAACTATGTCATGCACACAGCATCCATCATTCCAAATCGCAACACTGTTCGCTCACAGAAATACCCGGAGTTGCTGGCTCTTTCCATAGCGGTGCCATAGCTTTCCATAGCTTTCCATAACGTTTCATGAAAAAATTCAAAAGGTGTGTGCAAACAACTAAGTCATGTCAACATTACAAACTTCGGTGAAAATTTCGATGGTTTCGTTTAGTGGCAGAGGTTTGAATAAGCGGTGAGTTTAACACAGTGTCCTCTACCGCAAGTGTCTGGCAAAAGAAACGTGTGTGGTTACGTAACAGCGTATAAAATGTTGTGGCCACTTAAAACAGTCTTTAAATTCCAGATGTGTGTGCGTGCATGCGTGTGTGCGTGCGTGCGTACGTGCGTGCGTGCGCGAGTGTGTGTGTGGGGTGTTGTGTGCGTGTGCAAATACTCGTGTAATCTGAGTTAAGATTAGAAGGGGATAAGAACCAGGGAGGACGCAGATACACTTCCAAAAACAAGCAGGTGTTTTACATCTCTTTTCTCCCAGTAAAAACACTGGGACGAAAAGTTAAAAGGGGGGAAAGTGGCAAATAAAACAAGAACTTGCCAAGAAGATAAACAGATTGAAAATAAGGTCAGAGAGTTACGTAAACACTCAGTGTTTAAATGAAGCAAGGAGGATGTTATAACAGTTTAGCAAAACTAGTGACAAAGGTCTCCCCCCCCCCAACAATGTTTTTTCCCTCCCGCTTTTTGTTTAAACAAGAGATTTCAACGTTCAAGAAAGTTCAAGGAAGTTCATGCACTGACCGTTTATTCATGAACTTTTCACTTAAAACAAACACAAGTTCAACAGACGCTCTGGATAATGAGAGTCAACAATTATTTTGCAAGCCGGTCAATATGGCACATGGGGTCTCAGTTGAAAAGCAATCAATTCCTTGCAAAAAAGCAAAAACGATCACCAAACTTCCAAACTGATTGATGAGTTTCATAACTTTAGCAAAAAACCAAATAGATCTGTTTTTCTTTGAAAACAAAGAAAAAAACCCTCAACATGCATGAAACAGAACATGAGGTCGACTGAACAGCAAAACCAACGTTACAAAGAAGGCGGGGTGAAAGGGTCTATCATCCAACTTTGCCCAAATGTCTTTTCGTGCTGTGTAGTGGAGCAGAAAAGATAACCTAAGTCAATGGGCAAAGAGAGAGGCTCTTATTCAAGCATTGCCCAAAATGTCTTTTCCTGCTGCTATGTAGTCGAGCAGAGAAGATAAGTTAAGTCAACAACCTTCAGCCATATTTCTCCTGAGATCCAGCCTTTTACCTGGGTGGTGTCGGAGTGTCAGCTATGTCAGACAGAAGACATCCATCTTCCTCTACAAGCTATGTATCCCTCACGAGAACAACAGACAGCAATCCCCAACAGGCAGTTTAATAACGCAAATAACTGGCATGCAGGACTAAAACAATACTGATAAGGAATGAAATGCAACCGGCGAGTTATCAAATAATATAGTTGTGGAATTAATTGTCATAATCGATCAGATTAAGCACACTGCCTGCAAACTATTGTTTACTATTATACTTTACAAGTTAACAGACAAGACGAAAAACCAACGGAGGTAATTGGCTAAAATCTTAAGATTCAATTAGCTAAGCTATAATGGTAGATATCATGTACTTTAATATGATTGGAAGAATTTCTTTGTTTTAAAGGATTTTGCCTTTTTATATCAGAAATTGAAGCCACAGACTTGAAGATCAAATACAAATGTAACAGAGGAAAAGTTGAATAACCAAAAGTGATAAAGATAGTGACACTGGGTACAGCTAAACAACATCCATATCAACACAAATAACAACTGGACACCACAAATGTTCATCATAAGGATTCTAAAACAATTCTGTATATATCTAATTCAGAAATCTTCAAAAGCTAAACTTTCAAGGAAAGGTAGAGGAACTCAAAAACAACAAAATGACAAACAGAATCACAAAAAATGTAATCAAAGCAATCAGACGAAATCACGTAAAGCATCCTCCTACATGAATCTTCAGACAAAAGACAAAACAAGAACACAGAACAAGCACAGAAATATCCCCTGATGCACGAGCAACGCAGCGAAGGGGGATGGGGAAAGCGAAGAAGCTGGCAGGAGTCAACAGAGCCTGCCCAATCGGTTTCCGAGATCTATCCCTCAAACCTGGAGGTTTTGTCGATTGTGTCAGCTGAGTCAGCCACCAGGCATCCATCAGCCCAGCAGACACCATTACCCCACGACTAAAGAATGAAAAGACGGCTGGGGTGTGGGGTTCCCTATCGCTCAAGGGGTCCTCTTTGTGTTGCGCCAGTTCCTCGGTGAAATGTGAAACAGCCGGTTTTTTTTATATAAAGAGAAAGAGCAAAGAAGAAGAGGAAGAAGACAAAAAGACTGTTGGAATGTGTGTGTGTGTGTGTGGGGGGGGGGGGGGGGGGGGGAGCAGACAGACAGACAGGCAGGCATAAAAACAGAGACATAGAGAAGGCAAGGCAAGGCTATTTATTTCGACCACAATAAAGTAGCACCTATGTGCGCTTTTACGTCTAGTCACCACTTTTATTAGGGAATAACTAGTCTATATCATGATGTTTTGTGTGTGTGTGTGTGTGTGTGTGTGTGTGTGTGTGTGTGTGTGAGTGAGAGAGAGAGAGAGAGAGAGAGAGAGAGAGAGAGAGAGAGAGAGAGAGAGAGAGAGAGAGAGAGAGAGAGACACACACACACACACACACACAGACACACAGACACACAGACACAGGCAGACAAACACACAGACAGACAGACGCCAGTTTAGGGTGTGGGGATCGGTATCCCCACAGGTCTGTCCTGTGTGCACGGTTCAGTCACACCGGTGTTTTAAGGTGTGGGGACTTTCGCTACGTGTTACATACAATGCAAGGCAATGTCGGGACCAAGATGTCGGATGGCCCATACATGCAAGAAAGCAAACTCTTCAACGTGAAGGGTGTGTGTTGTGTTGCATTGTGTTGTGTTGCGAGTACGCACGCGCGCGTGTGAGTGTGTGTGTGCGTGAGTGTGTACGCGCGTGCGTGCGTATACATGTTTGTGTATGCGTGTCTCTGTGTGTCTGTGTCTGTGTGCCACGGTATGTAAAAACTGTAAGAACCGATTCATGCATTCTAGTATGCACACAACTGCATAAATACATAGATAAACAGATACATTATACAGATGGGCTATTTATCAAGCTGGATGCAGACAAGAATGCACTGGAAGACCTACCAACAGAAGAAAAAGTGGAAAGCCTGGCTAAGCGAGGAACACATTACATTGGCAAGCGGGTAGGTTGAAAGATAGCCAGAAGCAAATAGATAGTCAGATAGACAGACAGAGAGACAGACAGGAACAGTAACCCAAACAGACATATAGATTAATCGATGGTCAGACAGACAGACACGTATACATATAGATAGGTAGGTAGATAGACAGATAAATAGATAGATAGATAGATGATAGATAGATAAATAGATAGATAGATAGATAGATAGATAGATAGATAGATAGATAGATAGATAGATAGATAGATAGATAGATAGATAGATAGATAGATAGATTATTGAGTGCACACATCCATTCTCTCTCTTTCTCGCTCGCTCTATCTATCGATGTCTGTCTGTCTCGTATAACATCACTTATAGAGGAAAGATGATACAATAAAGAACATACACACACGCGCACGCACACACACTAACACACAATTTGATTCTAAACTAAAAGAAAAAAAAGCCAACCCTTCCCCCGTAAAAAAAGAGATCCTAACCAGCCACACTCCCACCATCCCCATCCCCCTGAAAAAAAGGCAACCCAAAGCAAAACATCTCTCTCTATCTCTCTCTCTCTCTCACACACACACACACACACACACACACACACACACACACACACACACACACACACACACACACACACACACACACACACACACACACACACACACACACAACACAGCGAACGAAAACTTTCTATCACAAACAAGGATGATTACAACGCAGGAAGGATCAGTACCAGTAACAGAGGACGATCACTGTTTCAGTCTGTGAAGAACTAATCAGGCTCAGGCAGCGATTACAGCCCCGATAATTATGGCCTTTGCTGTCGGCCGGACAATTTGCAAACTGAATCTCTTCCATTCCCCTAGTTCCTGCGAGACACTTCCACACAAGCAACCGGCAGCTTTCCACAACCAAGGCGTAATTAGGTGAGTGGGGGTGATGAAGTTTTTACTTTGCCTTGATCGATGGAGGCAGAAGGGGTATGTGTGTGTGTGGGGGGGGGGTGTGTGTGCTGGCTGTGTGTGTGTTAGAGAGAGAGAGTGGGGGCGGGAGGGAGGGAGGGAGGGAGGGAGGGAGGGAGGAGAGAGAAGAGAGAGAGAGAGAGAGAGAGAGAGAGAGAGAGAGAGAGAGAGAGAGAGAGAGAGAGAGAGAGAGAGAGAGAGAGAGAGAATCAGAATCAGAATCAGAATCAGAATCAGAATCAGAAATTATTTATTGCCATTAAAGTCACATGGACTTATTGACACAACAAAATAAACTCCACATATTCATCAATACAACATACTATTCACTGGTCAGCATGACTGAAATGATGTGCAGGCAAAAAAACACCCAAAACTACCACAAAGCAAAACCATGTTGCATTCTATCTTATTTCAATTGTTCTCTTTTTTCAAAACAGGAACAAACATATTGAATTATTTCAGCTTGATGATTATCAGTTACTAAAACATTGCTTAATTTGTCTATACCATTCTTATATTCTTTGACATCAGATTTCAGATTTACCAATATTTGTTTTCTTTGTTCAGTATATAAGATACACTCATCAAGTAAATGAAACTCGTCTTCTATTTTGTTGCAGTATTGACAAGTTCTGTTCTCTCTTGGTATATTCTTATATCTTCCTTTTTCTATCATTAAATCATGGCAACTTGTACGAAATTTACAAAATGTTTTCCTATGGTTTTTGTTTCACAGTTAATAAGATATGGTTCTAGTCTATATTCTTTAGTCACAAAATTATAAAAGTTAAGTTTTTAAGAGAGGAGAGAGAGAGAGAGAGAGGAGAGAGAGAGAGAGAGAGAGAGAGAGAGAGAGAGAGAGAGAGAGAGAGGACAGACAGACAGACAGACAGACAGACAGACAGACAGACAGACAGACAGTGTGTGTGTGCGTGTGTATGTATGTGTGTGTGTGTGTGTGTGTGAGCGCGCGCGTGCGCGCGTGCGCGTGTGTGTGTGTGCGTGTCCCCCTTGTCTGTGTGGATGTTTGCGTGCCAGAGTATGTGCGTGATTGCGTGCCTGCAAATGTGTTTGAATGTTTTCCTTTTCTTTCGTTTATTTCAAATGATATCTTCTTCTATTACTTTATTCCATCGTAATTCACTCAATGTTACTTTTTAGGTTAGAAGAGTGTTTCGTAATTAATTGCCTGTCTTGGGATTTCTCCTCCCTCTGTGCATTTCCGTTTGTCTGCATGTGTCTCTCTTTGTCTCTCGGTATCTCTGTCTGTCTGTGTCTCTATCTCATTCTCTTTCATGCGTGCGTGCATACGTGCGTGAGTGCGTGTGTATGTGTGTGAGTGACAGAGATAGAGAGAGAATGAATGAATGAATGAATGAATGAATGAATGAATGAATGAATGAATGAATAATCTTTATTTTCCAAGGGTAACAGAGTAAGCATCCACATACTTTCTTTCTTTCTTTCTTTCTTTCTTCTTTCTTTCTTTCTTTCTTTCTTTCTTTCTTTCGAGAGAGAGAGAGAAGAGAGAGAGAGAGAGAGAGAGAGAGAGAGAGAGAGAGAGAGAGAGAGAGAGAGAGGAGAGAGAGTGAGAGAGAGAGAGAGAGAAGAGTGTGTGTGTGCATGTGTACGTCTTTGTGTGTGTGTGTGCGTGCGTGCGCGCGCATGTGTGTGCGAGTGAGCGCATGTGCATATGTGTATGAGTGTGAGTGCCTGAGTGTATGTATTTGGTGTGATTGCGTGACTGCCAGCGTGTTTGTGTTGTATTAGTTTTTCTTTAAATATTAGTTGTATCTTCTATTGATTTTAATCTTTTATAATTCACTCGATCTGAATTTTTAGGTTATCAGAGTGTTTGGTAATTAATTGCCTGCCTTAGATCTACTGTTTCGTCTGGACATTGATCCGTCTTCCTGTCTGTCTGCATGTGTCTCTCTTTCTGTCTGTCGAGTGGGTGTGTGTACATGTGTTTGTATATGTGTGCGTGTGTGTATGCGTGTGCGTGTGCGCGCATGTGTCTGTGTGTGTGTGTGTGCCCAAGCGCGTGCAGGGGTTATGTTCTTCACCGTCTGTAAGTCTGTTCACACGATCTGAACAGAAGAGTTTTTGTTTTTCAAAATTGCAAGCAACAACAACCCAAAAAAATCCACTAGAAATAAAGTTTGTAGAGCACGTACAGATGCGAGCGGATAAAGTTCAGAAAGGAAAAAAAAATGATTATGTGCAAGAAACAAACATTATGTGCAAGAAACAAACTATACAAACGAACTTTAAAGAAAAGGGACCAAACCTCAGAAAAGTTTTTAAAAAATACAAATTACGCTCTGTAGAGCTGTCAAGAATCTAGAATATCAAATTCCTATCCCAATACTATATCAATATCTTTCTGGAACAAAATACAGAATAAATACATGCAGCTTCATTTTTTCTTCTCTTTTTATCAAACACTTTTCCCGTGCTGAATAATGCTTAGGAAGGATGAATATTCCCTTTCTTATATGATCATGCGAAAATGAAACGTTTGATAGGGCTTTTCATCTTTTTTTAATTTATCACTGACGGACAGATAGACAGACAAACAGAAGCAGAGAGACACAGAATGAGAGAGAGAGAGAGAGGAGAGAGAGAGAGAGAGAGAAAAGAGAGAGAGAGAGAGAGAGAGAGAGAGAGAGAGAGAGACAGACAGACAGACAGACAGACAGACACAGACAGACAGACAGAGACAGACAGACAGACAGACAAACAGCAACAGACAGATAAAAGTGTGTGTGTTTGTGTGTGTATGGATGTGTGTATGCGTTTGTTTGTTTGTTTGTTTGTTTGTGTGTGTGTGTGTGTGTGTATTGTGTGTGTGTGTGTGTATGTGTGTGTGTGTGTGTGTGTGATGTGTGTGTGTGTTTGTATGTATGTGTGTGTGTGTGTGTGTGTGTGTGTGTGTGTGTAGTGAGTGAGTGAGTGAGTGAGTGAGTGAGAGAGAGAGAGGAGAGAGAGAGAGAGAGAGAGAGAGAGAGAGAGAGAGGAGAGAGAGAGAGAGAGAGAGAGAGAGAGAGAGAGAGAAGAGAGAGAGAGAGAGAGAGAGAGAGAGACAGAGTCAGGATGATAGAGAGAAGACAAACAGACAGGCATGCAGGCAGGCAGAGAAAGTGGAGAGAATGAAGGGAACAAACTAATTCATATAATCATGTCATCACGCAGGTCCTCACGTCCTCACAGAGCTTGATTTCCCTAAGATAAAATACAGCTGAAAACTAAACACTCCATCTGGCAACCAAAGCAGAATTTCACATGTCACTTTTTCGTCTCCTCATCAGAAACGTAAACTAATTCCAAGGGCAAACATTCCTAAAACAACAAAAACATGGTTACTGGTTGTTACTGCTTTTGCTACGGGTTTTTTTCTTCTCTCCTGTCTCGCTGTTAAAATTTCAGCAGAGCCGACGGGGTTTCAATAACAAAAATAATCTAATTACCTAACGGCCATTTGTTGACAGAAAGCCACACAGTGGAAACTAGCCGGTAGGCGACAGGGTTTTTTGGCTTAGTTTTTAACAAATCAGTGTCAACTAAAGGTGAGAGTTTTAGAACTAGAATGATCGTTGTGTGCCCAGGTCAACATGCCTCATAAGGAAGTGTTGACTATTGACCCAGACATGCAAGCAAAATTATCCACACAAGTGTGGATTGTTAGAATAAATCTAAATTTGCACGCAGACGGACGAGCATACAGATGTTCGCATGCGGTTATGCAGAAAGCAAAATCATCAGTAAATAACTAAGAATAAACAGAAAGAGAGAGAGAGAGAGAGAGAGAGAGAGAGAGAAGAGAGAAGAGAGAGAGAGAGAGAGAGAGAGAGAGACAGAGAGACAGAACAGAAGGACGAGAGAAGACAGAGCAGAAGAGAGGAGACAGACAGAGAGACAGAGAGAGCAGCAGACAGACAGTAACAGAAGAGGAGACAGACAGAGACACAGAGAGACGATAGTACCAGAAGTAACAGATAGAGACAGCTAGAGAGCATAGTACCAATAGAAGATAGATAGCCAGATAGAATAGATAGATAGATAGATAGATGATAGATAGATGATAGATAGACAGACAGATAGATAGATAGACAGACGGAGAGAGAGAGAGAGAAATAGAGAGGGAGAGACAGAGACACAGAGAGATAGACAGACAGACAGACAGAGAGAGGGAGAGACAGAGAGAAAGAGGGAGAGACAGACAGACAGACAGACAGACAGAGCGTTAAATCATCCAAGAACAGCAACAACAGGACGATAACACACTCGAACGATCACACGTATATAACTTGACATTCTAAGAACGCAACACCGATACAACTACAAAAAATCAACAATTCGATCTGACAGCAACCCCTGAATTCCAAATACCACCTTGTGGTTTGCTCATTAGGCATGCAAGACAATTTTATGGACGGACGTTCCCTCAACAAAACAAAACCTAGTGGTAGGCTGGTCACATGCTATTTTCTCTCCATTAGCACCCCATTAATATTTCAGCACGGCCTTCGGGGCTTCAATGGAATTTAATTATTTCAAAGCCATTTGTCAACGGGAGGCTAAGAGGTGCAAAGAGCTTCCATGGGAATGTTTCTTTTTCTCTTTCCCCTTTTACAGGAAAAAAAAAGGTTGGGATCGAAGAAAGAGTTGGTTTTGTAACATCCCTTATAGGTTGTTTTTTGTTAGGTTGGGTTTTTTTTTTTTTTTTTTTTTTTTTTACTTTATCAGCAAAGGTGCGTTACATGTGGGCTGGAACTTGCTCATACGTTGGTGGATCGGTGGTCTGGAAGTAACGCACCCACTTAGAAAATGAGAAGGCGTGGGTTCGTCTTCCTTTTGAGGCGGAACTTTTGCTCCAGCCACCAGACTTAGAGTGGTGGTCTAGGTACTAGTCTTTCGGATGAGACGATAAACCGAGGTCCCGTGTGCAAAACACATTCAGTACACGTAAAAGAACCGGACCCCACGGTAACAACAGAATTTGTCCATGGCAAAATCCTGTAGACATTAAACCACTCATGGGAAAACGAATTAATGCAGACATATATCTATCTATCTATCTATCTATCTATCTATCTATCTATCTATCTATCTATCTATCTATCTATCTATCTATCTATCTATCTATCTATCTATCTATCTATCTATCTATATCTATATATATATATACTCTCTCTCTATATATATATGCACATACACATACACATACATGGCCAGCGTTGCACATGTGGCGACGCACTCCCACCGGGAAGAGCAGCCCAAATGTACAACACAATACAATGTAATGTAGGACAAGACAAAGACACGAAAATTCTTAAAAACTGAGAGGTATAAATAAATTGATGTGTAATTTATCACTTCCTCCCCGTAGGTAAGACTGCAGGTAGAAGTGTCAACCATGCACCAACGCAAGGAAAACACATAGCGATAATCAAAATTAAATAGACAAAAATCATACCAGTGTGTCTGCATATCGACTTGCATACGTACGCACGCCAACAAATTTTCTTTCATATATGTGAAATGCTTCAGCAATAAGAGTAAAGAGTCACTTTAAAGCAGCTGTCATAATAGTGCATTGCACTGAAAAATAGCATCAGCTATTTATTTTAAAAATCTTTCAAGAATGTTTTTGAATGTCACATATTGTTTATTTTACAACCTTTCTAGAGTGCTTCTGAATTGTAGGAATATTTTACAAATTTTTCAAGCGTATTATTATTTTTTGGATAACATGGACCATTTATTTCACAAATCTTTTAAGAGTATTTTTGGAATGGATCAACGCTAAATTACAGCCGAATGCACTCCATCTAATTAAGTTTAAATGAAACTGTCATGAAGTTGAACATAAAGTGAACAGATGCAAGAATGCTCTAACCACAAAATAGAATGTGTGTCACACCTGTGATCAAACATTCTGTATCTGAATGTGTGTGGTGGTGTGTGTGTGTGTGTGTGCGTGCGTGCGTGCGTGCGTGCGTGCGTGGTGTGTGTGTGTGTGCGTGCGTGCGTGCGTGCGTGTGTGTGTGTGTGTGATCTTTATCACACATTCCTTTTCCCTCTCTGTCTCGGTACCCTTTCTCTTTCCCTTTTTTATCTCTGTCTGTCTACATGTCTGTTTGTATATTTCTCTCGCCCTCTCTCTGTCTTTCGGATTATTAAAGCACTGCAATAATGATACTTTGCAACTGGGAAAATAAAACCCTGATACATAATCACTTTGTTACATGGGCTGACTGGTAACATGCATCAGCCTGCTTTTCTTCCTGTTCGCGTTCCTTTCCTCACTGTTTTCCTTTCTCTCACTGCCTGCCTTCACACCCCCTCTCTATCCCCGAAGTCGGAGTGCGGTTACCTTAATTGTAGGCAGATACGGTTGAATTAAGTCTCACCCTACGTAAACCTCGGATCTCTAGACGAGGAACGGATAAAAACGCTTCTCTCTCTCTCTCCCTCTCTCTCTCCCTCTCTCTAGATCCGCCCCCCCTCTCTCTCTCCCTCCCTCCCCCTCTCTCTGTCTCTCTCTGTATCTCTGTCACTCTCTGTCACTCTCTCTCTCCTCTCTCTCTCTCTCTCTCTCTCTCTCTCTCTCTCTCTCTCTCTCTCTCTCTTCTTTCCTTTCTGCCTGCCCCCCCCCCCTCTCTCTCTCCTCCCCGTTCTGTCTCCCTCCCTCATTCATTCCCTTCCTGCCTCCTTATCGCTTCAGAAAAACTTCCTCCAAGTTGCCAAAACGTCTCCCCATTTCCTCTAAAACAAACTTTTCTGACATGGCGAACACGTCACATGACTCTTCTTCTGTGTACAAGTGCACCGGGACCAGCGTGAGAGATACCACACCAGTGAAAAGAAGCAGACAAAAAGAGAAAATGGAAGAAGAGGAAAAAAAAAGAGGAGGAGGGTGAGAAAAAAGAGGAGGAGAAAGGTAAAGAAGAAGAAGAAGAAGAAGAAGAAGAAGAAGAAGAAGAAGAAGAAGAAGAAGAAGAGAAACAAGACGTAGAAGAACAAGAATACGAAGAATGCGAAGAATTCGAAGAATGCGAAGAAGATTAACACCACCACAAACAACAACAACAATAATAAAACAACTACTAGAATACAACCAAAAAAACCAACAAATTTCAATAAAGAAAGGGGAAAAAAAGATGACGTAGCAGT
>CM060321.1:43929358-43931858 GCA_030674155.1 Stramonita haemastoma
GCCAATACCACAAAACCCTTGCCAAGGAGGCGCGGGGCGGGAAGGCACACTGACAGACAGCTTACAACAGCTACAACAGCCATACATGCCCCCCCTCTTCCCAAAATCAAATAGAAATAACACACACACAAAAATAACCCTCATAACATACAAAGAATAAGCACACACAAACATACAGAACAAAACAAGCATGTCTAATACTTTTACAAAGAACGAATTTTTTTTTTAAAAAGAAACACAAACAAAACAAAACAAAACCCTGAATATTCCGAAAGTCAAGGAAAAGAAATTTGAGCAGTGGCGTTGAAAAGTAAAGGAGGGGAAAGGGATTACCAAGGTGTAAAAAACGGCTACTCCTGCCAGCCCCAAAGAAAATCCCCGAGACAGAAGGAGGGCACAAGAAAAGAAGGGGGGGGGGGGGGGGGGGGGGGGGGGGGTAAGCAGGCCACTAAGTCAAAACACATTGGTTCCAGACAGAATGCATGCTGACTAGCAAATACAAATCGCCCCACGGAGGCAAACCAACCAGGCGCACGTGCGCGCGTCACAGAAAATGGTCAGGTATTGCTGTAATTTTGCAATTGTAGCTGCCTGCTGGAAAGAAGCCCCACAACTCAATTGTTCTTTCTGGGGAAAGAGAGGAGAGGAGAGGAATGGTGAGAGGGTGAGGGTGGAAGGGTTGGAGGAGGTGGAAGAGGAGAGGAGAGAGAGAGAGAGAGGAGAGAGGAGAGGAGAGAGAGAGAGAGAGAGAGAGAGGAGAGAGAGAGAGAGAGAGAGAGAGGGCCCCCCCCCCCCACCCCACACCCCACCACACACACACAAAACAATGTGCACATGTGCATGCCTGAATGTCGACGTAGGTATGTGTACAGAATGCAGGCCTGCGCGTACTAAAAATGGCGAGGGCTGGCAGAACCGAAAACACAAAACAGACCACCTACTTCGCTTCCACGCTCCACTATTAGCTCCAACAGTTGTATTCAGTGCGGTTTTTAAAAAAAAGTTTTTCTTTTTGGTCCTCTATGATAAAACGTTCAGAACTTGGATCTGGTAATAACCTACAAGCTCCCAGTCCTTCTTTTTCCTATCTACATAACTGCACACATGAATAATGAAACAAATATTCTGGACTTCTTCGCGTAACGGTATACACAAATCAACAAAAGCATCCCCCTTTCACTTCCTTTTTTTCATTTCCATAAGGTATTCGATCAAAGAAGGCACTTAGTTGAGACACCTGCTACGCACGTCAGTAGGTTTCCAAAAGCCTTTCAAAGTAAAGTGAATTGGCAGCCAGCTCTCTAGGACGCATCCGGAAAATAGATGGCAGTCTACTGTGGTTCCGATCTCCACTCTTGAGCCCCTCTATCTGGGTCAGCTCTGGAATTGAAGAAACCGTCGCAGATAAATTGTATTGTACTGCACTGTACTGTCCTCGACTATACTACACTGTACTACACTACACTGTTCTATACTGCACTGTACTGTACTATACTGTGCCGCACAGAACTACAGAACTGCACCGGTGTGTTCTGAATTTGTGTCACTGTGTTTATGTGTGAATTTGGTCTTGTTGTTTCTGAATGTTGGTTCTGTGTATCTCTGAATTGTCCTATGCTGTGTTCTGAATTGTCTGTGTTCTGAACTTGTCTGCTGTTCTGAATTTGTCATGTTGCTTCTGAATTGTAGCTGAACTGATTCTGAATGGTCTGTGTTCTGAATTGTCTGTGTTCTGAACTGTCCTGTACTACACTAAACTGTTACTACTTATCACTGCACTACTGTTTATGCTGTGTCTACTGCTGTACTGCCAATCTACACGAACTGCACTACAACCGCGCTGTGTTCTGAAATGTCTGTGTTCTGAATTGTCCTATACTACACTACACTGTTCTATACTGCACTGTACTGTACCATACTGTGCTGCACAGAATGCATCGCTGTGTTCTGGATTGCATTAGGGTGTACCGTTTTGCGTGTATTGTCACACACGGACTTCTCTGCATGGCATTTCGCGTGCTTTTCCCGAAGACAGCGTGTCGGGTTGCCGTGGGATGGCCCCAAAATGTTAAGATTTGAGAGGTGTTTTTTTTTATCTATCTTGTGTTCATGTGTATTTTTTTAACTTTTGAAAATGAGTTTCGAAGCATAATTTTACCCGAGACAACTGTTTTATCACACTCGAAATAAAACACGTATGTTTATTCTTGCCATTAAAAAAAAACTTTTTTGAATGTGCACTAGAGGCGTACATAACACACAGACTCTGTTTGTCTTTTCATCCTAAAGACTAGAGCCTCAACCATCCCACTAGGTCTGAAGGAGATGACGGGATAGGCTGGTGGTTAGAGCGTTGCACTTTGTGATCACGATCTGACAGCCCGTGTTCGAGCCCATTTAAGGGAATTTTTCCCCTGCAGTTAACATCAGTGCAGACTCAACTCCCCCGAATGTTCTTCGGATGAGACTATAAAGTAAGGTCTCATGTGCGAACGCAGGC
>CM060321.1:43936858-43944358 GCA_030674155.1 Stramonita haemastoma
ACACATGGTAGTGAAACAAACAAGCAATTAAGTAAATAATTTATCACTACACAAACACACACTGGTAACAAATACACACACACACACACCACACACACACACAAACACACACACACACAGCACGCAAACACAACACACAGATGCACACACGCACGTTTCGCAAGTAGAGCAGAACCAGAGTAAACAATAACACAACAGCCACACACAGTCACAAAAACACGACACAAAAACATCTGACACGACGACAGGAAAAACAAGCTTAACCGAAATAAACACAGAGAGTGAGAGAAAAAGAAGACGAGGGAAGAGTGAGAGAGAGAGAGACAGAGATAGAGAGAGAGATGAGAGAGAAGAGAGAAGACGAGGAGAGAGAAGAGAGAGAGAGAAGAGAGAGAGAGAGAAGAGAGAGGAGAGAGAGAGAGAGGAAGAGAGAGAGAGAGAGAGATGAGAGAGAGGAGAGAGAGAGGAGAGAGAGAGAGAGGAGAGAGAGAGGAGAGAGAGAGAGAGAGAGGAGAGGAGGAGAGAGAGAGAGAGGGGAGAGAGGAGGAGAGAGGAGAGAGAGAGGAGAGGAGAGAAGAGACGAGAGAGAGAGAGAGAGAGAGAGAGAGGGGAGAGAGAGAGGGGAGAGAGAAGAGAGAGAGAGAGGAGAGGAGAGGGAGGAGGGGGGAGGGGGAGAGAGGGGAGGGAGAGAGAGAGGGAGAGAGAGAGGAGAGAAGAGAGAGAGAGAGAGAGACAGAGAGAGACGAGAGAGACAGAGAGAGAGAGAGAGAGGAGAGAGAGGAAGAGAGAGAGAGAGAAGAGAGAGACGAGAGAGAGAGAGGAAGGAGAGACGAGAGGAGAGAAGAGAGAAGAGAGAGAGAGAGAGAATCCCACAAGAAATGAAAGAAAGAAAAAAAACAATCATGCAAAAAAAAAAAACAGCGATGTGACACTGGGGAGAGAGGGGAGGGAGAGGGAGAGTGGGAAGAGAGAGAAAAAAAAGCAAACTCACAGAAAAAGAAATAAAGTTTACAAAATTGAAAAAAAAAAGTGAAAGAGACAGAAAAAAATAAACAAAGGGGAAATAATAGAGAACAGAAAAAGTAACAAAAGGAAGAAAAGTAAAACAAAACAAAACCATCAAAACCATTCAAATAGAAAATAAAAAAAGAAGAGACAGGATGTCGAGAAAAAAAAGCAAACACGCACAAACATAGAAACAGAACAAAACGAAAATAAAAAGCAGACCTCTAAAACAAAAAGAAAGAAACAAAACACACACACACACACACACACACACACACACACACACACACACACACACACACACACACACACACAACACACACACACACACACACACACAAAGAAAAGAGGGACAGAAAGAAAAAAAGAACTACATAAAAAACAAATGTCCCCCTCACCTTAAAAAACCCAAACAAAAGGAAAGGCGTCAAACCCCCCTCCCCCCAAAAAAACCCTCCCCCAAAACAGAGAAAGAAACAAAAAGTAAACAACTGATAAAAAAAAGAGTAAAGGATAGGACAGGGACAAAGACAGAAGGGAAAAAAAAAGAAAGAAGAAAAAGAACACTTTAGGAAAAAAAGAAAGAAGAAAAAGAACACTTTAGGGAAAAAAAGAAAGAAGAAAAAGAACACTTTCTTCTCACTCTCAGCCGACAAGCGGACGGAGCAGAACGAAATACGATGTGAAAGCTGCCAAATGCCAGGAAGGAAGAGAAACAAATCGTTTCCGAAACGCTGCTACCTTCACAAAAGACAAAGAAAAAGAAAGAAAACGGAAAAGAAAAAAAACCAGAGAGATCGAAGGAGATGGGTGCACAGGTAGACCTACACATGTGTGAACTTCAGTGAACATATCACGAGGAGAGGAGAGAGGAGGAGAGAGAGAGAGAGAGAGAGAGAGAGAGAGAGAGAGAGGAGAGAGAGAGAGAGAGAGAGAGGAGGAGGAGAGAGAGAGAGAGAGAGAGAAGAGAGAGAGAGAGAGAGAGAGAGAGATGGTGCGCGCGCGCGCGCGCGCGCCTGCGCACGCGTCCCTACGTGTTCGTGTGAATCAGGGGTGAAATAAAAGAACGAAAAAAAAAACCGCAGAAAAAAGTTTAAGAACCACAATCCCACTCCTTTCCCGCCTTCCCCCCTCTCTGTCACATAACTCTACTCCCCCACCCACCCACACCTCCAAAACAAAAACATACACAAAGAACGAAAATCACAACAAAACACAACAAAAAGAAAAATAATAAACTGAAGACAAAAAATACTTGGAGGAATGGGTGCGGGAATAAAAAAAAAAAAAGACACTGAGGTGAGAGGGAGTAAAGAGGATTTGAACAAGGCCAAACTAGAGAAGAAAAAAAAGGAAGATGATGATAGTATGGTGGTGCTAGTGACGGAGGTGGTTAATGGTGGTGACGGTGATAGCGATGATGACAGAAGGAGCAGAAGTTGATGACGATGGCGACAAAAACGACAACGAGATGACAACTTTGGTTTTGTTTTCTGGAGATGGAAAAAATAGGAAGACTACAGCGGAAAAAAAAGAGGAAGAGGAGGAGAAGGAAGGAAGAAGAAAAGAGGAAGAAGAGAGAAGAAGAAGAAGAAGAAGAAGAAGAAGAAGAAGAAGAAGAAGAAAACAAAACAACAACAACAAACAACAACAATAACGACATGTGTAACAACATTCACAAATTGAGGAGACAATTATCACCATACTAAACAGCACACATTTACCCCCCCCCCCCCCATTCACCACACAAACACACAACTCCTACACCTCCTCCACCCCCACCCCCCCACACACATACCAACAAACGAACAAAACCAACAGGCAGACTAACAAGCTTACAAACCCACAAACCCACACGCAGACGCATACACAAAAAACTCCCCACAGAAGCGCAGTGGCGCGATAAAAAATGCATCACACCTCAAAGGAAATATCCACTCGTCAATTCCATTTGCAGCGGCTGAACACTTAGTTCCCTCCCTGCGATGCCTCCATGCAATGCAGTTAGCATTCGGTTGGCGCTGGTGCGAAAATACCTCTCTCTCTCTCTCCTGCTCCTCCTCTTCCTCCCGTTTTTTTTTCTACCGTATACCCCAAACCCAAGCCACCTTACCACACATAGAGATAGATGCAGACAGAGACAGACACGTGCATAAGCAGGCGTGCATAGACAGAGAGACAGACACAAACAGACACAGAGACAGACAGACAGACGCGCGCACGCACACACACACACACACACACACACACACACCACACACACACACACCACACACACACACACACACACACACTCTCTCCTCTCTCTCTCTCTCGCACATGACAGACACTCAAGCATACATGCACACACACACAAATATACACAGACACACACATACTTTGATGTCACCAAGTATGAATAGATTTAAATTTAACAACAATAACAACACACACACAGACAAACACCTAGCCACATACACACACAAACACACGCACGCACACACACACAACACACACACCACCACAACACAACACAACACACACCACACACACACACACACCAACCATCTATCTATTGTGTCCCCAACCCTCAAGTATTCTCCCTCCCCTGTCCCACATCCCCTACCCCCTCCCCCCCCCCCCCCCCCAACAGCCTTCTTACTCTGACAAGGAACGGTGACAGGCTCCGTCATTTGATTTTGGGGCATTCTTTTTTTGTGGGTGTCTGTCTGTCTGTCTGTCTATCTGTCTGTCTGTCTGTCTGTCTGTCTCTTTTTCTCTGTGTCTGCTTATCTTATTGTTTCTATCCCTCTATCTCTCAATATGTTTATTTCTTTGTCTATCTGTCTGTTTGTTTGTTTGTCCATCTCTTTGCCTTTCTCTGTTTCCATGTCTCTATTCCTCTGTCTTATAATTATATGTTCATATCTTTGTCACACAGATCTGTCTGTGTGTCTTTGTTTTTCTCTTTGTTTCTATGTCTACATCCATCTGTGTTTATATCTGTTAATCTCTGTCTTTATCTCTCTGTCTCTGTCTATATCTGTTTATCTCTCTGTCTTTATCTCTATCCCTCTGGCTTTATGTCTTTATCTATTAATCCCTTTGTCTCTATGTATCTGTTTCTCTCTCTGTCTTTTTGTTCGTGTAAATCTGCCTTTTCTAGTCGTTCATTTTATAATCATTTCCGTTGAAAGTGATACTAGAAAACATATGTTGTCTACAATTTCGTCTGACTGTATTCGTGTGTATGCCAATAGTGTGCGTGTGCGTGCGTGCGTGCGTGTGTGTGTATGTGTGTGTGTTTGTGTTGGCGCGCGCGCGCGCGCGCACGTGTGTGTATGTTTGTGTTGGCGTGTGTGTGTGTGTGTGTTTGTGTGTGTGTGTGTGTGTGTGTGTGTGTGTGTGTGCGCGCACGGCGCGTGTGGTTGTTGGTGTCTTGGTGTGTGTGTGTGTGTGTGTGTGTGTGTGTGTGTGTGTGTGTGTGTGTGTGTGGTGTGTGTGTTGTGTTGGTGAAGTCTAATTTTATTTCAGATGGTACTGGATGGTACTCTGTATGTGTGTGTATATTATGTGTGTATATATATTATATTTTAGTGTATGTATATGTAGTATGTGTATATATTAAATATACATATATATTGTGACGTTCCACCAATAATACGTCGGAGTGCACAGAGGTCAATTTTTAGATAATGACATATTATTAATGTGCAATAAAGTGGTATCAATACAAAAAGATTGAAATCGGACAATACTGTGCAAAGTTATTACAATTGAAATGGTAGATGCAGGATGTGACAAATGAGAACGGGCAAATTTATTTTCGTAACAGGTTGTCAGAATGAGGCTTGGTATATTTCAAATCACATTTAAAGCAAAAGGATAAAAGTTATGCCTTGATATTTCAGTATAGGTAGATAAACCGACATAGTTTAATATCAATCAAATTTCAAATTGACAACTTGACCCCACTGCCTTTAATGGCTCTAGCGCAAAATTGGTATGTGCGAAGCGACTCATTTCGTGGTGGAGCGTCACATATATGTGTTGGTGTGTGTGTGTGTGTGTGTGTGTGTGTGTTGTGTGTGTGTGGTGTGTGTGTGTGTGTGTGTGTGTGTGACAGTCAATCAATCAATCAATCAATCAAAATTTTTATTTTCAGATGGTACATTGAGTAAGCATCGATTTGCTTTTTTCCATCAAGCCATCTAGTGTGTATGTGTGCGTGTGTGTGCGTGCATGCGTGTGTGTGTGTGTGTCTATCTGTCTCTCTGTATCTCTGTCTCTGTCTCCCTCTCTATCTCTCCCTCCCTCTCTCCCCTCTTCGTGTCCCCTATCCATCATGCTTACAGCACAGTGGCGGCTAGCGGAGAGACAGAGGGAGGGAGGGAGTAGTGAGGAGGGACATCAGAGGGAATAGCGTGAGCCTTGTTCCCAGCGGGACACTGTCTACACTTCCCAACATCGGTTGACAGATTATTTATTTATCTATTTGCTTTGCTTATTTGCTTATGTGCTTGTTTGTTTGTTTTATTATACGTGTGTATTTGTCACCTCTTATTTGTTTAGTTTAAACACAATTTTATTTGATCAAAACAATACACCGGTAAGACAGGAAAAGTAAGTGCATGCATGTTTATTATCTCAATTTTATCTTTTTTGGTTTTTTCATTAACTATTAATTTTTGTTTGTTTACGCTTCAGAGCCTTTTGTTGTTGAGTTGATAAATATATTTGTTTCTATTTTTATTAGTTTCCTTAGTTTTTAAAGATCCCTTTTACTGTTATTTTTATTCTCCTGAGGGTTTAAGAGTCTTGGGATCTATATAGAGGTTAATCATCTGTATGATTCAAATTCATTTTTTTAATTTATAAATTCTAGACTACAGTTTTGGTAGTATGGAAGGCGAGGGGGTGTGTGTTGTGTGTGTGTGTGTGTGTGTTGTGTGTGTGTGTGTGTGTGTGTGTGTGTGTGTGTTGTGTGTGTGTGTGTGGTGGGGGTGGGGGGTGTCTCTATTTCTTTCTTTTACCATGGTGTTTTCATTTTTTTGCTTTGTTTTGTTTCATATTCATCTATTTTCTGACCTATGTCTTACGGAGTTATATTTACGTATTTATCGTATTCCTTAATGTTTGTTTATTTATTCATTCAGAAGACAGTTTCTTGGATCTTAGTGTCCTCCTATAGTACTAAGTATGTGCTCCTCTATCTCTATATCTAAAAAATTTTTTTAAGCGCTGAAATACAAATAGGTAAAGTAAAATCACTTCTTTAATAATTCAAAACAGCAAAAACCGTCAAAAAGTAACTGCTTTTTCATCTTTCCTACCTCCTACCCCACCCCCTCCATCCTCTCTCTCTCTCTCTCTCTCTCTCTCTCTCTCTCTCTCTCTCTCTCTCTCTCTCTCTCTCTCTCTCTCTCTCTTCTCAAAATGTTGATGAAAAATTACCCCAACATAATGCAAGTCAGAGAGTGTAAATCATTTGTCTCAAATATTCTAAACGTGAAGTATTTTCACAGAGTAATCATTCCTCCATGCCTTTCCGCAATCTATCCATCTTTCTCTCTGTCTCTCTCTTTCTGCCTGTCTGTCTATCTGTCTGTCCCCCTCTCTCTCTCTCTCTCTCTGTCTCTCTCTGTCTCTCCTCCCTCTTCTCTCTCTTCTCTCTTCTCTCTCTCTTCTCTTCTCTGTCTCTCTCTCTCTCTCTCTCTCTCTCTCTCTCCCTCGTAAAGGGGAAAAAGCCACTAAGCAAGTGAGAGAGTGTGAAATCATTTGTCTTATGTATTGTAAACGGTCAACATTTTTTTTTACAGAATGATCTCCTTCTCTCTCTCTCTCTCTGTGTCTGTGTTCTGTCTCTCTTTCTGCCTTGTATATCCCCCCCCCATCTCGCTCTCTCTTCCTGTATCTATTTCCCTCCCCATCTCTCCTTTTATCTGTGTGTGTGGTGTGTGTGTGTGTTGTGTGCGTGCTGTGGTGTGTGTGTGTGTGTGTGTGTGTGTGTGTGTGTGTGTGTGTGTGTCTCTCTTCTCTCTCTCTCTCTCTCTCTTCTCTCTCTCTCTCCTTCTCTCTCTTCATTCGCCTTGTCATTCCTTTTGCACACACCGCTTGCAAAATGGATGACTGACGAATCGACTGTCATGCATGATGCATCTTTAAAACAAAAGTGTTTATTCTACTTCCAGACAGCTTTCTCTCTCTCTCTCTCTCTCTCTCTCTCTCTTCTCTCTCTCTCTCTCTCTCTCTCTCTCTCTCTCTCTCTCTCTCTCTCCTCTGTGTCTCTCTTGTTTGCTTTGTTTTTCTCCCCTCTTCCCTAATCGAAAGCAGGAGAGATCGGGAAACCAGTTGCTAAATGGATGAGTGTGAAAGCGCCTGTCAGGTATAATGCGTCTTTAAGCGACAAGCGTTCATTTGGCACTTTTAATTTCAGCACCTGTGGTGTGTGTGTGTGTGTGTGTGTGTGTGTGTGTGTGTGTGTGTGTGTGTGTGTGTGTGTGTGTGTGTGTGTGT
>CM060321.1:43956858-43979358 GCA_030674155.1 Stramonita haemastoma
AGCCCCGCAAAAACAGTTCAGCCCCTACACCGATTTCAAGGAGCTGAGTCCAGCGAAACAGAACTCCTTCAAAGTTTTTTCCAACAAAACCGGAGAGCAGATAAGTACCATGCAAAGTATTTCAATAGACGTGGACAAAAGTTTTGAAGCGGATACTTTCAAAACAGTATTAATTTTGTGATCAGAAATTCATTTCTGTTGCATCCTGTCTGCCAAAGGGCTGTAGGCAGATTCATGGGTGTAAGCAGCTGTCTCCGGGGACAGTATGCATTTCTCCTTTTGGACGGATTGAGGGCACTCGCTTTTTCTGCGGAATTTGGAAGGTTCAAGAAGTGTCGAGAAAGACCGTTACTCCTTTTTTGCATATATATTGTATATAAATGGGTTTTTATCATCCCCGGCTTCCGAGTTGTCTTTCCTGGCTTTTACTGATCCGTTTCTGCTGGCAGAGTGTGGACGCGTACTGATGTAATTGTATTGGTGGTTTGCATTCCGTTTGTGTTTGATTGATTGATTACAAATAGACTGAATGATTGATTATGATTATAAATTGAATGACTGATTACCAATATTATCGTTGATTTTTTTTGTACATTCTCTATGCATTTACAATTTCTTGTTTAATACTTTAAAGAATACTATGGACTAGTTGTACAAATACTGTTGTTGTTGCTGTTGCTGTTTTTGCATTTGCAATTTCTACTACTGACCTCTCAAATAAACCAATAGAGTGAGCTTCCATAAGTCACATTTACCACAAACTGCGCGTTCAAGCACATGTGTGTGCAAGTGTGCATGCATGCGTGCGTGCACGCACACAAGGTTATGTGCGTGATTGCGTGTGTATGCACGCGCGGGTTTAAGTGTGCACATGCTCACAAACCATTGATAAAAGAAAGCACGCATACGCGAACAATGTTGAATAGAGAATCGGAACAATACTGTGGACTCAGATGACATGCATTGCTACAATAGGCACCTTCGGCTTAAATACAGAATACTAGCCGCAAGCAAACAGCTTGCTTTTATATAGACAGAAAAAAAATCCTTTAATTCCATCCACTACTCTGGCGAAGACTATCTAACAATACCGGCATGGCATTGATCGAATCGTTTCTGCTCTATGGCTTTTTAGCTAATATCGAGAAATCGCGTGTAGCCAGACAGTTGGTTTTCAATCTTTTCTAGCCTGGTTCGTGGGCTACATTTAATTACAGATTATATCCAATGTCGTTGCGTACGGTGGTTTTGTCTTCTTTTTTTTTATTGCCTTTTTTTTTTGCATGGTTCGGGGACTCTACACAATATGATGCATATACTTTTTTTTTTTTTTACCCTAAAGATGAGTTCAGTCTGAATTATTTCAGTTACTTTATATTGATGGGTTGCGTCATGTCGATTTTGCTGGACTAAGTACCGATACTTTGAAATGTGGGTTTATATGTTCCTCTTTTCGTTTCACAGGAATGCTGTTGCTCATTCCGCCGTACATTTCGGGGCTATGTCAGGTAGTATAATCTCACGATGTAATAGAATAGGACAGTCTCATACTAACATAACCGCTTCGGTCTCCCTTTTTCTGTGGCAAAATGGTAGAGGAATAAAAATGGTTTTGCATATTCGATTGGTATGTTAGTTCGTTCGCTAGCTAGTTGGATGGTTGGTTAGATAGTTGGCTGGTTGATTGATTGATTGGTTGGTTGTTTGTTTGGTTAGTTGGTTGTTTGGTCGGTTGGCCAGCTGGGTGGTTGGTTAATTGATTGACTACTTGATAGTATAAATTTTTGTTACGTTGGTTGAGCAGTTGGTTGAGTGGGTTGGTTGGCTGACTACCTGGCTTGCTAAATATACTGTTCAAAATAGCAACTACCGTTACCAGGCCGTCAATGCTCAATTGCTTGATTGATCGATTGGGACACTGAATAACAGCGCGATTCCTTGCTTGGTTGGCTGGATATTTAAATAGTTGGTGGAAAAGAGTCAGCAACATGACAAGTTCGATAGAGAAAAGAAGAGACGGAGAGGAGAAATGGTTAACATTTGAGGAGGAGACGGTAGCGGTATGGTAAGGCAAAAGAGAGAGAGAGAGAGAGAGAGAGAGAGAGAGAGAGAGAGAGAGAGGAGAGAGAGAGAGAGAGAGAGAGAGAGAGAGAGAGAGAGAGAGAGAGAGAGAGGAGAGACAGACAGACAGACGACAGACAGACAGACAGACAGACAGACTGACAGACAGACAGAAAGACAGAAAGACGGACAGAGCTAAAGAGAGACAGAGAGAGCCAGAGTGTGAGACAGAAACACAGAGACAGACAGATAGACAGACAAGACAACAAGCCATCCAGATGGACATGCGCATGCAAACACATAAATAGACAGATATTGCAGATAAGAAAATAAACATTCAAACGGAATCCTCAAGCCTGTAATTTCCACCTCTCTCCAACACATTCTCCCTGACGAAAAATGTGACAATTTCTTACGAGCGGTTTCTTGTCATGAAGATTTTCCGCTCACATTCACGTTCAACACTTTTGTGGCTTCCGCACAAGATTGATCTTTTACATTTTAACCCAAAGTCTCTTTTTTATACATTCTTCAATTTTTCAGCATTCTCTCCCATTTCCTATTTAATCAAACCGGTCAGGCCACAATAAGTAAAGATAAGAAAAAGAAAAAAAAGGAAGCATCAAAACGTACAGTCAGTGCACTTTGTGCACTCTATACACATGCACGCACGCATACATAAACACACACACACACACACACACACACGCGCGCGCGCGCGCGCGCGCGCGCACACACACACACACATGTGCAAGCTCATGCTCACGCACATGACTTATAATATGCATACTTATGCACATAAATAAGTGCACGCAAGCATCACACACACACACACTCACTCACTCACTCACTCACTCACTCACTCACTCACTCACTCACTCACTCACTCATTCACTGAAACGAAACACCAAGATATTATATATATATATTCTGTTGATTTATTTATCTATTTATTATTTTATTCTTTTATTTCGACAATTTATGTATAAATAATACACAAACACAAACACACACACACACATATTATATATAATATATATATATATTATATTATATATATATATATATATATATACATCATACACATAGATATATATTCATAACTAATATGTATATATATATAATATATATATATATATATATATATATATATATATATGTATTATATATATTCATAACTAATCCCTTAGCTAACAAAACTGAGCATTTCAAAAGCCAGCTTTATTCTTCCACCTTGCTTTTTCGTCCTCTGCTTTGCTAAAGCACGAAACTTTTGCACCCAACAACCTATTGGAAAGCAATGCTACAATCCTGTCTGCATGCCAAGGAGGAAAAAAACGACAACCTTTAAAGTCTGTAAGCTGACACTTCGGGTGGCATAATGAGAAAGTGGAGAATTCGGAACTGTTCTTTCGTGTGTTTTGTTTTATGTCTATGTCGAACAGTTAGATTCGAAGTACAATGTAAACAAACAAACAAACAAAAAAGTAAAAAAGAACCTAAACAAACTGACAACCCCCCAAATACATTATAAAAACAGACCCCCCACAACAAACACAAGCAGAAATCTCAAAATAACTTAGAAAAAGAAAAAAACAGAGAAAATACTAGCTGCTGACAAGCATTGTTCACACAAGCGAATATCTTTGTGCGCATGCATGCGTATGTTATGTATGTTATCTATATGTATGTTATGTATGTATCCTTCTGATGAGACTGTAAACCAAGGCCCCGTGTGCGAACGCACGCAGAACATCTTGCGCACACGTTAAGTCCTGTTCCGCTTTTTGTAAGAGTAGGCCATTGTGTGCCGGTGGGAACAGATGACACAATTTACACAACTGCATACACACGGAGACTGGATGAAAAAAGCACATGAGTGCTTATCCCATTATCCCCGATATAAAAGAATTTTTTAAAAAACCGCTGTGTGTTGTGTGTGCGTGCGTGCGTGCGCGCGTGCGTGCGTGTGTATATGTGTGTGTGCGTGCGCGCATGCGCACGTATGTGTATGTGTGTGAATGTGTCATGAGCTGCTGAAACCGCATCGCAAAATGTATTTATAAAACAGATGCACACAAAATCAACAACCAGTGAAATGTTTGTTCAGGCGTCCTCACAGCCTGAAGGAAGCAGGGCACCAGGGAAACCAGAAGCCCATTGTTAAGCAGCGGCACAACCCAGGTCGGATGCCAAGTAAAACAAACTGATGATCTTCAAGGACCGTAATTTGAAACGGTAGGGGGTGTGTAATGAGAAAATGAAGAGTCTTTGAAGACTGTTTTTGTATTTTCTTTCTTTCTTACAGTTTCTGTGCACTTGCTATTGGATTATGCGCTCAAAGTGGTGACAAAAGCCACAGACCAAAGTCAGTGCACACGCCTTTTCATACCCATGCACGCATACAGAAATGAGTACATATCCAATGGCCTACCTCTTCCCCCTCACATACCCCTTTCCTTCAGACTCATCCGTCTTTCAAACACCCCATTCCCACATCCGTACACACCCATTATATTCTTCTTTCAAGTCGTGCCCTCACACAAAACTGGATTGATTCCTATCAAACAAAACTTCACTGATTACCACAAGCTCCACAAGACTTGAAGAACTGTTCAAATTGCATTAACAACCCATATTTTAAGAAACAGCTGCACACAAAATAAACAAGTGAAAGGTTTGTTCAGGGGTCCTCCCTGGCTAAGAAAAGCAAGGAACCGAGGATCCAGATGCCCCCAGTTAAACAATTACACAACTCTGGCTGAATGGCAAGTAAAACAGGGTAATGATCTTCAGGGCTGTCATTTTGAAATGGAAGGGGGAGTAATGAGAAAATAAAGAGGCAGGAAGAGCTGTTTTTTATATTCTCAATCTTCTATGGGTTTCCGCGCACTCATTATTAGATTATGCGCACAGATGCGCGTTAGAGAGTTACACCTGCTGCAAATCAGCATGCTGGCGCGCCAACATGCATGCACACACGTATGCATAATATGCGTGTGCACTTATATATGCATACGTGCATGCAAACACACACAACACACACACACACACACACACACACACACACACACACACACACACACTCTCTCTCTCTCTCTTGCTTACACACACACACACGTACGCACACGCACACACATACACACACACAAACACACATATACATGCACACATGCACACGCACACGCACACACTTTTCTCTTTCAAACAGTCATAGCATAATTCCAATCACACATAACCCAATTAATCACCCACAAACATTACTAGATTTCATGAACTGCACAAACTGCATCACCAACCATGTGCAATAGAGGTACAGGTGCACACAAAATCGAACAATCGGTGAAATGATTGTCTTGTCCTTTTCACTGCTTGAAGAAAGCAAGGAACAAGGAACCACAAGCCCATTGTTACATAACCGCATAACCAGAATGTGAAGTAAAACACGCTGATGATTTTCAAAGACCATGATTTCAATCATGTGGAGAAATACTGAGAAAATTGAGAAGCTTGAAGATTTGTTTTCTCTGTTCTTAATCGCGCCCTCGTTATTGGATTATGCACACAAATGCATGTTAAAGAATTACACATGCCGTTAATCACTTTCAGCATGCCACATGACAGGCACGCACAGATGTGTTTAGACAAATGTGCACACACGCACACACAGGCACGCACACACACACAAACACACACACACACGCACACACGTACACACACGTACATACACACACATACACACATAATACACAAACATGCATGCACACATACACAGGCAGGCCCATGCACACACACACATACACACACACACACACACACACACACACACACACACACACACACACACACACACTCTCTCTCTCTCTCACACACACACACACACTTTTTCCTTTTAAATGGAGCTTGAAATCCTCACACATAATCAAATTAATCCCCATGACCAAAATAAAAAACCCAAACCAACAACAACAAACTAGAAGTTAATTCCCAGAAGCCCGACACGACGTGAAGAACAGCTCAAACCCAGCATCACAACATGTATGGAAGAAAAAGATGCACTCACGATAAAAGAGCAAGTGAAATGTTTGTTCAGGCATCCTCGATGCCTGCAGAAAGCCAGGAGGAACCAGTGGAGGAAAAAGTCTTTTGTTGAACAATTATAAACCAGGCCGAATGCCAAGTAAAACAAGCTAATGATCTTCTTCATGGACTGTAATTGGAAACAGAAGGGGGTGTAATGAGGAAACGGAGAGTCTTGAACACTGTTTTTATGTTTTTAATCTGGAAAGGATTCTGTGCGCTCCTTATTGGATTATGCGCGCAAATGAGCGTTGAGGAGTTACACATGCTGATAATCAGCTTCAGTAAGTATGCGTGAGAACATGCATTTATCATGCACACGTGCGCACATAAACATTCTTACTCTCTCTCTCTCTATCATGTACATGCGCTCAAATATGTACACTCTCTCTCTCTCTCTCTCTCTCTCTCTCTCTCTCTCTCTCTCTCTCTCTCTCTCTCACACACACACACACACACACACACACACACACACACACACACACACACACACACACACACCTAGATGGTGCCTCTAACGTTTAACAAGACTATTACCATAACCTATATAACGATGAATTCTCCCAAGCTTTTAAAAGAGACTGGGTGAACTTCTCAACCCCCTTAAAACAGGCCAACCTACTTAAAGAAACAAATGCACACAAAATACAACAATGATGTCAAATGTTTGTTCAGGCGTTCCCACCCTGAAGGAAGCAAAGAACGGGAGGAACAAAGCCCCCAGTTAAACAATAGCACAACTCGGGCTGAATGCCAAGTGAAACAAACTAATGACCCTCAAGGCTGTCATTTCAAATGGGAAGGGGGTGTAATGAGAAAAGAGAGAGGCTCGGAGGGCCGTTTTTATGCTCTTTACCTTGTATGGGTAATGTGCGCTCATTATTGGATTAAGCACACAATTACAGTAAAAAAAATAATGTACACATGCTGTTAATCATCATCTGCGCCTAGGCTTTTGAACATATTATATGCACAAACATGTGTGCATACGCATACACATACATACATTCTGACACACTAATGTGTGTTCACACGCACGCACACACATATACACACACGCATGCACGCACACACACACGCATGCACACACACACACACACGCACGCACACACACACACACACACGCACATACGCACGCACGCACGCATGCACCCACACACACACACGCATACACACACACACACACTCACACTTTCTCCATCCAAATGGTGACTCAGTGCCTTACACATAACCAGATTAATACCCACCACACACACAAAATCCCCAGAGACAAAGGTTTAACTCTCACATTACAAGCTTGACACGACTTCAAGTACAGCTCCAACTACATCACAACCTGCATTTATAGAACAGATGCACACAGAAATAAAACAACCAGTGAAATGTTTGTTCAGGCGTCCTCACAGCCTGAAGGAAGCAGGGAACCAGGGAGCCAGAAACCCATTGTTAAACAGCGGCACAACCCAGGATGAATGCCAAGTAAAACAAACTGATGATCTTCAAGGACCGTAATTTGAAACGGTAGGGAGCATAATGAGAAAATGGAGAGCCTTGAAGACTGCTTTATGTTCTTTTTGCCGCGCAGGTTTTATGTGTGCTTGCTATTCGATTATGCGCACAAATGCATCCTAAGAAGGTACACATGCTGTGATGCACTTTAAGGTATTACACATGTGCACCCCTTCCTTGCCTTTTCAACACAAACACACACACACACACACACACACAGAGGATGGTTGATTAGTACGATCTTGTGAAGCTTTGCTCAAATCATACTGATCACTACCCTATCAAATAAATAAATGGATAAATAAATAAATATATATATATATATATATTTATCATTTTTTAACGTTCTACATCATGCACAGTATGGCTTGGACAAATCTCACACTTAAACCGAGTCCTCTTTCAAGTTTGCGTTGAGGAGGAAGCAGAAGTATGTCGGTTGTTAACGAGGAAGCTGACTATAAAAACTGTCCTTGAGTCACGTGCCCTGGCTTCTGAATGCCTGTCCACCAAACACATAATTACAAGCACAGGCAGGCAGCTGGTGGCCTTAAAATGAAGTCAACACGAACAGGAAAAAGACCCCCAAGGCCACTCACTTCACAATAATCAGGAAATATCATTGCTTCGTGTAACTGAACCATAGAATCTTTAATCTCTAAACTGGGACTTAATTCATGAAAAACAAAATATTTGCAATAGTTGGGTCAGGGTCCTGTTGCAGCGTCATGTTTCTAAATCGAGACACACCTGCAAAGTGTGTGACCCTGTTTCGTGGGGTGGTGGTTGAAAACCCTCCATTGCATACACTTCGCCTTCACGGTGAAATATAGAACTTATGCAGCCTCTTTCGAGAGGCCACTTCCTAACTGCCTAGCTTTGCCCACTCGAGGTTTGTGCAGAAATGGGAGATTAAAGATCTCCGCTCTGTAACATGTATAAACTGTATTCCAATGTAATTTCTATCCAAGCATTTGTTTTCTAAATGTACGTCCCATATTACTCACAAATTATTGGAAGGGGGGAAGTGAGTCAACTGATTTTATGAAAAAAACATTTATCGATGCTATTGACGCTTTGCACATTAAACATGCTTATCTTGGTGATATCGGAAACAATAATAATGGGATCGCCGGTTAATAGTCTTTTGTAGTTTAAATTTAACGTAGTCAGTTATTGCAGCTTTCACTTTTATCAGTTTTACGTCTACTATCACCCTTTCCAAAAGAGTTTAAACAAAAGATTCATTCATTCATTCATTCATTCATTCATTCATTCATTCATTCATTCATTCATTCATTTGAACATTCATTCATTTATTCATCCATCCATCCATCCATTCATTTATCCATTCATTCATTCGTTCATTCATTCATTTATTCACTCACTCATTCATTCATTCATTCATTCACTCATTCTTCATTCATTGGTTAATGGCCATCACTCTTTTGCCTGATACAACGAAAATCATTCATACTGGACGCAAGACGGTACGGAACGGCATGAAACATCTTGCAGTATGTACACCTTTATTTGCGGCACTAACAAGGTTCATTCAAAACACTGAAAGCCATACTGACATTTTCCGTCTGTCCATCTGTGCTTGACCAGTGTGAACATTGCCTCTTAGATTTCACTACTTAGCCTTTTTTTACCCCCAAAGATGAAGGCTTGAGGCTGTGACATAATAGCTGACCAGATTTGACGTTATCAACGGCTGAGAATATTGGATCCAATGATTGTCCCAAGAGACACGATGTGTTTGAATTCATTTCTCTAGTGTCTGGAAGGCGTTGTTAGGCTTAGGAGCAAAAAAGATCGCCTTTAGTGAAATAGTGAAATGCATGCCGAATGGGATTTGTCAAATTTTATAACTATTTCACTGATTAACTAGGAGCATAGGACCTCTTAATGAGAGTGATGTGTGGGCAGAGTGCGTGTTTAAGTTCAATTGTGGGCACGCACGCACACCCCTCCACACACACACACACACACACGCCACACGCCACACACACACACACACCACACACACACACTACATGCGCGCGCGCACGTTTGATATTTTCTGATCTGGTCTCGATATTTTGTCCACCATTAAAACTGCACATAATCAAACTTTATGTCTTAATACTACCTTGTATTTGAGGTTATTGAAAAGATTTCAGCCCCAAATCACACAAGACATGCAACAAGCAAAATAAAGAAACAAACGAATACTGAGCATAATAAACGCATATAAACAAGCTAACAGAGGCATACTTGACATTCACAAACGTGCCGGGTCTTATCAGGGCATCTCTGACGCGTCTAAGCACGGTGATTATAAAAATCACAATACATTTTTGGCCGTTATGTCTTCATTTCAAGCTGAAAGGATGGTTTCTGAGAACATCATAATTAGCCAGCAAAAACACTGCTTTACGAGATTTAGATCTTCAATGTTAAATGACAGAAATACAAGTCCAAGCTTTTAAAAAAAATGAAATCAATGTCGCGAAATAGACAAGTAGCAGACAGAGGCATGCAGATGGTAAAACTAGCACTAAGCATACAAGAAAAAACCCTATCGAGAGACAGACAGAAAATACCGAACAAACAGACAGACACACAGACACACACAGAGATAAAACAGACTATTTAACTACTGGCACTTCTTTCAAAAGAACGACCCCTTTCTCTATTTCTATACCCCCGACTGCACAAAACGATCTCTCCGACGCCAGCACAAATTCTCCCTAAACTCTGCCTGGGTGTGTGTGTGTGTATAGTTCACGATCATTTTCTCAGTCACTGAACTGTTCGCTTACCACACACATTTTTTTCTCCATTTGGTCTGGCAAATGGTCTGTAAAGGGATCTACGCCACGATAAGCGTGATGCTCGAATGATTCTGGCCCGTGGTGTCAAGATAAACACCATACCTGCGGGAGGGAGAACAGAATAAAGGAAATAATGGGGAGGAAGAGGAGAGAGAGAGGGTGGGGAGGCAGAAGGGGAGTAGGCAGCAGTATAAACCCAGGCTGCTTGCCTCTTTTGTAATGATGGTAGAATGGGGAAGTTTAGGGTAGAACCTTTGGGGACCTTTGGGTAGAACGTTGAACTGGCGATTTTTCCCCCATTCCTTGTCCAGAGCCCAAAGGTCCACCAATAGTGAGATTTTTGTATATGGGACTGTTTTAAAAAAAATAATACATACAGGAATTTATATAGCGCTATATCTTGCAAACACCCATAACCTCTTGATCACACCCTCTTATTTTCAAAAACTACAAAGCAAATATGGGAAAAAGTCAAATGAAGTACATAACTGACAAGACTATAGCATAGATTTCTTTCTAACTGGCAATGCTTTGAATTGTTTGTCCTCTTTGGTTTCAAGTAAGAGTCATATATGTGAGGACACATTTTACAATGGGCTTGCAATGTCAAAGTAACCAACATTATACAACTGGCCAGGCTAAGAAACTCACTCATCTCGCAGGAAGCAACATACATTTGGTACACTATTCGTTCGTATCTTACAAAAAATAAAATTCTCATTTCTTTCTTTTGACACTCAGATGAGGATTCACAGTGTCCAAAAATAGTTTTTCAACTTTTGACCAAAGACAGAAAGCATGGTGCATTGTTCTTTTCATCATCAATTTTTTGTATGTTCTATAACAATAAAGATTTAAAGGATGTTGCAATCTGGATGCACTTGTTTTAACTGGGAGAGATTTTTCTTTATTATTTTTCCCTTGTTTTATCACATCACAGTATGTGAGGCAGCTGCTGCATTATTCATACAGGGGGAGGGAGGTCTCCCACAGATAAAGGGATTCCTGACAGGTCATTTGGAACTGGAGAGTTCATCACCAGAGAATGAAGAGCCTGCAGGACTGCCTTTAACGTCCTGTCTGCCTGCCTCACTGTGTTTTATAGGCCTGTGCTGAGCTGGAGCTTTGGCTGCAAGACCGTGAATTTGGAGAGGTATTTCAGAATTTTGGGGAGGTTGGGGTGGTTCAGATGGGTCTGAGAGTATAACAGAAGGCTTTGTCTGTATTTTACTTCAAACATCCCCCCACCTTGCCTGGAAATACTAAGTTAAACACTTCAATATACGCAGCAAAAGCAGTATTTTCAAGTTGGTTTTTGATTTGTTTGGTTGCCTCTTTGCTTTTTTTTGATAGTTACTAATAGTTCATGACTCCAGACATATTTGACAACGGATTAATGTTTTTAAATGGAGTTAAAATTATAAATTTAGTTCAGGAAAACCATTCATTTTGCACAGGGAAAAATGGCATTTTAGTTACATTCATCTTGTGACAGAAAATTTTGTTTTCTTTCTTTATAAGCTTGGGTATGGATAAGTTGGTTCTATCAATCAAAAGAACCCCCTCCCCCCAAAAAAACAAACACAACAGCAACCCCAAAACAAACAAAAAGACTTAACACAAAACTGACACAACTCTACTCTTTCCATTGGGGCAATCAAATACTTTTTTCATGATAAATAAACGAATACACATCTGTAGAATCAGGTAATCTGTATGCACTTGTCTCCTCAGCGTTTTTGGCTCATAACTGTGTTCTCAGGGAGGCAGCTGCTGCATTATTCAGACTGGGGGAGGTCTCCCACAGATAAAGGGATTCCTGACAGGTCATTTGGAACTGGAGAGTTCATCACCAGAGAATGAAGAGCCTGCAAGACTGCCTTTAATGTCCTGCCTGCCTGCCTGACTGCCTGCCTCACTGTGTTTTATAGGCCTGTGCTGTGCTGGCGCTTTGGCTGCAGAACTATGAATGCAAATAGCACCATCACGTTATAAAGGCATGGTACTGGGTACGCATTGACATAAAGAAACATACGCACATTTACACACGTTCTGGCACGTCACACAATGGATGCGTACACATACATATACGCACGCGCGCTGCCGCGCCGACTACTCGTTTGCGGGATGCACACACACACACACACACAACACACACCACAGCACACGCACGCACGTACACAAACACACACATTATGTATGTATACACACACACAGCGAAACACAACACAAACACAACACACCACACACACACACACACAACACACACAACACACACCACACACACACCACACACACACACACACACACACACACACACACAAAACACACACACACACAACTCACACACACACAATCACACACGCAATCTTGTTTCTAGCAGCTTTTCGTTCATATCTGCAATTAGTAACGCTCAAACTCCGCCCGGTTTTCTTCAGGGACCTCACAGAGCGAACAAAGAAAACCCTCCCCATGGTTTTCAGAAACAAACGAAAAGAAAGAAACAAAAGACAACAGAAAAGCAAAAGCAAAGAAAAGAATGGAGATGGGAGGTACAATAAGACACGGTATGAGAGTCCTTTTGCTTGGACACGTCCACGGTGTTTGGACAAACATTGCTCCGTGAAAAGAAAAACACAAGCTGGACAAACGATGAGCGATGTGCCAAAAAATCTGTATCTGTCGAGCTGGTGATGTATAGGCCTACATGGTGCGCGAGATGAGGCGTGCGTTTTATTGTCGTTTTGTTGCCAGGGGTGGGTTGGTGGTTGTTGTTTTTTTGTTTTTTTTCGTGTGTGTGTGTGTGTGTGTGTGTGTGTGGTGTGTGTGTGTGTGTGTGTGTGTGTGTGTGTGTGTGTGTGTGTGTCCCCAGTTTTGTTTTCTCGTGTGTATTTTAGAGTATAAGGCGAGTGCTGATGCTGCATATATACGTGGTCGCAGTAATGATGGATTCTACACACGTAGGCCTATACACACACGCGTGTTCGCAAGCGTAAACTACCACACACACACACACACACCACACACACACACACACACACACACACACACACACACACACACGCACGCACAAACACACACACACACACGCACACACGCACGCACGCACGCACGCAGCATGCACGCACGCACGCACGCACGCACAAACACCAAAAACTCATTACACAGGTCGCACAGTGAACACACACATACATGTGCAAAGACACACATGCACTTAGGCGCACACACATCATAAACACAACACTATCAGCAACAACAAAACTGATGGTGCGGAAAATCCAATCAAAACCTTACCCAAAAGGCTCATGTAATGACTTAATTGTAGTTTTGCAACGGGAGTCTGCATCTTCAAGTGCTCGAGTCGAACTACCTGTTTCCTTTGCAATTTAATAGCACCCCCAAACTGTGAAATGACGCTCACATAATACAATAATCAACAATAACAACGTTCTAATACTGGAATCAATACTACAATTAAACGTGATTTGTTTAATAAGATACCTTCTTCAACGTTAAGATCATAATGATTTGTAACTAGGGCATATTTAAAATCAGGATATTTCTAGCAATTGGGCTTCTGTTTGTGTATTTCAAAAACGCTCGCGCGTGCACACAGACAGACAGACAAACAGATCGACAGATAGACAGATATACAGACAGACAGACAGACAGACAGACAGACAGACAGACACACACACACACACACACACACACACACACACACAGAGGAAGGAAGGAAGAAAGACAGAAAGAAAACACGAGGGAGAGACATAAAGACAGGCAGACAGAAAAAAAGAAAAAAAGAAAGGTAAAGAAATACAGAAATTGAACTTTGAAAAAAAGGAACAAAAACAAGAATTCGTGATCCACAAAGCCGAAAGAAGAGCACAACAGCACCAGCTAAAAATATTCCACGTCGTCAAGAATGCCATATTGTATTCTGGCAGAAAAAAAACGGCAAGTAAGCAGTTTCATTATTTGCAAGTAGGGATTTCGAAAGATTGTATTGTGAATATAGATTTCAGAGAAAACGTCATTTTCCTTATTTCCTCTATTACCTACTCCAGAGTATTTTTTCGCATTTTTGTACCGATAGACATCCGTATCTTCCATTCAAACGGACCATTAATCCTTGTCCTATTTTCTTTGCATCAGCCAAAATTAGGGGCTTTGATTGTCGTTTCTTTTCTGGGATCTGGATTCTTCCTCTCTCCCATCTCCCTCATAGATACCCACTCATCCATCACCCATCCCCCTACCCCCCTGAAACAAGGAGGAAAAAACACAGAGGCTGCTTCAGCTCTGATGTATATGCAGATAACGTGGGAAGAGCTCATTCCATTTCTGTGCCTCGGACATTGTTTTAATCATAGACTCTTCTAGGGGCAGTGGTTCAAATAACTAGGCAGGGAACGAACTCCGTTCACCCGTATCTGAGAGGACAGACTTATCCACGGCTGAATGCGCTCAACGGGTGACAAGCCGTCAAAAGCAGGCCAGTATTGACTGGAGGAGAAATACGCTTACAATGGCTGGTTGGCAAAATTTTGTGAAAGAGACTAGAAATCTGCCCCTTCTGAAATTCTTCCCCAGGACTCCCAAATGTAGAGTACGGAGAATATCCCGAATGTTTTGTCAGGTTTTGTAAGTACTTTTTTGACAATCCTTTTTCCTACTGTGCAAAACAAAACAACTATGACTACAAGGAAGTAGCGGAAGTTGAGACTTTCAGTTCTTTCTTCCATCCGATTCTTGAAAACATGATTATAATGTCACGTTACAAGCTAGTTGCCTTTAAGTTTAACTTACTTGCCATTGTTTCAGGACTAACTCATACAGTTTGACCACTCATGCTAAAAACGCAAATGTTTAAGATATAAAAAATAATGTACAAATTCTTCCTTTTTCTTCCAATTTTCCAGATTTTCAGCATTTTTACCCTTTTTAGAACATTTTTTCTCGATTCATGAAAAAGTCGCCTTAAATGTTCCTGATTTATTTTGAACATTTGACCCTTTTTAATACATCAAGTTTTACCCGCGAATCCAGAAAACTTAAGTCTCCTAAAAATTTTCCTGATTTCTTTTGAGTACTCTCTCCCCTATTAGTACATCATTCTTCACATGTGATTCAAGAAAAAAACCCTAAAACCTCAACACAGTATGCGTCAAGAGTACTGAGGTAAACATTCACACAGGGTACATTTTCATTCTGAACACCGGCAAGGGAGCGACACCCATTTCTATTGTCAGCGGGCCTTGGGGCAAGGTGCTTATTATGTCAGCTGCTCGCTTAATCAGGGTAGCATTGTACTGGCCAGGCGCTGCGGAACGCACGCCCGCACCCGGTACCCGTAAGCAGCTTTCTGGGCTTCTGAAGGACTGGCTATTCCCGCAGCTACTGGAGGCGCCTTGACCCTACACTGTTGTTGACATTCCCTGTCTCTGTCTGTCTCTCTGTTCCTCTCTGTATGACTGTTTCTCTGTTCCTTTCTGTCTTTTCCTCTCTGTCTCTGTCTGTTTCTCTGTTCCTAGATCCTCTCTGTCTGTGTCTGTCTCTCTGTTCCTCTCTGTCTGTGTGTGTCGCTGTCTCTGAGTCTGTCTATCCATCTGTATGTGTGTGTATGTATGTATGTATGTATGTATGTATGTATGTATGATGTATTGTATGTATGTATGTATGTATGTATGTGTTGCTACAAGCATACATGCGCGTGTGTTTGCGCGTGTGTGTCCGTGCGTGCACAGACAGACTTAACACACAAAACACGACTACTGAGGAAACAAGATTCCATTGACAAAAATAGCAACCCAGTCAAGTCTACCACTATTCTCTCTCTCTCTCTCTCTCTCTCTCTCTCTCTCTCTCTCTCTCTCTCTCTCTCTCTCTCTCTCTCTCTCTCTCTCTCTCACACACATCACACATCATGTTTAGTCTAACTCTGACATTGTTTTACAATGCAGGTCTTTTTCACAAAACAACAAGCAAATGAGCAAAACATAAAACAACAAAAAAAAAAATTGACACAGCCTGCCACTTGTCTGGTAAAAATAAAACAAAACAACAGCAACATAGCAAAATAAAGCAGAAATAAACAAGACAAAACAAGGCATAAAGTCCCATACTTCAAAGTACCGTCGTGTTAAAAAGGTTTGAATGCTTACATTCCTCTATATAGATCTATTTCATTTCCTACGCGTACACGTGCGCGTGCGCAAACACACACACACACACACAGACACAGACACAGACACACACACACAGACACACACACACACACACACACACACACACACACTTTTTCTGTCTGTCCGTCTCTCTCTCTTATGTTGTTGTTTTAAAGGAACATAATTATTGATACCAGTGTGCAGTACAGTTGTTTGATATGATCTTTTTGGTGTTGTTATTCAGTACTGAGTGCTGTTGTTTTTTTCTCTCTCTCCCAAATTTGATGGATGTTCACGTTTTATTAATTGTTTTGAGATATAATTACTTTGCTTACAAGAACAAATTGTCAGAGTAGGCATGGCATAAAATCTTTATTCTTGCGTATGAAAGATTCATTCATTTATCCATTCATTCATATTCTCTCTCTCTCTCTCTCTCTCTCTCTCTCTCTCTCTCTCTCTCTCTCTCTCTCTCTCTCTCTCTCTCTCTCACACGTACATGCGCCTACACACACTACACACACACACACACACACACACACATACACACACAACACACACACACACACACACACACACACACACACAAAGACACACACAAAGACACAACGCAACACACACACCCCATGCATCCAAATGCTTTTCAAAATTCGCACACAAGCGCCAGTACAGGGATACGTGCGTGTATTCCTTTTGTGCCTTGCCTGTCTTAAAGGGACGGCTCTGGGAGGAGGGGAGGTGCTGAAACAAAGCCCCTAGCTGGAGGTAAAATGCAAACTGTGTACACTGCAAGGAGTGTGTGCAAACACAGGGCTGATCTGAACTTTACTCAGGGCTCCCGGCCCTCCCAGGAAAACGGTACAGCCTCTGTTTCAACAGTTTCACAATGGCCACGAGAGAGAGAGAGAGAGAGAGAGAGAGAGGGAGGGAGGATTGACAAGATGGTAGGGAACGAACAGGGATGGAGAAAGACGAGGGAGAGAGAAACGTAGAGGAGAGAGAGAGAGAGAGAGAGAGAGAGAGAGAGAGAGAGAGAGAGAGAGAGAGAGAGAGAGAGAGAGAGAGAGAGGAGAGATGCACACACACACACACAACACACACACACAGAATGCACACACACACACACACACACACACACACACACACACACTCACACAGATAAAACAGACAAGGGCACACAAACAAAAGAAGACTGACGAAGAAGACAAGGAAGGGCGGACTGACAACTCTTTGACAGAAACCAAAACACAGAAAATAACAGTAAGACAGAAAGAAACAGATAAGAGAAAGAGAGAAATGCACAGTACAGATATGTATCGCAAATAAACAGCAGCAGGCCTATATTCACACAGAGAGAAAAGAAGACTAAAAAAACAAAACCACCACCACCACCACCACCAACAACGAAAACAACAACAAGAAAGAAACCCACTAGACAAACAACCAAAACCACTCCCATCGCCATGATGTATGATACGTTCCTCTGCTGTGATCTATACGTTACTGTCACGGGAGAAAACGCTAAAACCACAACTAATTCATTATCAGCCATCGCACACATTCATTCCCTCGTACAGCCATTTCAGGAGAATTATCTCCCTAGCTTGCTGTAGGGCTCTATAAAACATTCAAGGTAAATAGGTAATCGGGGAAGATTAGAGTGATTAAGTGCCCCACAAAATCTATATTTCACCTTTTTATGTTTTACTCCCAGTACGGATCATCCTGACATTTCGTTTTATCAGAGGTTGCCGGTAAATTTCTGGTTTTTATGGTCCGTGCGGTCACTGATTCAAACTTTTGCAAACGCTGTTGGTTTTATAAGAGAAGATTTTATATCTTGTAAAGTCTCTCTCTCTCTCTCTCTCTCTCTCTCTCTCTCTCTCTCTCTCTCTCTCTCTCTCTCTCTCTCTCTCTCTCTCTCTCTCTCTCTCTCTCACACACACACACACACACACACACACAAAGCTACAGCGTTTTGTTTAAAATCTGTGTGATTTAAAGTTTTGTATTTTTTCGACTATAAGGGTTGTTTATTGTGATTGACTATTTTTTCCGTTGGCTATTTACTTGTTTTAATAATAAATGCAGTCATGTAAACAAAACACTAACAGTTCGCTTATTCCTGTTTTTTTTTCTTTGTCTGCTTGTTTGTGTATATTTTAATCATCAAAAAACTACTTCATGTTCGTAATCATCTCAATCACTACGACTGCTCTTTACTGTATTCCTTGTATCTGAAAAAAAAATCAATTTTCCTCTGGCAGAGTTGCTCCCTTCCCGCGGAACTGACAGGCTAGAACAGAAGTGATTGACAGGCCAATCTCTTTTCACTCACACTTTCACAGAAACCCTGTCACTGATCGAACTGATAAAGCCCTGTCCACCAAACTGAGCAACCAGATCACATTCACCCACTTTTACCATATTCATGTACCTCGGTTTTATATTTGAAATTCACCCCCGACTTTCATATTTCGGAGGGCCAGTCAATCATGTGTGGTTTACACGCCCTGCATTTGAGTGAGTCATCTGTTTCTGTTTTCTCCTCAGGCTCGATCCCTATCAATCAAACTGACAGGACACTTTTAGCCACTCCATTCCCAAAATCATTCTGACCGTAAACGGGGAAACCATTTTACACAAACTGGATTTCCATGAGCACTTTCACCAATGACATTTCTCGCATCCCCCTGACCGTATCAGAGGCTTTTTTGGTTGGGTACCATCACCCTTGATAGGGCCCCGTCCATTAAATAGGTCTGCAGGACTTCCACGAGGCTACCTGCATTCATGGATCAAATGAACCGTACATACTGATTGGCACGACAAAGTTCTTTCCGCCTGTGTGGTGGGAGATTTCGTTGCTGCTGCTGCTGTTGCTGCTGCTGCTATCGCTGTTGTTGATATTGCTGTTAGTGCCGTGCTTTCATGTTGTTGTTTTGTTTGCTACATTCTCAGTCATTTTTGTCATTCTGCTTTTGTTTGTTGGTGGATGGTTTTGGTTTTGTTTTTGGTGGGCACTTTTTTTTAAACCAAAGACCAACAGTTTTTATTTTCTTTCATTACTTTATTGGTGACTTTAAAGCAGGAATTTAATTGAGCAGACAGCAAGACTTTATATGACTAAAATATGTTCAACAAAGTGGAAGGTTTTCTATTGTATGTCAGACTGGACAAATGTCAGCATAAAATGGGCCAGAAAAATAGTTTCCTGTATACATGTAGAAAAATATTTAATAAACTTTTTTCCTTCTAAAAGCATTCTTTTTCATTTGACACATTGGAAGACTAATCTTCTCCAATGAAAAAGATAGATGTGATACATTGAAAATTAAACCGACTAGATGGAGTTTCTTTCATTAAGCATAGACTGAAAAAGACCTCCCATGAAACTGAATAAAAGGCCTCTTCCATTTAACCAGAAAAAAATCCAAATTAAAAAGATTGGGAATGTTCTTTTATCAAACAATCTGAAAAGAACTTTTAAAAAGCACATTGAAAAGATCTTTTCTACAATACTGGTAAAAAAAATGCTATGGCTCAACTTGTTTAAAGCATTTTCTTTTTAAAAGCTGTTTAGAGAGCAAAGGGGATTGGAAAAATAAAGAGTTAACAGTCACAGAATTGAAGGTGTTTTTTTTTATACTAAACACAGGGGCACTAAAAAGTGTTGATTTTTGCTGTCTAGCTTTGTGTACTTATACTCCATCCAACTCCACCAAACAGCTTATAATCCCACTAACCACAGAAGCCATACTGGGGCTATTATTTTATTAAACTAATGCATTTATAGTTACTATTATGAGGATTTTATCTAAGTACAAAGAAAGAACATCCCTGGCCTGGACCTGAATGATGCACAAAATGGAGAAATGCCCAAACCAACCAACCGAACAAATGTAACAACAAAACCTGCCCATACTGTTCAAGAAATCAGGTTCATTAAATTAAGTGCGTGAATGGTTGTGTGTGTGTGTGTGTGTGTGTGTGTGTGTGTGTGTGTGTGTGTGTGTGTGTGTCTGTGTCTGTGTTCTGTGTGTGTGCGCGCGACATGTGTGTGCATGCACATGTGTGCATATGCTATCATGCATACTATGCAAATGCTGCATACTCACCCATCTACCCACACTTAACGCAGAGGTGAGAGGTTTAAGTGGCTAGATGTGTGACACAGTGCTTGGTGATATTGCCCCTAAATCCCAGCTATCACCAACAGCTGACTGGGAATGGCAGGGCAAGACAAGCCGTGTGGTGATGCACTACTGCAGGGACCGCCTGCCCTATTCATCAATGACAGCCCTGCATGCAATCCCAACATCTGAGACCCTCACTCTGCTCTTTGCCTCGTCACTCTCACGGTTTCTGTCTGTGTGTGGGTGCATCTCTGTGCATTTGTCTGTTGTCACTTTGTTCCTCCTGGTTATCAGTCTGTTCTTTAAATCGTGTGTATATATCTATATATCTATATCTATCTATCTGTATGTATGTATATATATATCTGTATGTATGTATATATATCTGAATGTATGTATGTATGTATGTATGTATAGTATGTATGTATTTATGTAGTATGTATGTATGTATGTATGTATGTATGTATGTATATATCTCTCTCATCTCTCTCTCTCTCTCTTATATATATATATATGTGGTGTGTGTGTGTATAAATATATATATATGAAATAAGATATAATGTATAATTATCCGTGTGTGTGTGTGTGTGTGTGTGTGTGTGTGTGTGTGTGTGTGTGTGTGTGTGTGTGTGTGTGTGTGTGTGTGTAAAAGGAAAAAAAGGGGGTGGAAGAGACTTAATGCATGCTACATGCAGAATAATATGTGCATGTACATAGTTTCAAAAAAAGGGATGGGGATGATGTAGAAATAGAAAAAAAGATAGCAAGATAGATGATGACTGCCAAAAGCAACAATTATAATGACAATGGCAATAATGATAGCAACGATGATTATGCAGACAATCATAATGATGATGCTGGTTTCATTTCCTAGTGCTTACAAAAAAATCAATGCTGATGTTACACCAGAGATGCACATTGGAACAGGAGTTCCAGAAAGAAAACTGTCTCACCCTAGGAACAAATAAGGCTAAATTAAAATAATCACCACATTTGTATTACAGAAGCATAACACACACACACAACACACACACACACACACACACACACACACACACACACACACACACATACACACTACACACATACAACACAGACAACAGACAACACACACACACACACACACACACACACACACACGTACCTAACACACACAACACACATACACTACAACAACAGACACACACACACACCGTAAACAAATGTCCATTTAACTTTTTCCATACTGTTTCAAAGAAGAAGCAAGAGGGCTTTTTATTTGAACAGATCACAGAAATAATGGTGGTAATAAGATAACAATGGTGATGATAATCACAACATTGATGATGATGGTGAAGACGATGATGAAAATAAAGGTATTATCTCTATGTTCCCTAAGTTTGTCTTTTTTTGTTGCACAGGAATTTAAGATTTAAAAGTTATGAAAGATAAACACACTGGAAGAAATAAGAACAAGAATACACACATATACACCTTTCTTATCCAATGTAATTTTTTATATGGAACAATAGTTTTATGTAGGATATCTTTTAAAAACAAAAAAATCAAATAATGAAAACCTAATTATTCACTTCTTACTCTTATGAAGTGTTTGTTCACTAAAACAAGATAATTTGAAATATCATAGTTTAAGACATAAAAACGCATTGTATACTAACCTTTCCCAATAATCTGATATTAGATAACAAAAAAGTTTATTATTTTTATTCATCTTATTCCATAAACACA
>CM060321.1:43991858-44004358 GCA_030674155.1 Stramonita haemastoma
GTGCAAACAACAGCTCCAGGGTTTAGTGTTTATTCCGTCTGCTTAGTGCCACAAGTAACTGTGCTTTTCCCTTGATTTAGTATTGTTTGTATTTGAAAAAGAATATCTGAAACTCTTGCTTTTTGTCCGTCTATATTGGATTTACATAATGCTTCAATCCTTTATTTTCTTACATTTTATATTTGGAAGAAAAGAGTGTATAAAAATTTTGCTCTTTTAGATTTTGTTTTTAAACGAAAAAATGCTCTGATGTGTTATGATACTTTGATGAGAATGCTCACATAAATCATACTGCTTTACGTTTGAATTTGAAAATCAAAAATAAAAATTAATGTCTTTTGAATACTGCTTTTCGTAGTTTCTACGAAAAAAACACTAGAATCTACGTATTCATGAACACATTGTGCAATTTTTGCAGTGCCATAAAAACATTGTCTTCTACAGTTTTTTTTTCTGATTTTTGAAGGAAACATGGAATCCGAGCATAAAAATCCAAGCAACTCAAGAACAAAAAAATGGTTATTCTCTCTCTGTCTCTGTCTCTCTCTGCCTCTCTCTCTCTCATAATTTCTCAAATTGAGACATTAAAGTATTCGTGAGCCTTGATTCTTGAGTCTCTCTCTCTCAACTTAGTTTTATAGATAGATGGGTGTCTTTCAGTTTTGTTTGTAATGCAAAATGATTGCAAAGTAGCGTCCAAAATGCATAAAAAGGCTGTTTGCTTCAACAAATGACTCCCGCGCTATGGCCATTTGATGTCCATGGTATTCTCCCTGCATTGATTAAGTAGGTATGAAAATATATCACACCCTTAGCCAGGCTTGGGAATGCGGGTACCTTACTGAAGGGCTAAAAGGGTCGCATACACAAAATCTCACTAATGGTGAACCTCGGACCTCTAGCTGAAGAACGAAAAAAGGTTTGTACCCTGAATCTATGATTATTCAGTGACCAATTTTTATTTCAACCAGAAAAGTATGTATGTATGCATTTCTACCTTACCATTTATCAGTTTCACAGCCGTCATCTCTTCTTTCTAAACAATCCAAAAACAGCATTTTCATTTAAAGTTGTTGGATTTTCTCGGTTTTTTTTAAAATATCATTTCTTTTGTGCTACATTTGAAAAGAATCAATTCCTGAGCTAGAAAGCAAGTTTTCTGTTGAAGGTTTACTTGTAAGACAAATGCGACATTTCAAATGTAACAGAAATAGTGTTATCGGGGTGTTCAGAAAAACAGTCTGAGTTAATCGTTCAAACAGCTCTTTTTTTAGCAGAAGAAAAGATCTATAACGTTTATAATGTTGTTGTTTTTTTTAGATAGCCATACGCTCACTTTTACAGATCTATAGGAATGGTGTCATGTTAAATGGCAAGGGGGCTAGGTCTGCGAGTTTGTCAATATCATGAAACTTATAAGCATAAAGAAAAAAAATAGAGCAACTAAATAGTTGTGAATAACAAAAGAACTGGGACAATACTTTATTCTTTAATACATAAATCTGGGGCGTGCTGACTGATCTAAATCATTGGTGTGGAAACAAAACGAAACAAAACGGTAGTCTGCTTTTTGAGGGGAACAAACTTAGTACAAAGACTTCTTTTCCTTAAAAAAAAAGAGAGATGTGTGTGTGTGTGTGTGAGAGAGAGGAGAGAGAGAGAGAGAGAGAGAGAGAGAGAGAGAGAGAGAGAGAGAGAGAGAGGAGAGAGAGAGAGAGAGAGAGAGAGAGAGAGAGAGACAGACAGACAGACAGACAGACAGACAGACAGACAGACAGACAGACAGACAGACAGACACAGACACAGAGACAGACACACAGACAGAGACAGACACACAGACAGAGACACAGACGAGACAGACAGAGCGAGAGAGAACACACACAGACAGACAAACAGGCAGACAGACAGACAGAGACGTATAAACAGAGAGAGAGAGAGAGAGAGAGAGAGAGAGAGAGAGAGAGAGAGAGAGAGAGAGAGAGAGAGAGAGAGAGAGAGAGGAGAGAGAGAGAGAGAGAGCAAACGCTGAACGGAACATAATCAGACAGAACATCTAATCCATGAACATGAGCTATCTGATTTGGTTTTTTTCTTCTTCAGTGTGTTTTTGATTTACCGACTGACTGAATGACTGACTGACGGACGGACAGACGGATGGACGGATAGATGGATGGATGGATTGATAGATGGATGGATGAATGGATGGATGAATAGATGGGAGGAAAATTGGGTGGGTGGTGGATGGGTGGATAGAGGGATGAATGGGTGGATAGATAGATGGACGGATTTGGATTTAGATTTGTGTATCACTTTATGTCACGGCAGATTATTTCCGTGAAATTAGGGCTGCTCTCCTAGGGGAGAGTGCGTCGCTACAGAGCAATGCCACCGACTTTAAAACATTTTTTCCTGTCTGCATGTGTATTTGTTTCCCTATCGATTTTGCTTTTACGTACACTGAATACTTGTACACGGAACTTAGGTTTTATCATCTCATACAAACAAACTAGTACCCAGACCACCACTCGAGGTCTAGTGGATCGTGGAAGGTTGCGGGCGCAAAGGAGAAATCAAACCTGCATTTCTTGCTTTCTAGGTAGGTATATTAGCTCTAGACCACCGACCTACTTGATGGATGAATCTATCAATCGATGCCTGATTTAAGTGCTTCGTTGCCATTCAAATACATGCATTTCTGTTTCATGGATCGATCATGGAAGGAATAATTGATTATGACCCCGACTGCTCCAACACTATTGTTGTTATTGCATTTCGATTCTTCATTACGAAGTTGATAAATTGAGCAAATGCTGGAGTGATTGAGTTTGATAATACATAACTGATTGACTGATGACTTGATTGATGGATTGATCGGGTGATTGCTTGATTGATTGCTCGACTGGTTGGGTGAGTGAATGGATACCTGACAGTTTCAGTACGGCTTGACTGTAAAGGTGCAACAGACACAAAGGGCAGCTTACCTTCACGGGACAGTGGCCGATAGCGGCGTCCTCCGCCACACGCGCGCTGTAGAAGCTGGTGTCAAACTCCGGCTGTTTGTCGTTGACGTCACGCACCATGACGACAACAGAGGTACTCCCTGACAGCGGCGGCTCCCCCTGATCCCGTGCCGTCACCACAAACGCCGGCTGCGCGTTGATCTCACAGTCAATCGGCGTCCGGGTGGTCACCACCCCCGTCCTGCTATCAATATCAAACCACCCGGACTGTGGACTGGAGCTACCCTCGATAGAATACACCACCTTGGCGTTGTCACCCTCGTCCAGATCGTTGGCGGTGACGCGCAGAATGGACGTGCCGATCTCGGCCGTTTCCTGAACCTCTCCCTTGTATTCTCTTTGCGTGAACTGGGAGCGTTGTCGTTGACGTCGTCGATGAAGATGGTGAAGGATTCGGTGGCACGGAGAGGAGGGTTGCCCGTGTCCGTGACAATCACGGTGAGGTCGTAAGAGGATTTGTTTTCACGGTCTGGGGGAGTGTTCACCACCACGAGCGACAACGCTCCGTCGGTGATCTGGAGACCGAAGACGTCATCACCTCCGAACAGAGCCACGTTCACGTCATCTTGCCTGTCCACGGATATGTCAGGGTCATCGATGGAGATGCGTGCCACCGGCGTCCCTGCCTGGGTGTTCTCAGGAATGCGGCCCTGGCGGTCGGCCCCTTGCAGGTACACGACACGCACGTTGGCGGGCTGCTCGTTGATGTTTTCCAGGTTGATGTCCAGGGCAGCGTTGCCCACCAGCCTGTTGGGGCCGTCATCTGTGGCCTCCAGAGTCAGCCTGAACGTGGACTGTGTCTCGTAATCCAGAGGTTTGTTGATCCGAACCACTCCCGTCACAGGGTCGATTCTGAAATGGGCATCTAAATCCGTTTCCCTGTCGATGGAATAACGGATTCTTCCGTTAGGACCAGAGTCCTGGTCCGTGGCCTGTACTTGGATCACGCTAGTGTCTACGGTGGCGTTCTCGGGGATCTGCACTTCGTATTTACTGGTGTTGAAAATGGGCTGATTGTCGTTCTGGTCCAAAATGATGATCTTCACAGTCATGTCCCCTGTCCGCCCTCCTCCATCAGTCGCCCGTATCACCAGGTTGTAGACTGGGTTCACTTCATAATCCAATCGCCCGTTCACTTTGAGGTCCAGAATCTTGACATGTTCACCAGAAATCTTTTTGCTCAGGAGGAACACGTTTCCTTTATTGCCAGAGACAATTTCACAGGTCTGAGTGCTGTTTGAGCCTTGGTCGGGGTCAGTGACGCTCCCCAAAGACTTTGTTGCTTCAAGAGGCGCTGACTCAGGAAAAATTCAATGTTTTGGAATTTGGGCTGAAAGACGGGCTGTTATCATTCACGTCTAGCAAATACACCGTCACCAAAAGCAGTATGTCGCTGTTGTTGGTTTGGAGAACAAAAGAGTATGCTCCGTTCGGAACCGTTTCACGGTCCAAGAGAGTTCTAGTTGTGATTCTCCCTGTGCTCAGATCTACCTGAAAATACTTAGTGGCGTCATGTGTGTAGTCCACAGGAATGACGTCATTGAATCCCATGGAGTTATCTGGATTTCTGGCTGTTCCCACGTACGTCCCTCTCGAGGCGTCCTCTGGCAAGGAAAAATTTTGCGAACATTTTTCCAGGTCACACACCAAGCCGCCAGACTGAGCATCGGCATGTCCACTGATCAACAGTATGAAAACGAGAGTGACAGCAGCACGTGCAATATGGCAATGGACCCAGGGCGAAAGCCATCGCTTTCTGGCTGGTTCTGCCTTTGACAGCAACATTTTCTGCACACACTACCCACAGCCTGTGGTAGCTGTGGCGCTACTGTTGCCGAGGTATGCTGAAAACTACCGCCGGGGGGCAAAATTTCTGGTGTCATAGTCCATGTGGATCACCGGCAGTAACATCCCTTTTACTTTCCTTGTTGCGCTGCTGTGCCGGGAATCTGCAAACAGAAGGCAGCATGTTCATTGACTCCCCAGGTAGCGAGTCTAAAAACAAAAACATGTTAAAAGTGCCCCGCAATCTGATAGTTGTAACGATCTAAATAGTTCGGTCATGGCATTTTGTTTTAATTAATTCAACAACTTTCTGTGCGTTTCTATGTGACAACACGAAAGGGCACTGGATTGGGCAAGAGTTCAGTTAGGAATATTATCATTTATGGCCGTAGCTGTGACCAAACGACACTGATGACAACAGCAGTGACATAATAAGAAAAACAACAGGATAACATAATCGTCCGTCTGTCTGTCTCGTCTGTCTGTCTCTGTCTGTCTGTCTGTCTGTCTGTCTGTCTGTCTGTCTGTCTGTCTGTCTGTCTGTCTGTCTGTCTGTCTTCTCTCTCTCTCTCTCTCTCTCTCTCTCTCTCTCTCTCTCTCCCTCTCCCTCCCTCTCCCTCCTCTCCCACACAATCGCAATACCTTTGTTAGATTAATTGTGATTGCTTCTGTCTCACTTTACCTGTGTTGTTTTACTTTTTTCCTATATGTTTACATTGTACAGCCTTGTACGTAATCTTACAATCTTAAATGATTATTGCAAAGAAAAATAACATGAATAATACAGATCTTTGTACAAATCAATTTATATGACAAACACAATCATTTTTTTCTTTAAATTTCGAAACAAAAGTGTGGACAATCGAAAATTATATCTAAGAAATTTTTTTGGGAAAAACGATATCTGAACAAAGATACATTCTGCTGTAGGCGCGAATGACAAATTTTCTGTCTATTGCTACAAATTTGGAATTCTATTTTCAAAGCTACCGAAAATAACACACATATACACCAGCACGTCACGCACGCACGCACACACACACATCTCTATTAAAATTCTGAACAACAAAAACAACTTGCAAGCACTGGAATGAATTTCATTCACATAAAGTGTAACACAATATGCCCCCAACAGCTGAACAAACCGAAGCAATCCTTACAATGGCCACATTTCCTGCTTGTGTTAAAGTGGGCAAATACTCCTCTCCCACCCACCAAGAAAAGGTAAAACAAAATAATAAAACTACAACCTGCCATTCTACTCGACAATTAGAAATGTCAACTTCCCTGTAAACGAGGAGGTTGTATTTTTTCCAAAATACAAAAAAGATTAATACGAAGCCCAGCTGCAGCACAGACAAAGAAAACACAGAAGTATTTTTGGTTGTCTGTCACCACTGCACAAATCCAATTAACAATAAATGCAATACAACACAGAAAAGTATGTAATGGTTTGTTCAGCTGTTGACGTGTTGTATGAGATAATGTTCTGTGTTTGTCATCCAAGGCGTGTGCTCAGTTTACTTCATAAGCCGCATGGGGTTCATTGTTATCATTGTTGTTGTTGGTTGATGTCGCGTGTTCTGTAGCTTCACACGCTGGATATCATCCCGTTTATGCTTCTTCTCAACTCATCCCACCTGGTAATCACCGTAAAACAGTACACTCTGGACGAAAAGTTTCCGTGTACGACTGTTCTCAAGAACTTCGCCATTTAGGCAGCTATACTCCGACTTCAGAAATGCATGAAGTTTAGGTGTATATATTACATACAATTTCGATGTCTTGAACTTCACAAACTTTTATAGTCTTAAGTTAACATGTACTAAATTCACATTCACAAATAAGATGTGTTTTGGTGATCATGAATATATCCCCTACCCTATCTAGAAATGTTCAGCAAACGATTTGTACATGTTGTATTTTATATATATATATATATATATATATATATATATATATATATATATATATATATATATATATATATATATATATATATAATATGGTGTTACAATTAATATTAATATATATATTTTTATAGCTCCCCGACAACAAAGGCCATAATCAGGGCTGCCACCTTGATTTATTGTCAGCAACTCCAATGATATTCACCCCAAGTTCAAAATCAACACCTTCCAATCTCTTCAAACATCCAACACCGTCAAAATGAAAATAAAAAACCCATTAAATGACAAAGTACTTTAACTGATTTATTTCCCAAGACTAATAAAACCAGGCTGTGCTGAGGCCACAACGCATTTGCTTAATCTATCATCCTCAGGTTACAAAATAGCTAGAACAGTTCTATGTACAACAAAAATGCATGTGAAAAAAAGCTATGTGGACAAATAACAATGCAGAATAGACACCCTGTGCCCATCCCAGTGTTAACAATTATTACTACCTGGTCGCCAGAATAAAACAATACAGAGGTGTTGTATGTGTGTGTGTGTTGTGTGTGTGTGTGTGTGTGTGTGGTGTGTGTGTGTGTGTGTGTGTGTGTGTGTGGTGTGTGGAGAGAGAGAGAGAGAGAGAGAGAGAGAGAGAGAGAGAGAGAGAGAGAGAGAGAGAGAGAGAGAGAGAGAGAGAGAGAGAGAGAGAGAGAGAGAGATGCGTGCGTGCGTGTGTGTGTATGTGCGTGCGTGCGTGCGCGCGCGTTTGTGTGTGTGCGTGTATGTGTTAAATAACTAAAAAGAAAATCCTGCATTGGACATAAATGATTCAGGTGACTAAAATCAAAACCATGGTTGTGCTCACCGGCCAGAAACGCCACAAATGTCAGCGGCTCTTGAATTTATTGTATCGACTGACATGGAGAAAAGAACAGCAGAAAGCTAGCATGTGGAAAGCCAAAGAGAAAGCCTGCCGTGCACACACAGACCAATGTGTTCTTATAGGATATATATATATATATATATATATATATGCAAACTTACTCTGGCAAACTATGGGGAGCAGACTATTATCGAGAGACTGAACGGGCAGCGAGGTGAACCCAACATAAGCTCCAGTGGTGTGCGAATGGGGCAGAGTGAGACATACAGGAATCCGGATATTTAATAGTGTACATTAGTTTCTGCAATACCCTGTTATACACATTCAATTCAGTACTGTACATTGGTTAGTACAACACCTCATACGTATTCAACTAACAGTGTACAATGTACCTCGTACATATTCAATTCAACAGTGTATATTGGTTGGTGCAATACCTCATGAATACATTATGTTCAACCTTTGTCAATACTATTGGTTTGTACAACACCTTGTAACTATATATTAAATGTAACAGTGTACACTGGTTGGTACAAAACCTCGTACATATTCAATCCAATAGTGTATATTGGTTGGTACTACACCTATTACATATTCAACTCAAAAGTGTACCTTGGATGGCGCAATACGACACTGGCAGCAAGTTTAAGTACATAGCAAAGTCCTACAATTCTGTCCAACAAACTTGCCGTTAGATTATCTCTCCAGGTTCATATCCAGAAAATTTAAAATTTCAAAGGTACTCTTTGCCTGTCAAAGGGTATCAAAGCGATCAAAAATGCACTTATTGTTTTGCATTGTATTGTGTTGTACTATATTGTATTGTATTGTATTGTGTTTCAATGCATTTACAGTTATGTTGCATTTTCTGTCAAAAGTTTGCAGTTTTCTTCCAAAAGAGTGCATCAACATTGTACCCCAGTTCCTACTTTTTTTGTTCTTTGTTCCTGTCTGTGCGTATATAATTATATGCTTGCCTTAAAAAATCCGGGATTTCAAATTCGAATATCCCCAAGTACAACTCATTGCCGTGGGTTCTTTAACGTGCGATACATACGACTTACACTAGAAACCTCAGCATACAATCTCATTCCGAAGACTATACCCAGACTACAACTCTTCGTCCTGTAAAGAAAGCGTGGTTTGGCTTTGAACAGAATATGATTCGTAACATCGCGGTATTTTATTCTAGACAGGTGCGTTACCTCTAGACCTCGAAGTTGTAGAGCGCTGGTCTTCACCATATTCACTCTATTTAGTTACCCATGTCAGCCCTCGTCTTGTCAATAGCGCAGTGAATGCTATGGAGAAACCTGTCATTTCTTCTGTGGCGTGGACTGTGCCAGTCAGAGTCTAATCCCTTTTTTTCCGCATTCAGTCAGAAGCTAAGGCTTAATGAGTGGTGTCCTATGTCGGATCCACAATAATCACCGTTTTTTCAATGGGAAACTCGAGCCACTCATTATTAAATGTACAGCACCGTGTGCGAGTGCGTCAAGCAAAATTGAAGGGTATGTGGGGGTGGATTTTCTTGGTTTTTCTTCTTCTTTTTTTTTTTTTACCCCTGGATGATTATCAATGCGTACTTTTCAGGATGAGTGAGGGATTTATGGAGGGAAGTAATGCGTGTGTGTGTGTGTGTGTGTGTGTGTGTGTGTGTTGTGTGTGTGTGTGTGTGTGTGTGTGTGCGTGGTGTGTGTGTGTGTGGTGTGTGTGTGTGTGTGTGTGGTGTGTGTGTGTGGTGGTGGTGGTGAGTGAGTGAGTGTGTGTGGTGTGTGAGTGAGTGGTGGTGGTGTGTGTATTGTGTGTGTTGAGTGAGTGTGTGAGTGTGTGTGTGTGTGTGCGTGTATGTGTGTGTGGTGTGGCGTGTGGTGTGTTGGTGGAGGTGGTGGTGGTGGTGGTGGTGTGGCGGTGGTGGTGGTGTGCGTGCGTGCGTGCCGATGTTATACTTATTGCGTATGCAACATAAAATCAAGGCAGATTTATTTCGAACAGGAGTTTTTCTCCACAGAGAGAATGCATGTGATATACGCAAAAATCTCGAAAAAAATTTCGGAAAATATGCGAGAAGTATAATGTGGACGCGCATGGATATTTTACTTGTTTAGCGTTCCCCAGATGAACACCCTGTGGATCATACCTAGATTATACACTTTAGACCTTCACAGGGGCATTAGGATTTCTTTCTTTCATATTGATATATATTTTTCGGGATAGTGGAGTGAGCAACTCATGTTAGCAGGATGACCCACAAAGAAACTTACCCAAGAAACTACTTGTCAACCAACTACCCAATGAGCGTAACCAACCAGCCTTCTAAGCCAATGGCATATGTTTAAACGGCAATCTCTCTGAACGATAAACACGTACGAAGAACGAGGGTTATCACAGGGAAGGAATATCTCGTCTGTTTACATTTCTCTTCCTGGCAACGGAGATAAAAGCGAACCCAAAGCCCTTCCGCCGTTCTGCCGACTCGCAATTTCTTGGTATATATATGCATCGTAGCTGGATTGAACTAGTTTATGCAAGATTTGTTTACCATAGTTGTATACAAACTTGTTGAGAACTATGTATAAAGTCTAGCTTTAACTTGAGACTTGTCACACTTTCATCCCAATTTGTCCAGGTGGGTCAAACAAAATATGTATTGTAGAGCAAGACAAACTATTGCTTTCCAACTAAATCTCGCCCATTGGCTGGGTACAGGCTTTATGATCTCCCTTGCATCCAAGTGTTTTATAAAAAAAAAAAGGATGCCCGAGCATAAGGCACAAAGATTCACAAGCTGTTTATTTTCTTCTATGTATCATACACATTTTTAACGACAATTATTTGAAGCATATTTGTGACGCTCCACCACGAAATGAGTCGCTTAGCACTTGACCCACTTTTCCGCTAGGAGCCATTAAAGGCAGGTAGGGGTCAAGTTGTCGATTTTCATATTTTGGCTGATTACAAAACTACAGGCTTTATTCTACATTGCAGTGAAATATCATGGCAAAAACGTGTTTCCTTTTGCCTTTAAACGTGTTTGAAAATACTAAAGCCCTCATTCTGGCCACCTATTACTAGTATTAGGATACTTGTCCATCTTTAAGGTTGTCATTTCCTGCTGTCTATCATTTCAAGTTGTAATAATATTTGATAGAATTGTCAGATTTTCAATCTGTTTTCTGTATTCTATAGTCCTTTTATTGCAGATTAATAGCATATCAATAACTAAAACTTGACCTCTGGTGCAATGTGACTCCTTATGTGGTGGAGCATTTTTACTTCTCTTTTTATTTTCATCTTTGATAGCAGCGGTGGTAGGCCACCATAATGTCTATTCATTCTTGGGGCTGTAACAGACAGTTCTGAATCATACATAAAAGTGTCTTGCTGTAAGATACCACAGAGGAAGAACAATCATACTCGACTTAGGCCTCTGTAGAATGTTCACCCAGGAACTATAACTAATTAGTACGATGAGAATGTCGTGGTTATTAATTTATTGTTTATATCGAGAAAAATGAATAAGCTCTCGTGTGCTCTTACATACAGTGCCTGTGTGTATGCAATCTTGTCATCTGTACGCACCAGCACACAATGGCCTACTCTTCCGAAAAGCGGAACAGGATTTAACGTGTGCGCAAGATGTTTTGTGTGCGTTCGTACATGGGACCTTAGTTTATAGTCTCATCCGAAGGACTGTTTGGGGGAGCGGAGTCTGTACTAATGCTAAGGGGAAATTACCTGTATTTTTTTCCTTCGCTATGTTAATCTCAAGTATATAGGATATTATATTATACGGGTGTAGGTATGTTTTACTATGTGTCTCAAAAAGAAACTTTGAAAGCAAGTGCTTTGGATGTACATTTTTTATTGTGATATCTGCAGAGTTTACAGCCGTCGCCTAGGGTATAATGAAATAAATGTAATGCAAAACTGCGACAATAAAATCAATGTTACCGCCATCTTTTATTCCCTCTCATTTATGATATTCAGTCTCATCTCTCCCTTTGCCCCTTGCGTGGCTGCATAATTATGTTTGAATGGGCCTGCGTGTATCGGTATTGTGTGTGTGTGTGTGTGCGTACTGTGTGTTTTGTGTGTGTGGTGTGTTTTTGTGTTGTGTGTGTGGTGTGTGTGTGTGTGGTGTGTGTGTGTGTGTGTGTGTGTGTGGTGTGTGTGGGTGAGAGAGAGAGAGAGAGAGAGAGAGAGAGAGAGAGAGAGAGAGAGAGAGAAAGAGAGAGAGAGAGAAGAGAGAGAGAAGAGAAGAGAGAGAGGAGAGAGAGAGAGAGAGAGAGAGAGAGAGGAGAGAGAGAGAGAGAGAGAGAGAGAGAGAGAGAGAGAGAGAGAGAGGAGAGAGAGAGAGAGAGATTGTGTGTGTGTGTGGTTGTTGTGTACATGCACGTGTATGACAAAGTATCCGTCCTGCGCTTACGAGCAAGTGTCCAAAAACGGTTCTAAAAACCATGTACGGTATCTGACCGACAAAACAGAAAATTACTCAGACATCCTTAGAGTAATCATTTTATTCACAGACATATAACAGAACACATGCCGCTGCTGCGCTTTTACTCCCACCTCTCTCCTTTTTTTTCTTTTTTTTTCTTTTAGCTTCCGTGGAATACTAATGTCATTTTTGTCCGCTGAGTAAAAACGGTTATGGGCAGGCTAATCTGATATAGCCCCAAATCCTATTAACCCTAACCATCACCCTTAACACGCATTCTCTACTTGTTCCCAGTGGTCGCTACACTGGGGGGATCCTTTCTTGTGACACCATACGGGGGTGGTTAGACAGCGGGAAGACTGAGGACCGAGAAGAGGAGGGAGGAAGGAGAAAGGAGGACAGAGGAGGAAAGAAGAGGAGAAAGGACAAGGAAAGAGAAAGGATAGACATTGGCCTTGAAAGTTTGAAGAGCTACG
>CM060321.1:44009358-44016858 GCA_030674155.1 Stramonita haemastoma
TTCCTAATGTTTGCAAATACTTTAAGATTTTTTCAACTTCTTGCCTGAGTTTTGTAGACACTTTCAGATAGCTTTTCACCAAAGAGGTATTCAAGCAATGTGCAGAACAAAACATTTTAAGGATTTTTGGGAAGGCTAAACTTCAAGTCTCAGAAACTTCAATTTTAGCAATAGCACTTTGGTAGTGTCTTTATGTTCTGTTAAAGTATTTGCCTTGACAATTTCCTTCCTTTAACTCACAAACTTACTCTCTTTAAAAGAATCATCAAAGTTCTTTCAAAGATTTCTGCGAAGAAATGTTAGGCCTAATGCCACTTGTCAAATGGCACTATGATTCTCTCTCTCTCTCTCTCTCTCTCTCTCTCTCTCTCTCTCTCTCTCTTCTCTCTCTCTCTCTTCTCTCTCTCTCTTCTCTGTCTTCTCTCTCTTCCTTCCCCACACACATACTCTCTCTGTCTCTCTCTTTTGAACACATTATATACACACACAAACACACATACACACACCCGCCCACACACAAACACACCAACACACACACACACACACACACACACACACACACACACACACACACACGCATACACACACGCACGCACACACACACACACGCACGCAACACACACACACACACCACACACACACACACACACCGCACACACATACCACGCACGCACGCACAAACACGCACATCTATACAAGTAAAACGCCACTACATTGATTTATATGTGTATCTGCCTGTCTGAGTAGTTTTATTTCTTTGTCTTTTTCAAAGCGGACGCATGAACCCCCCCCCCCCCCCCACAACACACACACACACTATATCGCGTGCATGCGATGTTCCATCTACCTATACCTTTAAAAAATACACACATACATACATACATACACACACAGTAAACGCACACACACACAAAACACACACACACACACACACACAAACACACAAACACACACACACACACACACAAACACACACAACACACACACACACACACACAACACACACACACACACACACACACAAACACACACACACACAAACACACACACACAAAACACACACACCAAACACACAACACACACACACACAACACACACACACACCACACACACACACACACACACACACAAAAACACACACACAGGAGCGCACGCGCACTATCTCGCATGCGTGCCATGTTCCATCCATCTTTAACTTTCTAAATTTTATCGACCCTCCTCTGAACTCTTCCGGTTTCCCATTTTGGGGTTCTCTCGTACACCCTTATTATACAGGCGAAACCTGAAGAAAACTATCCACAAGCACTACTACTTTAGCTACTACTACTGTGCTGCTGCTGCAGCTATTTCTTCTTCTACATAGTACTAGTAGTAGTAGTAGTAGTATGTAGTAGTACTACTAGTACTATACTACTACTACTACTACTACTACTACTACTACTACTACTACTACTACTACTACTACTACTACTACTCTACTACTCTACACTACTACTATACTTCACTACATACGACTACTCTACATACTACTACTACATTACTACTTTTCTACTACTACATACTACTACTACTACACTCTACTACTACTACTAACTTTTATTTACTACAACTACTACTGCTATACCATCTACGCTACTACAAAAACTATTTACTAATGCTGCTTCTACTTCTAGTAGTACTACTTTATAACCACAACCACCACGACAAAACAACTACACTATTACGCCCCTACAGCAGTGCTACTAGTAATAACACACATCACACACACACACACACACACAACACAACACACACACACACACACACACAACATCCATATCTCGAAATTAAGAATTTAAACAACACACACACACCCTACACACCTGTTTTTTCACGAACTATCTCTCTCAGTGTGCACGATTGATTTCAGTTGTGTGTGTGTGTGTGTGTTGTGTGTGTGTGGTGTGTGTGTTGTGTGTGTGTTGTGTGTGTGTGTGTGTCGCGCGCGCGAGCGCGTGTGAGTAGGAAGTAAAGGAGGAAGAGAGAGAGAGAGAGAGAGAGAGAGAGAGAGAGAGAGAGAGAGAGAGAGAGAGAGAGAGAGAGAGAGAGAGAGAGAGGAGAGGAGGAGAGAGAGAGAGAAGAGGAGAGAGAGAGGTAGAGAGAGAGAGATGAGGAGAGAGGAGGAGAGAGGAGGAGAGAGAGGACAGAGGTCAAGAGAAGAGAGAGAGGAGAGAGAGAGAGAGAGGAGAGAGAGAGAGAGAGAAGAGAGAGAGAGAGAGAGAGAGAGAGAGAGAGAGAGAGAGAGAGAGAGAGAATGATCTTTGAATTATCTTTTTTTTTTAATTATCTTTATTTTCCAAGGGTTACAGAGTAAGCATTACATACTTTTTTTCATCCGGCCCTTGCCCTGATCGGGGCATCAGAGAGAGAGGAGAGAGAGAGAGAGAGAGAGAGAGAGAGAGAGAGAGAGAGAGAGAGAGAGAGAGAGAGAGAGAGAGAGAGAGAGAGAGAGAGAGAGAGAGAGTATTTCAATTCTAGTAATTTGCTGAAAAGAAGGGGGAGCAGTGTGCGTAAAATTCAGGCAGATTATATCATAATCTGGAAAGGTTTTAAAACAAGAAAAAAGGCTGGCACTGACATGTCAGAATTTCCGTTGTCAATGTTTGTTCAATGCAAATGTCATTGTGATGATACTTCTTGGAAGCTACTTTACATCTTCAATGCTCAAGGAGAGGTCAAAGGGTTAAAAGTCAATTTAAGTTCACATTTCTCTCCTCTCTCTCTCTCTCTCTCTCTCTCTCTCTCTCTCTCTCTCTCTCTCTCTCTCTTGTCGAAACAATCTCTCTCTCTCTCTCTCTCTCTCTCTCTCTCTCTCTCTCTCTCTCTCTCTCTCTCTCTCTCTCTCTCACTCATATTTCCCGTTTTATTTGTAATGTGATCCCCGTTTTATTATGCTGAGGACCGATGCACAGCATCAACTAGTTGTGTGTGTGTGTGTGTGTGTGTGTGTGTGTGTGTGTGTGTGTGTGTGTGTGTGTGTGTGTGTGTGTGTGTGTGTGTGTGGTGTGTGTGGTTGGTATGGTGAGTGGTGGTGGTGTATGGCAGTGGTGGTGGGGTGGTATGTTGTCTGTGCGTGTGTGATGGTGGCGGTGTGTTGTGTTGTGCGTGTGTGCGTGCGTGTGTGGTGTGTGTGTGCTCGTACACGTGTATAGTATTTTATTATATACATATATATTATATATATATATATATAAATATATATATATATATATATATATAATACACACACACACACACATATATATATACATATACATATAGGGGTATCTCGTTTGCTGATTGGCTCTCTCTTTGCGTGTGTGAGTGTGCACGTGTGTGTATGTGTGTGTGTGTGTGGTATGTGGAAAGGTGTGTGTGTGTGTTCGTGTGTTTGTAATTGCGTGTGTTTTAGAACTTTTAAACAACTTAAAACTGACTGAAAAGTGGAATAAAGCGGAGGCAGAGTTTTCAAGTGCTTTCTTTCAATCTAGGCTCTTCAGTTACCGATAAGAAATAAGAAAACGCTACAAATAAACACACACACATTTTATGATTCAACAAAAAGTGATCATCAAATAGCACTGGAACAAACTTTTGGGAAAAAAATCTGATGCATTTGAAACTTGAACAAACATGCCCATGCTGAAATCAAAGTAAGCAAATGGAATAAATTGCTGGCAGTCCAGGTGGAAGGTAAACTTACTTGCCACTCAGGTAGTAGTAGCATGGCACAGGAACTAAGCGGCCACTGCTGCACAAAAACACTTCCCCTAGTACGGGTGACACACACACACACACACAGTGACAAACTCCAGTAGCTCAGGTGTCAATGGAAGACTAACACACACACTCCCAGGCCCCCCTTTTTTTGGTCGAAGTAAGGAACTAACTTGTACTTCCACTTTTTTGTGGTTGATCAGCCACCGAGGACACTTTTCACAATAATCCAGCGATGTTGGTATGTAGACTTCCAATGTTGGAATGTGTAAATTCCAGAGAATACACTGTTGATATTCGTGAAAGATAGGTTGAACCCAGTGCGGCATGGGCCCATCCAAATGTTGTATTTGCCTCGCACAACTCAATGGTTCGCTGTGTGGCGGCCTGAATCGCAGGGCGGTCGTCTGCTCGCAACGCGGCGCGCGCACAATGGATTTGAAAGAGCCTCGACAGGAGTGTTTGGGGTTTCGTTTTCAGAACTGGAATCTGCTTTTATTTGTTATTTTTGTTGTTGTCACACAATTGAGGGATGTTGGTCAGAATTGTTTAAGTTTTCTTTTTTACTTAGTCAGTTTATCATAACTCAAATCTTTTCTGAGATTTGATTATACTCAGATATGCAACTCGCAGTAATGAAATTAAAGAATCAGAAATCCCTTCCTTCATCGTTTATCGTTTTTTTTCAACAATGCCATCATCCACTTTTTTCCCATTGCCTTGAGGGGGAAAAAAGGAATGGGCGATGTGCAAAATTCGTTTTCCAAATTTTGAAATTATACTTTGATTTTGCAATGTGTGTGTGTGTGTGTGTGTGTGTGTGTGTGTGTGTGTGTGTGTGTGTGTGTGTTGTGTGTGTGTGTGTGAAGTAAACGATCTGCCCAACAAAAGTTTAGTAGCTTTCTTCATCCAACAACGAGGCACTTCACCTGTTTTCCAGAATCGTTCGTGAGTCATTGATAGGTGTGTGGGTGATCCTCTTGTTCCTTGTGTGCGGCTTCTTTCAATATTTACAGTATTATTGTTATTAATTTTATTGCTATAATTGCTGTTGTTGTTATGGTGATGATGATGATGATGATGACGACGACGATTATGATGATGATGAGGAGGATTACTATTATTATTAATATTATCATCATGTTTTTGATTGATCATTTTAATATTTTGATGAAGTTGGTTTTTCGTTGCTTTGTTATTTTGCTTTGTGTCGTGTTTTGTTTTTTCTGTTGTTATTGTTTTTGTTTTAATCAGTTTCACTGATAACAACCTCAACCACCAAATTTTTAAAAGCGGCTTACAACCTTTTTTTTTTCGAAATCTATGCAGAAGTAAAGTATCTGCGCATAACTTCTGCGGATTTTAGCATTACCATTCAAAACATTGCAACACACAATCATGAGAATATGTCATGGCTAAACTACCTACCCACAGAGAGTCACGATTAAAATAAAAAGGGCCACTTAGCCTACTTTTGTTTTTGCTTTTAATACTTTTACAACTTTTTTCCACAAAGTGGTGTCTTTACTCTTCAAACAAACGAAAACAAAGTTGTTTAATTTTTATCATTGTCAGTGTGTGTGTGTGTGTGTGTGGTGTGTGTGTGTGTGTGTGTGTGTGTGTGTGTGTGTTGTTGTGTGTGTGTGTGCTATCATTTGATGAGTTGTTTGTTTGTATTTTTTTATCCACAGGGAAAAGAAGGACTTCAAGAGGGAGACAAACGGATTCAACAGCTAAAAATGACAGTGTGTGGCTGACAGAGGAGTTGTGTTTCCTCAACGTTATCAGATGATATCAGTCCTCACCGAAACTGTACTGTCTGAATGCCATGGAAAAGTATTCGTGTCTAAAGAAGATAATTCTCGTATGATTCAGTCATAAAAATTGTAACTGAGTGCAAACTGTCAATTCTTAATCTCAGAAGACTGAATTTTAAAAATGGGCAGTGATATTGTAAAATAAAATCTTCTCTTAAAACAAAAAAATAAGTTTTTATCACGATCAAAAATAGCGTGGTTTTTTTAAAAATTAAATATGCCATTTTTGGTTGAATGAATTTTATGTCTGAGTGTTGAGCGCAGATCAGAACTTTGATTGCATATCGTGCCATAAGATCAAATAAAATGGTGTGAAAGGTAATGGCATAAATCATGAGATAGTAATAACAAACGATGCACAAGATGACAAGTAGCTTTATTTTCGTGTGTATTTGAATCACAAGGCACATTGGAAGGTAAACATCAACAAGAGTAAAACGAGACAACACAGAATACACAACGATTTGAAAACGCGTTAATTTCAGTCAAGAAAGGATGTTTTTCAAAATGTGTAAGCTTGAACATGTAGGCTATTCTTTTTGTGCTAAAATTATATTTTTTCCTGAAGTGTTTTTGCGTCAACTATATTACATTATTTTAAATACTTTTTTTTTTAACCTGACTTTCTTTTTGTTTTATTGAATAAAGACAGATGGAAAACGGATAGAAAAAGCTTAAAAGCTTCTTAAAGGCTCCTGGAATTATTGTATGAAACAGTTGAAGATATGTAAAACTGTATTCTATTTAAAGACTGCAACCACTCATTCTGGTGCGCGAACAGTAGATTTAAACATAAATTTGTCAAAGTAAAACTTACTGTAAATTTATAAGTTACAATGAAGTATTGAAATAACTGTGTCAGGAGACCAAATACTTTCTTTTTTTTTCAACACTTAGCTTGTAGCCCCCCCCCCCCCCCCCCCCCCCCCCCCCCCCCACACACACACACTTATGACCGGATGAGACTGTAAACCGAGGTCCCGTGCGCAGAACATCTTGTGCACACGTTAAAACAAGTTTCGCTTTTGGAAAGAGTAGGCCATTGTGTGCCGGTGGGAAAGGATAGCAAATTGACAAAACCGCATACACACTGGGACTAGATATAAAAAGCATATAAGTGCTTATACCATTATCCTCGAAAGAAAAGAACAAAATTAAAATAAGAAATTAATAAAAAAAAAATTAAAAATTTAAAAAACGAACCATGCACCATTTCCAAACAATTTATCCATGTCTTTTTTTCTTTTTTTTTGCCCAGACGATATGAATTATTGATCATTTTTGTTGGATTTCATCGATTTACAAAGCGCACATTCTTCTGCGTTTGCCGACGTATAACCGGACAATATCCTGGAGCTGAATAAATAGTCCCTCATTACGCTAAAGCGCTATCAAAACAAACGAGCGGCGGTTGGCTTTGATCATTGCACTGCAGTCAGTTAAGCGGCTAATGTTCGACTGCTCTCCCCTTTTTTCCTTTGTTATGTGTGTGTGTGTGTGTGTGTGTGGGGGGGGGGGAGTGGGTGGTGGTGTGTGTGTGTGTGTGTGTGTGTGTGTGTGTGTGTGTGTGTGTGTGTGTGTGTGTATGTTTGTGTGTGTGTGTGTGTGTGTGTGTGTGTGTGTGTGTGTGTGTGTGTGTGTGTTTGTGGTTCTGCAGCCCTGCAGCCCTTGCAAGGTCGAAAGTCTGATCTTTCGTAATAATTATCTGCACCAACTGTATCGCAATGTGTTGTGTTGCAATGTGTATTGTTGTGTTGTGTTGAGTTATGTGTGTTGAGTTGTGTTGCACTGTGATCATTGTCTTGCTGTTGTTTATGCTGGGCATTTCACAGACTGACGTACACCTTTGGGGTCACGCAGAAAACTTACGCACTTTGTCTCACGTGTCCCATTGGGTAATTACTGAGGTTGTAGGTACATACACACTGTTTAAATGTTTGCGTGTCTG
>CM060321.1:44029358-44034358 GCA_030674155.1 Stramonita haemastoma
TGTGTGTATGTGTGTGTATGCATGTGTATGTGTGTGTATTTCTGTGTGTTTGTGTGTGTATGTGTGTGCATGTGTGTGTGTGTGTGTGGTGTGTTTGTGGGTTTATGTCTGTGTGTGCATGTGTGTTCGTGTGTGTGCATGTGTCTGGGTGTGTGCGCGCGCACGCGTGTGTTTGTTTGTGTGTGTGTGTTTGTGTGTGTGTTTGTGTTTGTGTGTGTACATATGTGTGTGTGCGTGCAAACGCGTGTGTGCACGTGTGTTTATGTATATGTGCGTTTGATTAAGCAGATAACCATTCTTTTGACAAACAGATTATTGATCATCATACAACTTTCACAATCGTTGCCACAATCACGATAAAGGTCGCCATTCATGCAGACACAACTGGAGACCATACTGCATAACTGCATACACACAGGACTGGATGTAAAAAAAAGCACCTGAATGCTTATTCCATTATCCATAAGATATAAATGAATAAGAAATAAATAAATAAATAAAATAAATAAATTTAAAAATTTAAAAAATGAATAAACCATACACACGACGTGGCAGTAGCTAGGACTAAAATACAACAATTCAGCTACGACAGGGCACTCACTCTTGTCTGTCATGTAGCCTGGCTCTAACATTTTAAAGCCTGCCCCCATTCATTCCCCTCCCCCCCCCCCCCGCCCCCGGTGACAGGGGTTTCAGTTTGTTGTAAGCTAACTTAGCCCCCCCCCCCGCCTCCCTTCCCCCCACCACCTCCCTCCAGAAAGAAAAGAAACCGAGAAAACAATCCTAACAAAGAAAAGTCCTGACAAAAGAAAGGAAAAAAAAGCAACAGTCCCCTTAAAACCCCCTGAATCCAACCCCCTTTCTTATTTCGTTCTTATAGTTACATAACGACTCACAGCAGAATGCCATGAACATGGTTAATTTTTTTCTCCTGACCGTTATTGTTTCCTTTTGAATTTTTGTAGATTCTCTTTGTTTTTTTTATTTTTTATTTTTTTAGAGTTTCTGTCTCTGTTTCTCAATGTCTTTCTGTTTTGTTTGTTTTTTTTTCTGCCCTCATTCTCTCTTAACCCCTTTCTCCTTCTCGTTCCCCTTCTAAACTCTACCTTTTTTGTTTTCTTCTTCCTAAACATAACGTTGGTGTATATACTTCTGTTTGTTTTTGTTCCCTCTCTTTTCCAGTAGCTGCAGAGATGTAAACGATGTTGGCCAGCTGCAATGTTCAAGTTTAATATCACTGACTGAGAGAAAAAAACAAAACGTCGACAATGAATGTGTAGAAACAGGGCCTTGAGATCAGCAACCATCACACCATCATGGTCAGTATGTATAAGACAGAGAGAGAGAGAGGAAGTAGAGAGGAGCAGAGAGGACGAGAGATGAGAGTGAGAGAGAGAGATACGACTCGGAGAGGAGGGAGAAGAGAGAGAGAAAAGAGAGAAGGAAAAGAGACAGGAAGAGGAGAGACGAGAAGAGAGAGAGAGACAGAGAGAAGAGAGAAGAGCAGACAGACAGAAAAGACAGAGAGACAGAGAGACAGACAGAGACAGAGAGACAGAACAGAGAAGACAGAAGACAGAAGACAGAGAGAGACAGAGACAGACAGAGAAGAGAGAAGAAGAGACAGAGACAGAGACAGAGACAGAGAGACAGAGAGAAGGAGACAGAGAGAAGAGAGACAGAGAGACAGAGAGGAGAGACAGAGACAGAGAGAAGAGAGAGAGAGAGGAGACGAGAGAGAGGAAAAGAGAGAGGAAGAGAGGAGGAGAGAGAGAGAGAGAGAGAGAGAGAGAGAGAGGAGAGAGAGAGAGAGGAGAGATGAGAAGAGGGGACGAGAGAGGAGAGAGAGAGGAGAGAGAGAGAGAGAGGAAGAGACAGACAGACAGACAGAGAGACAGAGACAGAGAGAGAACAGGGGAGCTTTACAGCATTAGTAGGGACTGTTCTAAACAAAAACCACGGTCATCCTAGAGCATACACACACAAACATGATAATTATGTGACCCTGGTATACGGTATAGCATGGTTCTGATAATGCAGCGCCTGCCTAGTCAGATTGGGACCACTTAGTGTCAGCATATAATAATTAGGGACACCCAGTATCTAAAGTTTAACATGACACTTGCCCTTTTACTTACATAAACGCTAGGGGTAAAGGTTACAGACCACGAGAAGTTAATTTTTTGCCGTTACTTACTTACTTAGCAACCTCTAGTTTCACCCCTCTCTTAATCATACTATTGTTAACTTTTTGGATAAATAAAGTTAAATAGTAGAGGCGAAAGGTCAAAGACTAATTTTATTAATGATGTTTTAAAAATTATTTATATATTATTTTTTTTACTTAAGACCTTCATTGGATGTAAGTTTTAAGGAAGTTTAATCTGTTGGTTGCACCTCCGTAGCTTTCCGAGTAAATGCGAATAAAGTTAGCTACAAATTTTGCATAAAGGTATGTATATGTAGGTAAATGAGAGAGTCAGCAAGTGTAAAAGAATAAGTAGGTGAGTAACTACATGTGTGTGTTATGTGTGTGTGTTGTGTGTGTGCGTGTGTTTATGTGTGTGTGTGTGTGTGTGTGTGTGTGTGAGTGTGTAGTGTGTGTGTGTGTGTGTGTGTGGTGTGTGTGTGTGTGTGTGTGTGTGTGTGTGTGTGTGTGTGTGTGTGAGGAGAGAGAGAGAGAGAGAGAGAGTGTGTGTGTGTGTGTGTGTGTGTGTGTGTGTGTGTGTGTGTGTGTGTGTGTGTGTGGTGTGAGTGTGAGTGTGTCTGCGCGCGCATGCTCTCGTGCACGTGTTCATAATGATATGTGTGAAACAACAAAAATGATAAACCACCATATCATTTCAATCTGTAACTGATTATGACAAGAATTTCATCACCAATGTAATTTACATTGTCAAAATCGCCAGTTAGACAAAAAACCAAGTAGATATTGCAGAAAGTTAGATGACATTAGCAAATGATCTGAATAACAGGATGGCCATCCCATGGCACCCACAGGCTAAGTAGCTTGGCTGTGATAATACCGCCGCATGTCACTGTTCCATCAGATAAGGGGGCCTAGGGAACCTGTCAGGGGGAGCCCACACTGCCCCTAGATAATGGCCTCTAAGAGGGTTGTGCCTCCACACTGACCCCACTCATCCCCTGTGGGGATGTCAGGGGCTTATCAGTATAAATAGCACTCCCACTTCTGGAAAGTCTGGGCTAGCAATTCCCTCTTTTCTATCCCTCTCTTTTTGTTTCTGCCTTGCTTCTTTTTCTTCCCACTACCTCCATTTTGTCTATTTTCTGCCTTCCTGGTCCATTCCTCTTGCCTTTTCCCCACAAAAGACTTAAAAATATCACAATTCTCTCTCAGGCCAAAGCTGGATGTCTGGGCTTGACTTGTCAGGACACATGGCAGTGCAATAAATTTTCGTTCATATAACAGACAACAATAATTGCTGTGTGAGCGTTCCATGAAGAAGAAGATACGCTTAGTTCACTGCCCTCTTCCATTTTTCTTCCATTTTGTCTTCTCTTTTATTTCTGTAGAATGATCCAGGGTTTGAGTTCATAATGACAGGGTTTTTTTAAAAAAGATCTCAATGATTGATCATGCACGTTGATCAGAAAATAAAAACTTTGGTGCAATGATGTTACTTCCTTAGTGCCCACATGTCCTCTCACTTACAATTCAATGTACATATGAATGTGAGTCAGCTTGAGAGTGAGTGAACAAGTAAATAAATACGTAGAGTGAATAAGTGATAAAGCAAGTGAATGAGTGAGTGTGTGTACGTGTGTGCGCACACACATGTATGGGTGTGTGTGTGTGTGTGCGTGCATGCGCGTGAGTGCGTGCACACGTGTGGTGTGGACCAAACATAACAAAAATGATACAAATCCTGTAATGTAGAGATTACTAAATATAATAACCATTCCCCATAGACATTCCACCACCATTTTCATTCTCAGAGTTGGCAGTCAAGCAAACACATTTCAACACTTCAAAAAATCGAATGGCAAAAGCAGAGATATGAATGACAAAGCCATAGCCAGCCAACACACACACCTACATACACAGGCGCAAACACGCACCACACACACACATACACACACACAAACAAAATGAAAAAAAAGCAAATCAATGTTTATTCAATGTACCATTTGGAAATAAAACTTTGACTTTGAATTTTGACTTTGATTGTGACTTTCACACATACACACACACAGAACACACACACACACACAACAGACACACACACACACACACGTACACACACACACACACACACACACACACACACACACACACACACAACACACACACACACACACACACACACACACACACCGCACCCCCCCCCCCCCACACACACACACACAGGTGACGGTCCTGTAGCTAGCGTGGTTGTGTTAATGCAGTGGCTGCCACCATTCCATCAGTTAACAGGGACCCAGTCTGCAGTGCCTGACACTGTCTGCAGATAGCACAGTCCCCTAACCCCCATTTCGCATGTCTGGAAGGGCAATGGCTCTGTTTGATGAGGAAGCGGGTTTTTTTGTCTTTCTTCTGGTGGAAACGAAACACACACATCCACACTCACCCACCTACTGACCTCTCCCCACACACATACACCAGACACACACACACAACACTCAGACACACACACATGCAGCCATCACGACGCACGCAGTACGCACCACACAGTGTGTACCATGCACACACACTCACTCAGACACCACCATGCACGCATCACGCACGCCGCACGTACGCACGCACACACGTGTGTAACCATGCACACACACACGCTCACATACACACACACTCACACACAAATACATACACACACACACTCACGCAAAAAAAGCAAATGTTTTGCTTACTCAATGTTCCATCTGTAAATAAAAGTTTTACTTTGACTTTGATGCAGGGGCACGCATGCACTCGCGCACGCACACATGCTCACCACACACACATGCGCAACACATACACACACATACACATTCACACT
>CM060321.1:44039358-44056858 GCA_030674155.1 Stramonita haemastoma
TTGTATGTCTACAGCTGGTTAACTACTGTATCTGGAGTTGTATGTCTACAGCTGGTTAACTACTGTATCTGGAGTTGTATGTTTACAGCTGGTTAACTAATGGATGTGGAGTTGTATGTCTACAGCTGGTTAACTAATGGATGTGGAGGTGTATGTCTACAGCTGGTTAACTACTGTATCTGGAGGTGTTATGTCTACAGCTGGTTAACTAATGGATGTGGAGTTGTATGTCTACAGCTGGTTAACTAATGGATGTGGAGGTTGTATGTCTACAGCTGGTTAACTACTGTATCTGGAGTTGTATGTCTACAGCTGGTTAACTAGTGTATTGGAGTTGTATGTCTACAGCTGGTTAACTACTGTATCTGGAGTTGTATGTCTACAGCTGGTTAACTACTGTATCTGGAGTTGTATGTCTACAGCTGGTTAACTACTGTATCTGGAGGTGTATGTCTACAGCTGGTTAACTAATGGATGTGGAGTTGTATGTCTACAGCTGGTTAACTACTGTATCTGGAGTTGTATGTCTACAGCTGGTTAACTACTGTATCTGGAGTTGTATGTCTACAGCTAGTTAACTACTGTATCTGGAGTTGTATGTCTACAGCTGGTTAACTAATGAATGTGGAGTTGTATGTCTACAGCTGGTTAACTACTGTATCTGGAGTTGTATGTCTACAGCTGGTTAATGGATGTGGAGGTGTATGTCTACAGCTGGTTAATGGATGTGGAGGTGTATGTCTACAGCTGGTTAACTAATGGATGTGGAGGTGTATGTCTACAGCTGGTTAACTAATGGATGTGGAGGTGTATGTCTACAGCTGGTTAACTAATGGATGTGGAGTTGTATGTCTACAGCTGGTTAACTAATGTATCTGGAGTTGTATGTCTACAGCTGGTTAACTAATGGATGTGGAGTTGTATGTCTACAGCTGGTTAACTAATGTATCTGGAGTTGTATGTCTACAGCTGGTTAACTAATGGATGTGGAGTTGTATGTCTACAGCTGGTTAACTAGTGTATTGGAGTTGTATGTCTACAGCTGGTTAACTAGTGTATCTGGAGTTGTATGTCTACAGCTGGTTAACTAATGGATGTGGAGTTGTATGTCTACAGCTGGTTAACTAATGGATGTGGAGTTGTATGTCTACAGCTGGTTAACTAATGGATGTGGAGTTGTATGTCTACAGCTGGTTAACTAATGGATGTGGAGTTGTATGTCTACAGCTGGTTAACTAATGGATGTGGAGTTGTATGTCTACAGCTGGTTAACTAATGGATGTGTTGTATGTCTACAGCTGGTTAATCTAATGGATGTGGAGTTGTATGTCTACAGCTGGTTAATGGATGTGGAGGTGTATGTCTACAGCTGGTTAACTAATGGATGTGGAGGTGTATGTCTACAGCTGGTTAACTAATGGATGTGGAGTTGTATGTCTACAGCTGGTTAACTAATGGATGTGGAGGTGTATGTCTACAGCTGGTTAACTACTGTATCTGGAGGTGTATGTCTACAGCTGGTTAACTAATGGATGTGGAGTTGTATGTCTACAGCTGGTTAACTAATGGATGTGGAGTTGTATGTCTACAGCTGGTTAACTAATGGATGTGGAGTTGTATGTCTACAGCTGATGTAAAACTACATACTCTTGTCTAAAATTCTTAACAAAATGTTGCCGCACTTTGTCAGCGCCTTCCTGCATAATATGACAATAGAACTTTCAGATTAGTAGCGTGCTAAAGTAGAATGGTGGGGATTCACTATCCCTGGTGCAGTGTTAAACATCTGTGCAGGCTGGCTTAACACCAGCTTTAAAGCAGTTATGCACCTGCACCATCATATTTCTACTGAAGACATTTGTTCGTGTTTTTTTTCTCTGATAACGTCTCTTGACACACTACACTATTGTGTTGGTTTTGCTGTTAAGATAAACTTTAAACATAACACTTTATCAATTTTCTATTGCTATCCATGGCATTTTTGGATGAGTGGGGAGTAAGGGGGTAGAGATTTAGCCTGGTGGTTAGAGCGTTGCAATCGTGATCTGACAGTCTGTACTGGGATCGACCCACCATTGAAGCTCTCATTCGAGGGGATTTTTCCCCCTGGAGTTAACATCAGTACTGACTCCACTTTTCCGACAGTCCTTCGAATGAGACCATAAACTGGGGCCTGTGTGTAAAAACACACACAGAACATCTTGTGCACATGTTAAAACCCGTTCCACCTTTGGAAGGATAGACTATTTCCCGCTAGTAGAAACTGATGATCCATATTAAAAAAAAAAAACCACCACCAAAACGTGCCGTGTTTAGATACAGTCCCTAAAGTTGGAATGTATTTACCTTCACCTGGTTGGAATGTATTTACCTTCACTGGTTGGAATGTATTTACCTTCACCTGGTTGGAATGTATTTACCTTCACCTGGTTGGAATGTATCTACATTCACTTGGTTGGAATGTATTTACCTTCACCTGGTTGGAATGCATTTACCTTCACTTGGTTGGAATGCATTTACCTTCATCTGGTTGGAATGTATTTACCTTCACTTGGTTGGAATGTATTTACCTTCACCTGGTTGGAATGCATTTACCTTCACTTGGTTGGAATGTATTTACCTTCACTTGGTTGGAATGTATTTACCTTCACCTGGTTGGAATGTATTTACCTTCACTTGGTTGGAATGTATTTACCTTCACTTGGTTGGAATGTATTTACCTTCACTTGGTTGGAATGTATTTACCTTCACTTGGTTGGAATGTATTTACCTTCACTTGGTTGGAATGTATTTACCTTCACTTGGTTGGAATGTATTTACCTTCACTTGGTTGGAATGTATTTACTTTCACTTGGTTGGAATGTATTTACCTTCACTTGGTTGGAATGTATTTACCTTCACTTGGTTGGAATGTATTTACCTTCACTTGGTTGGAATGTATTTACCTTCACTTGGTTGGAATGTATTTACCTTCACTTGGTTGGAATGTAGCTACCTTTACTTCATTGTGGACATAAACGATCGCATACGCAAAAATCTCACCATTGGTGAACCTCGGAGATCTAGTCAAAAAACGAAGAAACCATGATTTCATAAGTTTGTGCCTACCACAACAGTCTTACCATTACCAACCTCACTCTAAAATTGACCTATTTTACCAGTCAAACAGTTTCTTCACCCTCACTTTTCCCCTATACCTAACCCGTTGGGGACACACACCACTGAAGACTTTACTACAACCTCTTGCAGCCGTCACTATGCCCATCATAGTATGTTTAGTAGCAAGTGGTCTGAGGGGGTAGGAGGGAGCCAGACCTTTGTCAGTGCATGTCCGTGCGGTCCTCTATTCATTCCCGCTCTCTCACTGTCCTCTGAAGCGTGGATCTGATAACTCCTAATACAGGACCTGCCAACAGCACCATCAGATAACACGGCCCCAGCTTGTGCCGGCAGCCATTTGCTTCATTCATTTCACCGTCCACGGGTCCTCTCCTCTTTCCAAGGTCAGTGGCCTACTTTCCTTTCATCGAATACTTATACATACAATCAAATGTGCGTGCGATGCGCACGCGCCACGCGCACGCACTCACGCACACACACATTCACACACACGTACGCACAAACACAGCACACATGTGCAGACACAGACACACAGTCTCTGTCTCTCTCACACACAGACACAGACACACAGACACACAGATACACAGAGACACAGGGACAGACACAGACACACACAACACAGCACACACACACACACCAACAAATGCATGCACACATGCACGAAACGCACTCACTCTCTCTTTTTTTCTCTCTCTCTCTTTCACACACACACACACACGCGACACCGCACGCACGCATGCACGCACGCAACCCCCACACCACACACACACACACACACACACACACACACAAAACACACACACACACACACACACACACACCGTGTAAACCCATGTGCTTGCGCGCACGTTAAACCTCTTCCGCATTTCGGAGTATACCATTGTGTGCCTGTGGAAAAGGATGACAAAAGTTACAAAAGCGCATGTATACGGAAACTGGATGTAAAAAATACACACTAGAGCTCATTTGCTATTGTCTAAAATAAAAGAATTAAAAATTTAAGAACATTAATGCACTATAATACTATAATGCATTATCATTTTCGATTTTTTTTTCCTGAAAATTAAACACAAAAATGCTGCGAAAAAACCCAAACAGACAAATGAAAGAGCAAAAGATGAATGAATGAATGAATGAATAGATGGATGGATAAATGAACAAATAAACAAATGACTCCATAAAGAAATAGACAGATAGATAAATGAATGAAAAAACTAATGAAAGGGAAGAAATAGATATGAGAAGACTTCATTCAATAAGTTTCAGACAGTTTTGTATGTAAGCATAAAGGAAGTTGGTTTGATTTCTAATTTTTAGGGGCATCATTTATTTCGGTTTCCTTTCTTGTATAGCTCAGAAAACATTCACCTCTAGAATTAAAAAAAAAACACACCAACAAACAAACAGCAAAAACCCAGATTGGGTATGTTTCTTGCATCTTCAGAATTCTTAGGTCACGCGGAGAAGTTTTTTGTCTGGCAGAAATAGCCAACATTTCCCAGTTTCAGGTTTGAACTTATAATCTGTCTGCTTCTTTGAATCTCTTGTCTGCAGTTCTGTTGTTGTTGTTGCTCTATTGTTGTTCTTTAGGTGTTTTTTTGGGTGTCTTTTGATCGGTTCTTGGTGTTGCTTTGAGTAGGTCCTGTTTCGTTTTTTCTCTCTGTTTTTGTTGCTGTGTTTTGCTGTATTGCTCAGTACCTGAATTATGTGGTTTACTTTGACCCAGTCTTTGAGTTTGTAATGAAGTGTGTTTGTATACTTGTGTTTGCCATCCTGCCTGTCTGCCCGTATGCCTGCTTCCTGCATGAGTGTTTGTGTATATTCTTTGCCTGATAGTCAGGCTCCGCTTGTTCCTTCCTGCTTTCTTCTTTTTTCTTTTCTTATCTATCTATCTATCTATCTATCTATCTATCTATCTATCTATCTATTACTTATCTTATCTATCTATCTATCTATCTTCTATCTATCTATCTTTCTATCTTTGCTTTTCATATCCTATCTATCTATCTATCTATCTATCTATCTATCTATCTATCTATCTATCTATCTGTCTTCTGTCTTTCTGTCTGTCTGTCTTCTTCTGTCTATCCATCTATCTTCTCTATCTCCGTCCTGTCGTCCGTCCTGTCCGTCTCGTCCGTCCGTCTGTCCATCATCCATCTATCTATCTATCTATCTATCTATCTATCTATCTATCTATCTATCTATCTATCTATCTATCTATCTATCTATCTATCTATCTATCTATCTATCTATCTATCTATCTATCAAACCTGTCTGTTTTGTCTGTCTCTCTCTATATATATATGCAAACGCACATACACAGGGACACACCCAAATATACATTACATATATTTATCACAAAACATAATGTATTTGTATGTAGCTTGTAACTATATATACATATAGATATATACATAAAAGTATTATAATGTTATATAGTATATTGATTATAATATGATGTATATATAATACATATATAATATCTTATACAGTACTATCATACATACATACATACAACATCATACATAAAAATCATTCATTTATTATTTGCTTATATGCATATATCATTGAGAAAATATAGCAGAGAACAAAAGTGTAGGTAACCAATTACAACTTCATTTTATCATAAATTCATGTTCGTCATACATATTAATCAATTGTTTTCATCAATAAACAAAATGTAAACGCATGCTGCAAATTTCGTATAAAAAACCAAGTCTGGTCTGTTTGATATCTATTCATCTCCAATACTGCGGACATGATAACCTGGTGGGAAGAGCGTTCCACTCCAGAACTGACAGCCTGGGTGGGATCCATTCAAGGTTTCAGCTGCCACTGAAACGCCCGTTCAAGGGGATTTTTTTTCATGGAGTTAACATCAGTTCCGACTACACTTTCTTAAAAAGTCCTTCGGATGAAAATAAAACTCGAGGTATCACACGTCTTGTCTTGTCTTTCAAAAGAGTAGCCCATTGTGAGCAGCTGGAACGGGTAACAACATTTAAAAAGTCATGCACATTGGTGTCGTGTTTAGAAATCATCATAAGTTGGAATGTGACTGCATCAATGGTGGGCAAAAATGGTAATATACGCAAAACTCTCACCATTGGCAATTCTCGGAACTCTAGTCGAGGAACGAGAGAAAAAAAAAAATTTCATTACAATAACAAGAGTGATGATTATATTTCATGACTTGTAGATGGCACCATTGTCGTCAACACAGCCATCCATTAGTACTATAGAATGGAGACACAACTTCGCATGCAGGTGGGGGGGTGGGGAGTACTGAATGCTTAGGACAGTGGTTGGCAGTCTGACCATACACAGCCTGTACCCAGGTCATACCACTACATGGTAGTTTTCCCCCAGCCGCTCCCTCACTCTCCCCTCCCCCTCCTCTTCAGCGTGGCTCCCATACTGCAGGCTGTGTCAACAGCACCATCAGATAACAGGGACCAGCTGACAGGTCTAGTGGCAGTCACCGGCCATAGTACACAGCTTACACACTCTGCCCCCTCCTGTTGTGGCCAAGGTGAAAGGCTCTGTCAAGTTACAGATGCTGTTTTTGAGTTAAACGTCCTTTCACTAAATAGTGACATCAGACAGGTTACGTATGTATGTAACTAAAGCAGAGGGGTATACATAAAAAAATGCTAGAACTAGTTGGAGATGCTGTTCAAGTAGATTGTCTGTATCCATTGCAAGCTCCTAGCATAGAAGTGTTTCTGGCAAAAGGTCATCTAGAGGCGGAGCGTAGCTGTCTTTATGGCATGGTAGTTTGTGTGTATTGAAGGTCTCACGGTGAGCTTGAGGTGTGGTGAGTGAGATGTGGTATATACTCTGGCAATGTCAAGCTTGGGAACGCCTAAAAACAATCCCCCTTCAGTCACCTTCCTTAGATTTTCCAGAGGTCAGTGGCCCTCTTAAAAAAACAAAAACAAAACCAATCAAAAAACCTTTTCATTTGGTTAGATTTATAATATCCTTACTATAGGCATTTACAGAATAAAACATAAAACAGAAACGAGTAGACAAATGAGGGCTCACGTTTGTATGTGCATATAATCACAGACATAGACACGTGTGAGTCAATGATTATATTTACATAGGCGCACATTCGACTCAGGTGTGTATGCACACTTACTAACAACGAAACTCACGTGCACACATGCACGCACCTGTACACTTATAAAAACACATGCACACGAGCAGGACGCACAAATTAAGTTTTATTACAATAAGATCTTTGATAAATGTAGAGAAAATACAAATAAATGAATGCATAGATGAATAAATAAATAAATGAATCAGTTAAGAAGACAACAAATGACCGACAGCTGACTGACTGACTGACTGAATAAATAACGGAAAGAAGGAAAAAAAGGGAAAAAGTGGAGAGAATAAAAAAAGAAACAAATGAATGATCATAGGAAAAACTGAACACAGAAATCAACAAGCGAACAGACAGATAAACGAAAACAAACGAAAGCAGATAAAGGGATGAATGAATAAATAAAAGGATAGGTTGAATGTAAGCGCGTTGATTTGTTTTTGCAAGATATAGCGCTATATAAATTCCATATATCATCATGATCATCATGATCATGATCATGATCATGATCATCATCATCATCGTCGTCGTCGTCGTCGTCGTCGTCACCACCACCACCACCACCACACCACCACCACCACCACCACCACCACCACCACCACCACCACCATCATCATCATCATCATCATCATCATCATCATCATCATCATCATCATCATCATCATCATCATCCAAAACAAAAATAGACCGTGCGTCGTGTAACGAGCAACAAAACCCCACAACAACAACCCCAAAGTAATCCTGTTTTATACAGGATATAGTTAGATATAGTTCTTGTTGTTTTTTAACAGCTTATTCCATCTTTTTATCATTTGTTTTGCTGTTCTTGTTGAAAAGTACTTTCTTTAAAAGGGCAAAGAGGGTTATAATCATTTTTTTTTCACGTTTTCTGAAAAGTCTCTCTGGCCATATCAAGAGGTTAGGTCTGGCAGGCAGCAAAAACCTAGTTTTTTTTTCTCCTGCAGTTCTAGGTCTGAACGTGATATTATCTGGTCGGTGTCTGACTTATCTGAGTCTCTTGTTTGCCGCCGTTGGTATTTCTGGTTCTCTTTTTTATTTTATTCTTCTTTATGTGCTATTTTATTTTAAAAGGTTTGTTGTTACTGCTGTTTTGTTCTGACCCGCACTTAGTCAGGCAATGTTGTATGTGTCTTCTTAATAAAAGCTCCCTTGCCTCTCTGGATGTGTGTGTGTGTGCATGTGTGTGCGTAAGAGAGTGAGAGTGATAGTGATTGTGAGGTAGGTGAGGTGGAGAGAGAGGAGAGAGAGAGAAGAGAGGAGAGAGAGAGAGAGAGAGAGAGAGAGAGAGAGAGAGAGAGAGAGAGAGAGAGGAGAGAGAGAGAGAGAGAGAGAGAGAGAGAAGACAAGACAAGACAAGACAAATTCTTTATTCGAGGATAATAGATAAGCACTCATGTGCTTTTTTACATCCAGTCCCGAGAGAGAGAGAGGAGAGAGAGAGAGAGAGAGAGAGAGAGAGAGAGAGAGAGAGAGAGAGAGAGAGAGAGAGAGAGAGAGAGAGAGAGAGAGAGAGAGAGAGAGAGAGAAAAGGAAGACAGACAGACAGACAGACAGACAGACAGAGACAGACAGACAGACAGACAGAGACAGAGACAGAGACAGAAACAGATAGATAGACAGACAGACAGACAGGCAGGCAGACAGGCAGAAAGACAGACAGACATACAGAGACAAGACACAGAGACACACAGAGATTGGGTCTGTGTGAGTCTTTTTGTGCATGATTGCGTGTGTTCGTGCGCGCGTGGGCGTGTATGCGTGTGTGTGATTCATGTTACATGCACAAACATTTGCGCACTAGAAAAGAGCAATCAAAATATCAAAGAATGTGTGACAGAGAAAATGAGAGATTCCAAAGTGCGTTCAATCTTTCACTGTTTCTTTGGAAATGGCAACAACAGTTTATTTGACATCAATATCACATCAGCAGTGATTTTGATTTTGATGCCTCTGATAATGGCAATGATGGGGAATTGTGGAGGCGCTTGTTTGATGGACATCAAAGTCTGTCTCAGCTGTCTGTCTGTGTGTTTTGATTATCAGTCTCTCTTTCTTTCCTCTCTCGGTCTTTCTTTGTCTGTTTTTTTGTCTCAGTTTCTGTCTCTTTTTTCTCCTACGTGTCTGTTTCTCTTTCTTGCATGCGAGATTGTGTGGGTTCAAGCATAGGTGTAAGCACAAGTGTGTGGGGGGTGGGGGTGAAATTTGTGTGTGGAATATGTGTATGTATGCGCGCGAGCGCGTTTGTGTGTGTGTGTGTGGTTGTGTGTGTGTGTATGAGTGTGTATATGTGTGTGTGTGCGTCTGAGTATGTGTGTATGTGAGTATCTGTGTGCTAGCGCGCATGCATGTGTGCGTGTGTGCATACATGTATGTATTCCTGAGTGTGTGTGTGTGTGTGATGGCGTGTGTGTGCGTGATGCATGCGTGTATTTGTGTGTGCGTGCGTGCCTGTGTGCTTCTATGTGTGTGTGCGCGCTCACATGTGCATGTGTATGTGTGGTCGAGGACACACACACACACAAACACACAAACACCCCACACACACACACACGCGCGCGCCACCCCCACACCCCCCACACACTCCCACACCCACACACTTACACACACACACACACACACACACACACACACACACACACACACCACACACACACACACACACACACACAAATGTTCATGCACTCCTGTGTCAGCTATCAACAACCATCTGGCTGGAGAGGAGGTAGGCAAACAGACCTCAGTGATGGCAGCGTGCTGATAATCGTTTATTTGCCCAAGGTCACCATTTTCTTTTACTTCGTCGATAGTGCATCAGCAGATTATTATTATTTCACCAGGGATGCAGATGTTGGTTGTTGTTTTTTTATCTTGTCCGTGAGCCAGAGCACAGAGATATTTTCCATATATCTGTCTTTGTATGGCTTGACCACGCTATTGCTTCCTTAGCTCTGATGTTTGGTGATTTGGTGTTTTAGTGTTGTTCTTCAGTTTAATGTCTGTTCACATAAGTGATATTAGACAATTTAGTGTGTGTGTGTTGTTGTTGTTGTGGTGGTGGTGGTGGTGGTGATGGTGTGTGTGTATGTAGTGTGTGTGTGTATGTGTGTGTATTTGTGTGTGTAGTGTGTGTGTAGTGTGTGTATGTAGTGTGTGTGTAGTGTTTGTGTGTGTGTGTGGTGTATGTGCGTGTGTGTATATGTGTGTATGTGCGCGCGTGTGTTTGTGTGTATATGTGTGTGTGTGCGCGCGCGCGCATGCACACACACATATGTGCAATCACGCACAGACATTATGCATCAGTGGACATGAACAAAAACAAAACAGAAAAATAATGGCTCTAGAGCACTGCTAATCATTATTGTTTATTTGCAAAGGGTCAGAATTGATTTGTTTAATCTCGATATTGCATTAGCAGATTAATGTTCTTGCTGGGATGTTCACTTAGGCTAACAAGTGTGCGTGGGTATTATAACTTTCCTTGTCTCTGTCTGTCTGTCTGTGTGTCCGTCTGTCTGGTGACAGCCCCGATATGGCCTGTGTGGTCGGCGGGGCTATAAACAACATGATTGAATTGGACTGGTCCGTCTGTCTATCTATTCCCCTGAATTTGCATGTCTACCTATTTTACTAAGTCCGATTCCTTTCCTTTTTGTCTTTATCTGTCTGTCTCTCTGTCTGTCTCTTTATCCCTGTCATGTTCAGTTTGTCTGTTTGTCTGTCTCTATCTGTCTTTATCTGTCTGTCTCTCTGTCTCTTTATCCCTGTCATGTTCAGTTTGTCTGTCCGTTTGTCTGTATGTCTGTTTCTATCTGTCTTTGTCTGTCCGTCCGTCTGTCTATCTTTTTCTGTCCATGTCTCTTTTTCTGTCTCCCCCTGTTGATCTCATTATATATGCCTCTGTTTCTGTCTTGCTGTTTCTCTCCGCTCTTTTTCTCTTGCTCAACCTGTGAGTAATTTGATTTATTCTTTTATATCGAGGATAATGGAAAAAGCACTCTTGCGCTTTTTTACATCCAGTCCCCGTGTGTATGCAGTTGTGTAAATTGTGTCATCTGTTCCCACCGGCACACGATGGCCTACTCTTACGAAAAGCGGAACAGGATTTAACGCGTGCGCAAGATGTTCTGCGTGCGTTCGCACACGGGGCCTTGGTTTAAAGTCTCATCCGAAGGACATTTGTGGAGCGTGCGTGCGTGCGTGCGTGCGTGCGTGTGTGTGTGTGTGTGTGTGTGTGTGTGTGTGTGTGTGTGTGTGTGTGTGTGTGTGTGTGTGTGTGTGTGTGTGTGTGTGTGTATGTGTATGTGTGTGTGTGTATCTGTGTGTGTGTGTGTGTGTTTCTGTGTGTTTTGTGTGTGTGTGTTTCTGTGTGTGTGTTTCTGTGTGTGTGTGTGTGTGTGTGTGTGTGTGTGTGTGTGTGTGTGTGTGTGTGTGTGTGTGTATGTGTCTGTGTATGTGTGTGTCTGTGTGTGTGCTCTTTTATATACCACAAAACTTGTCATTGTTTACAGACGAAACCCAAAGTGATTTCAAAGCGCAGGTAAAAATGAACATTGATTTGCTAATGGCTGCTCATTGTTGCATGTCCACTGGTAATATCCTCGAAATAAACGAATGAAGTAAAAAAAAAAAAAAAAAAAGAATAAACAAAAAAATGTTCTTGTTCCTTGTGGATTGTAGTCTCGGAGGTTTTGGAATAACTGTACATGCAACGCAGAAACTCTGCAACCTCTTTTTACACATTCCGTGTTAATTGTTTAGAGTTCTATGTTACGCACCTTTGTCAAATGTTTTGTGTTATAATTCATCATTTTTTCTTATATCAAGAAAGGTGTAGACCAAAAATAATACAGATATTGAAATATTGGAGTTCTATGACGCATTTGCCTAACATAACAAAGTAAGTTACGTCCATTGTAAATAAGAATCCACAGGGGAAAAAGTAAATGCAACAGTTTTTTTTTTTAAAGTTCTAGTGTATTCGTTTTTTTCTATCAGCTGTCTTGAATCATTTCTATGGTAACCTGTGCTTCAAGAGGGTAACTTTTTACACTTAAGTGATTTCTGAATGGTGCTTAACAAAATGCGTTGAAAAATCAATCGCTCGTAGTATAACATAACTCTTTTAAAGAATTGTATATTTTTCTGTGCAGAATCACCCTCACCATCATCATCACCAATCCTTACATGCTGCCACCATCACCACAGTATTGTCACCACCATTATCACTGCCACCATCACCACAGTATTGTCACCACCATTATCACTGCCACCATCGCCACTGTATCGTCACCACCATTATCACCGCTGCCACCATCACTACCGTAACGTCACCACCATTATCATCGCTGCCACCATCAGCATTGTCGTTATTGACATTGTAATTGAAATTGTCGTCGTCATCGTCGACGCCATAATACCGTCAACATAGCCATCCATAGCATCAGTGTTACCATCTTTGTTCAGAAACACTCAAAAATCAAAAGTCTCTTCAAGTTTTTTTCTTTCCTTTTTTTCCTGTATGTTGGAATGTATTGAACGTTTTGTCAAAGTGATTTTTGTTATATCAAGTCATTCTTTTTGCGCTCTCTAGAATTGCTTGAAAATGATAATATAGTCTCTGATGTGTTTTGATGACTTGACTTGACGCTGTGTTTTTTGTGTTCGTGTTTTGCTGTCTTTTTCATAAACTACAACATCCCTAAGGATCTATCTATCTATCTATCTATCTATATCTATCTATCTATCATCTATCTATCTATCTATCTTTATCTATCTATCTATCTATCTATCTATCTATCTATCTATCTATCTTCTATCTATCTATCTATCTATCTTCTGATCTGTCTGTCTGTCTGTCTGTCTGTCTGTCTGTCTGTCTTCTATCTGTCTATTCTATCTATCTATCTATCTATCTATCTATCTATCTATCTACTACATCTATCTATCTATCTATCTATCTATCTATCTATCTATCTATCTATCTATCTATCTATCTATCTATCTATCTATCTATCATATCTATCTATCTATCTATCTATCTATCTATCTATCTATCTATCTAATAATCATCATGTACAATGAATAAAAAATGCAGTATAATTCTGTTGTCAGCGCTCGTAGATCATGGCAAAGTAGCAAGCCATGATCAACATGACCCTCTAGTCATTATCATCATCATCATGATAAGCGATGGATACAGCAGAACCTAAGGACGCCTGGCTGGAGATTACTGAATGCTTGTGATAGTAATGGCCGTCTGATCAAACACAGACTTAGTCCCTATCATACATTAACATTTCCCCCCCCCCCCTCTCTCTCTTCTCTCTCTCTCTCTCTCTCTCTCTCTCTCTCTCTCTCTCTCTCTCTCTCTCTCTCTCTCTTTTCAAACAGTACCATCATCAGATAATAGAACACAGCCTGTAGTGCCTGGCAATCACTGGCGGGGGACTGGATGTAAAAAAAGCACACGAGTGCTTTTTATTATCTGTGTGTCTGTCTGCTGTCTGTCTCCTGTCTGTCTGTCTGTCTTCTTCTTCTGTCTCTCTCTCTGTCTCTCTGTCTGTCTGTCTTCTGTCTTCTGTCTCTGTCTTCTTCTCTCTGTCTCCTCTCTCTCTCTCTCTTCTCTCTCTCTCTCTCTCTCTCTCCTCTCTCTCCCTCTCTCTTCTCTCTCTCTCTCTCTCTCTCTCTCTCTCTCTCTCTCTCTCTCTCTCTCTCTCTCCTCTCTCTCTGTCTCTTTCCAGACCTCCACTTCAGTGCGGCAGGCAGAGTCTGTTAACAAACAGTACCATCATCAGATAACAGAAACACAGGCTGCTGTATAGTGGCAGACAATCACTGGCCCTAAAACACACACTGCCCCATCTCTCCAGGGTCTGCTGTCACTGTCTGTCCTTCCACGTTTTCACTGACAGTCGTCATTGGCCTAGTTTCAGACAAAATACCTGTCATTTTGTTCGGCTCCCATACTATAATTTGTACTGCATGCATTCACAGACACATCGTATTGCATTGTATTGAATGGTACCGGATAGTATTGTATTGTACTGTAATGTTGTGTGTTCTTTTGTTTTGTTGTACATATAATTTTCAGTTGCTGCATTGTTTTCTGTTTGAACTTTCGGCGGCCGCTTGCACCTTGACTTATTCTTTTTGTTTTCTTTTATATCGAGGATACTGGAATAAGCACTCTTGTGCTTTTTTACATCCAGTCCCCGTGTGTATGCAGTTTTGTAAATGTCATCTGTTCCCACCGGCACACGATGGCCTACTCTTACGAAAAGCGAAAAGGATTTAACGTGTGCGCAAGATGTTCTGCGTTCGTTCGCACATCGGGGCCTCGGTTTATAGTCTCATCCGAAGGGACTTTTGGGGCAAGTGGAGTCAGCACTGATGTTAACTCCAGGAGAAAAATCTCCTCGACCGGACTCGAACCCGGGTCGTCAAATTGCAGCGCAATGTTCTGACCACTAGGCTATCCGTTGAGGAACGCGTTGCTATGACAGCGGTGCCGCTCATTGTTTATTCATTTGTTGTATATCCTGTTTGATAATTATGTGGCTGTTTCCGTAAAAGACTAGTTCTTTTCCTGGCAGGATTTTTCCAAAGACAACTTTCTTGTTGGCATATCATAGGTGAATTGAAATGAATAGACAGACACGTGGAAGCTCATTTCCCCCTTAATTAATCCTTGAGCATAGTTTTCCGCAGTTTGCTTTTAATGCTGCTTTGTTTCATGTTAGTACAAAAAAAAGTTTTGTTTCTTGGGTTATGCGGTTTTGGCTGACTCATACACTTAGTAAGGCGATACTCCTTGTTGTTTTTTTGTTGAAGTTTGTTTCAAGTCTATCTGCCTGTCTGCTTTCTTGACCCTTCCCCCTCTCTATCTGTCTGTCTGTCTGTCTGTCAGTGTGTGTATGTGTGTGTGTGGCGCGAGTATGTGCATGTATGCATGAGTGAACGTGTGTGTGTCTGTGCGTACGTGCTGTGTGCGCACATGCGTGCGCGTGGGTGTGTGTGTCTGCTTCGTACGTGTCTGCGTTCGTGTGTATGTGTGTGTATGCGTGCGCACGGGGCGCTTACTTGCTCGTGCGTGGGTGATTTGCATGCACACAATTGTTCCCACACACCCCAAAAAGAGTCATCAAAGATGAAAGAGTCCGAGAGAAGAAGCGGTGAAAAAGTTCGGAAGCGCTGTTGCTCCTGTCTGTTGCTGTGCTAATGGCAACAGCCATCTATTTGACGTCAGTGTCACATCGGTAGAGATTTGGATTTTATGTCTCAGATAACAACAATCATGTGGAATAATTGCGAAGTCGCTTGTTTGATAGACATCAAAGTCTGTCTGTCTGTCTGTCTGTCTGTCTGTCTGTCTGTGTGTATGTCTGTGTTTCTGTCTGTCTGTCTGTCTGCCTTGACGATTAGTCTGTCTCTTTTTTCTCTGGTGTGTTTCTGCTTCTATTGGTCTCTGTCTTTGTTTTTTTTTTTTTAACTCTGTCTCTGTTTCTTTTTCCTACATTGGATGGTGAGTGTGTGCTAGCAGAGACGCGAGCGCAAATGAGTGCGCGTGCGTGCGTGCGTGTGTGCGTGTGTGCGTGTGTGTGTGTGTGCGTGCGTGAGTGTGTGTGTGCTCGTGCTTGCGTGCGTGTGTGTATGTGTGTGTATGTGTGTTTATGTGTGTGTGTGTGTGTGTGTGTGTGTGTGTGTGTGTGTGTGTGTCTGTCTCTGTGTCTCTGTGTCTCTGTGTGTCCGTGTGTAGGCGCACGCAATTATGGAAATAGAATACTACCAATATGAAATACCGATAGAGTGGAGTGATAGCGAGAATGGTGCGGTTCGAGGACGCCATGAGTCTTTCGAGTTTATTAGCCAAAGGTCCAAGTTTGGGCTCCGGCGTTATTGCATCAGCAGATTAATGTGTCTGTGGGAGTGTCCACGTCATTGCTCTGATGTTGGCGAGCGTGTTCAAGTGCCTAGTCTCATGTTTGGGATGATTCTGCATTAGCATGGGGTGAACGAGCTACTGAAAATGCTTTTCAACAAAGGGTGGGCAGCAGTGTTTGGAAACGGTTTTGGCAGGGTGGAGAAAGATGTGACCTTCCACCTGAAAGGAGGCCATTGGTAGGCAGGGGTGTGCGTGTGCGTGCATGAGTCAGTTTGTTGTTTGTTTCTTTGTTTGTTTCTTTGTTTGTTCTTTCTTTCTTTCTTCTTGTTGTTTTTGTTTTGTTTTGTTGATGTGTTGTCGTTGTTGTTGTTCTTCTTTCGTCTTGTTTTTGTTCTTCTTGTTCTTTGTTCTTGTTCTTCTTGTTCTTCTTGTTCTTCTTGTTCTTTTCTTCTTCTTCTTCTTCTTCTTCTTCTTCTTCTTCTTCTTCTTCTTCTTCTTCTTCTTCTTCTTCTTCTTCTTCTTTTTCTTCTTTCTTCTTTTCTTTCTTTCTTTCTTTCTTTCTTTCTTTCTTTCTTTCTTTCTTTCTTTCTTTCTTTGAAATTCTTCTCTTTAGTTCTTCTCAGTAATTCTTTTTTTATCTTTGTTTCTTCCTTCTTTCTTTTTTCCTCCTTTATCCGTATTTCTTTTATTCGATTTTCTTTCAGAACATTATCAAAACAATAGTTACAGCTCATTTACATTTTGCATTGTGTTTATTTCCTAACCTTCCGTTTGATTAACTGGCGTATGACACACCCTAGGCCCTCTCTCTCAAAACGTGTATGCTTGCGTGTGTATGCGTACGTGTATATGCATGTATCTAAGTGTGTGCGCACGCATGCGTGTGTGTATGTGTGTGCGTAGGTGTGTGTGTGCGCGCGCACGCGTGCGTGCGTGTGCGTATGTTCACGCGCACTTGTGTGAGGTGGCATGGGCATCCATGTGCGCCCGTGTGTAAATGTGTGCATATTTATTCGAATGCATGCGCAGGCGTGGCGTGTTCGCGCGCGCGCGCACGCGCGCTCACACACACACACACACACACACACACACACACACACACACACACACACACACACACACACACACACACACACACACACACACACACCTACATCTACACCTACACACACACACACACACACACACAAGTTCATGCACCTTTTTGTACTTGCCATCAAGCATCGATGTATATATTGGTAAGCAAACATGCCCCAGTGAATCCAACAGTGGTGAGAATCATTACACTGCTTATTTGCCAAAGGTTACAATTTGCTTTACGTCGATAGTGCATCAGCAGATCATTGTTTCGCTGGGGATGCAGA
>CM060321.1:44064358-44071858 GCA_030674155.1 Stramonita haemastoma
TAGCTGGATCATGGAAGTTGGGCCCACACATCATGGTATGCTCTAGCCACTGGGCTACTATGTCCCCCTGCCCCTGAACTATGATTTAAAGTATAACGTGCTGTATTCAATTTTGTCCAGTAAGTCGCATTTACTTTGGTGTATGTTTGTGGATATGACCCCCCTCCCCCTTTTTCTCTCTTTCTCTCTTTCCTGCCTCAAACCCTTCTCTATCTAGCCAACACGTGTGTGTGTGTGTGTGTGTGTGTGTGTGTGTGTGTGTGTGTGTGTGTGTGTGTGTGTGTGTGTGTGTGTGTGTGTGCCTGCGTATCTGTCTTGATTCAATTTTATTGTAGCATTTTATTATCAAAAAAAAAATCATGTATGTGTCTGTCCTTTCTGTGTGTTTCTTTGTCTGAGTGTCTCTGTGTGCGTATGTGTGTGTGTGTGTGTGAGTGAGAGAAAGAGAATGGGGTCTTTGTGAGCATGTAAGTGTTCATGCCCTAGTTCCCCCGCCATTAAGCATTGAGAGAAGAGAGTGAGGAAAGAGCCCCCAGTGGGTGCAGAGCACTGTCCCTCAGTGCTGCTGGTTAGCAAATGGCCGCCGTTTCTTGTGCGCTCATATCGCTCTGCCAGTTTAATGCATCTGTAGAGATTGAGATTTTATTGCTCTCTTGTCGCCAGTCTTGTCAGAGTGCCAAATCAAATGTTTGAGGTGTAATCTGCATTAACTTGCTGTGGAAAAAGTCATTTGCATTTTCTTTTCTCAATCAAAAGTAAACAGTACTATAGTATAGTTTTTCTGGGGTAGGAATGAAATGACTGCAAGCTGTTAACTGATGGGAAGGATGGTGGCAGGATGGTTAGGACGTTCACCTGCTAATATGTAAACCGCGAGTTTCTGGGTTCGTACCCAGCTCGCTCTTTCTTCCCAGTTTGACGAAAAAATCGAACTGAATGTCAAAGTCATTGGGAAGAGACTATAAACCGAGGTCCCGTGGGCGAACGCACGCAGAACATCTTGCGCACACATTAAAATCCTGTTCCGCCTTTCGGAAGAGCAGGCCATCGTGTGCCGGTAGGAGCGGATGACAAAATTATAAAAAAACCAGCTTGCACACAGGTGTCATGTTTAGACACCATCCCTGAGGGGAAAAAAATAATGGGTAGGTGCTGCACTTGTGGCAACGCTCTCCCCCGGGAGAGCAGCCCGAGTTTCACAAAGAGAAATCTGCTGTGACATAAAATGGTATAAAATAAAATAAAATAAAAAAATGTTGGCTGCAGATTTATGACTATTTGTCAATCTGTCAATCTTTCTGTCTGTCTCTCTTCCTTCTTCCCCATGTAAGTGTGTGTGTGTGTGTGTGAGTGTGTGTGTGTGTGTGTGTGTGTGTGTGTGTGTGTGTGTGTGTGTGTGTGTGTGTGTGTGTGTGTGTGTGTGTGTGTGTGTGTGTGTATGTGTGTGTGTATGTGTGTGTGTGTGTTTGTGTGTGTTCATGTCCATATGTGTCCATGTGAGTGTGTGTGTGTGTGTGTGTGTGTGTGTGTGTGTTTGTGTGTGCAGAAGTGCGTACATGCATGATTGTATACATGAATGTGTGTGCACGTATGTACATGCGTATGTGTATTGTGTGTGCATATTTGTGTGTGTGTATGTGTGCACATGTGCATTATATATATATATGTATATATATATATATATATATATATATATATATATATATATATATATATATATATATACTGCATATGAGTGGTGTGTGTGTGTGTAAGTGTGTGTGGCATGTGCAGACATAGCGACGTGAGCAAATTATGTTTGAATAAGTGGGTGCGTGTATGTGCATGTCCATGTGCCTACTAGTGTTCAAGAACAAGTGTTGGCAGAAAGAGGGAGGACAGAGACTCAAATGATTCCACAATGGTGCCAAAATATTTTATTTTTTTTGCCCAAAGTCAGGTTTTGTTTTACGTTGATATGACAATCAGCAGATTGATATTGGTTTATGGAGCTACAAGCTATTTATCTTGTGCTAATAATCAGATATTATGTTTGGGATGCAGTTGCGTCTGCATGTCATGAACAAGCTATTACGTGTTTGTTTTTATTCAGTATGTTTTTATTGTTTTTTGTTTTTTTTGTTTCTGCCGTTAATGCTGAATGGAAGGAATTCTGCCTCGTATTGACAAACGAAGTCCATTTTCTTCCCTCTCTTTCTATCTAACCTTTACTTCTTTGTGTGTGTGTGTGTGTGTGTGTGTGTGTGTGTGTGTGTGTGTGTGTGTGTGTGTGTGTGTGTGTGTGTGTGTGTGTGTGTGTGTGTGTTGTGTGTGTGTTGTGTGTCTTCTTTTTCATTGTTTCGTTAATCTATTTGTTATTACTACTCTCCTTTTTTGTGTTATTTTTTTCTTCGTTTTTTACATTGTATATCAAAAAGCGGTTGCATCATGAAATGTAACAAGATATCTTGTGATGAATTTGAATAACAATGATTACAAATAAAAGAAAAATCAATCTTGATGCAAGCATAATTTTATTTCTAGCCTTGTAAGTGTTTTGTTGTTTTGTTTTCTCCTAAGATGTCCTAAAGTCATAACTGATGAATCACAGTGTTCAGTGCAGTTAGTGTTCTTATATGTTTTGGTGTGTTTTATTATGTTTTGTTTTACATCTGATTTACATTCAGCTGGGTTAATTGGTATGTCAGGTTTTTTTTATTCTCTTTCTCCTGGTAAGGATGTGTAACAAGTATATTCTTTTTTCAATTAATTTTTTTTTGGAGAATAATGGAATAAGCATTTATGTGCTTTTTTATACATCAAGTCCCTGTGTATATGCACTTTTGTAAATTTTGTCATCCATTCCCATAGCATGCAATGGTCTACTTTTCTGAAAAGGGGAAGGGATTTATTTTAACATGCGTGCAAGATGTTCTGCTGCGTTCACTTACGGTACCTTGTTTATAGTCTCATCTGAAGGACTTTTGGGCAAAGTTGAGTCAGTATTGATGTTAACTCCAGAGGCAAAATCCTCTTGAACAAGATTCAAACCTGGATCAGTGTGCATGTTTTTGCATGCGTGCATGCATGCATGTGTGTGTGTGCATGTATGCGTGTGTGTATTTGTGTATGTGTGTGCATGTCTGTGTGAATTAATGTGTGTGTTTGTGGGTCTCTGTGTCCAAGACTGAGGTATTTGTGAGCATGTAAGTGTTCATGCGCTAGTTCCCCCGCCATTAAGCATTGAGAGAAGAGAGTGAGGAAAGAGCCCCCAGTGGGTGCAGAACATTGTCCCTCAGTGCTGCTGGTTAGCAAATGCCGCCGTTTCTTGTGCGCTCATATCGCTCTGCCAGTTTAATGCATCTGTAGAGATTGAAATTTTATTGCTCTCTTTGTCGGCAGTTGTGTGAGAGTGCCAAATCAAATGTTTAAGATGCAATCTGCATTTAGGCATTGAGTACAACCCATTTCTGTTTTTGTTTTGAAAATGAAGCATAAATAGTATAATTTTCAATACCTGCGTGCGTGCGTATGTATGTGTTTATGTGTTTACGTCGTGTGTAAGTGCTTGTGTACGTGCATGCGCATGTGTGTGTGTATGTGAGAGGGGAGGGAGAGAAGTAAAACATTTTTATTTCCAAAGATATAACATTTTCTAGTTTGACTTATAGCCCACCAAGCCACACAAATGCTATAGGAAACTTGTAGAAAACGCTAACACACATAAAATAATGTTATTTGCTAATCAAATTTGCTATGTGTATATTTGCTAGTGATGTGTACATAAGCAGAAGTTCTGGCCTCTACCACATAAAAGCACAGCATGTATCAACCTCCTGTGAACCTAGGGGCTGTTTTGGGTACCCTAGCTAAGTCAGAATAACAGCTATGAGGCGTGAACACTCTGCAACTTGTAATCATTAAACGTTCATCAAAACCAGTCGAAAGCCACTGCGCTATCGTGGATTCCTCTAGTTTGTTATCACCAGGTCTCAAATGAGTTGGCCTAGTTTTGGGTGATGTGCTGTGGCTTAATGAATTACATCACACATGGGCGATGAGGTGCAGGTTTTGCTTCTTTGTTCAGAATTGTGGGATTCAAGTCACTGTATTTTTCTTCATAAACTGTGACTTCTGGTGATATGCTAAGCCTGAAATATCATGAAATAAGGTAAAATGATGTGAACAAGGAATATTAGAGGATTAACAACCACCACTTTATCTTTTCTTCTTTATGTCTTTTTGTTTCTTTTTTGTAACTGTCACTGCTTATTCCTGTTTGTGAATGTTGGTGACACAAAAACGGTGACGGAGAAAATGGAATGACGATGACAATGGTTATGATAATAATATTATTGACCATGATAACAGTGGTAAGTACTATCATGATGATAATGAAGAGGAGCATGGGGCACTGGCGATAGTATTTTTAAAATCCGAAAGGTAAAATATATTTAATACGCTAATCGTTGGAGTAGTGGAATCAGCTGACAGTAAACTTGTGATGGGTTACACTGTAAAGATGTTTTGTATCGTTAATGCATTATTATGCAATTTCATTTAGCTATCAATAAAATGTTTTGCCTGCCAAGTTCACCTGTTCACCTATATCCATCGCTGCTGTCGACGGTAGAAGCTCCAAATAATGCCACCAGGATTCCCCATCTTTCTCTGTCTCTTCTGAGGTCTACGATCTTCTGAAGTCTCCCGTAGCCCTCCCAGACCACTGGCCTCAGTGATGTTGGCAGTGGAGGATGTTGGTGGTCTGCCTCTTTTTCTTCTGCCCTCAACCATGAATTGGAGATCTGTCGTCATCAGATTTGTCTGTGTTTTTTCTGTTTGCATGTTCAACTTAGCTCAGTCTGTGCTTCTTAATTTCAGCCAACGTTTCTCTTTTGCACTGACAGTTCATCGAGAATGCTTCCATTTGTTCTTCTGCCTGACCAGTCAGATGACTCTTAAAAACTCACTCATAGACTGACGTTTTAGCTGTGTTTTTTTCGTCTCTGACCCATCAACAATAAAGCCAGATAATGACAAATCTAATTTTGTGATCTTTACCTATACCTTTGTCTTTTAAACTGTTATTTCTCTGAGTCATCTTTTTGCTTCGCCAAGCCAGTCTGGTCTTGATGTTTTATAAACAAGATCCATGACGCGATTTTACTTGTTTTAATTGCTGATTGCGAGGTATCTTTCAGATTGCAAATGGCAGAGTTAAGCTAGATCCCCCCCCCAAAAAAAAAAAAAAAAAAAAATCCCCTGTGCAATTAGATTTTTTTCTGAGTCCTATTGATTAAGCTATTCCAGGTAGAGTAACATAAAGCTGTGTCATGTAACCGATGACATGTTTTAGGTGGATAAAGAAAAAAAGGCTTTAATAGCTAGAAGCAAGGCTATTCCATGCAACTAAGGAGAGCTAACGGTTTTAGCTAGCTGACGGCAAGGCAGTTTTTAGACTAGAAGCCATATTTATGCACTGCCTTTGAGCTAAGAGTCGTCAGCAATGTGACTTGCAAGGATCTTGGTACGATGTGATCGTTAACATGGAAATTAAATGAGTGTACAAAATCAGGAAGAGACACAAACGTGTTGAACACTTATAAAATGTTGTATAATGGTTGTTCTTTTAAAAGTTAAGTTAAAGTCTGTCCCGAGCCATAAGGCTCATCAGGCCGGTGCTTATCCCGGTTTCTGTGGCGTTAAGCGACTGAGAGTCATAGACTCCCCCCTGGATAGGACGCCAGTCTATCGCAGGGTTAACCCCCAACACAAGGTTGGTACCCTTTTTACACCTGGGTGGGGTGAGAAAATAGCCGTAAAGTGCCTTTTCCAAGGGCACAACGCCATAGCGGAATAGCTGGGATCGAACCCGCAACCTTTAGATTACGAGGACAACGCCCTAACCACTAGGCCACAGCGGCGGCTGGTTGTTCTTTTAGGTCAAACTTAACAAAGAAGAGAGAGAGAGAGAGAGAGAGGAGAGAGAGAGAGAGAGAGAGAGAGAGAGAGAGAGAGAGAGACAGACAGACAGACAGACAGACAGACAGACAGACAGACAGACAGACAGACAGACAGACAGACAGACAGAGACAGAGAGAGACAGAGACATAGGCAGAGAGCCTATATTTACAAGGCTGTAACATCAACTCGACTTTGCCTACGCTGTTCTAGCACATGAAGGGGACAACGAAACCATTTTTTTAAAAAAAAGAAGGGGAGGGGAGAAAGAAGGGGGAACGGGAAGCTAAAACAGCAAATAACGTTTGTAAAGTTCTACTAAGTTCAATCTTTTCCTCTGGTGATCACTTTCCAACGGTACGGAGTATACATAAGCAAAACTTTAGTCTCTAACATCCCAGTACAAGTGTATCAACGTGGCAAGGAAACTCGTGTGTTGCTACTTGCTACTCCAAATCACGAGTTATTAAAGCTTGAAAGCGAGAACGCTCTGCAACAATGAGTAATTTGCCGGTATTAATCAGCCGAATATCGACTGCAACTCTTGCGGATTCATCTTGTTTATTTCTCACCGTGTCTCTAATGCATCGGCCCAGCTTTCACCCTGCCTGGAAAATGATGCCGTTGATTAAATTGTTCGACACTTTGGCGCCAACACAGATCGTTTGTTTGACTTCTCAGAAGTATGAGGCTAAATTCTTGTTCAGGTTCTTTTTGAACTAGAAGAGTGACTGCTGCAATTTGATGAAGAAAATTTGAAAATATAAATTTGATGGACACAGCCACGGCCCTGTTAAAAATGAATCATAAGCGCATTCTTTTCTCTGTGTCTGTCTTTTTCACCTTTCTTTCTTTCTTTCTTTCTTTCTTTCTTTCTTTCTTTCTTTCTTTCTTTCTTTCTTTTTCTTTTCTTTTTTTCTTTTTGTGAGCCTACAGAAGATTTTCAGATGGCTAAAATAAAGACTTGACAAAAACTAAACCCAAGTCAACTGTCTCCATCGCCGCTGTAGTCGGAATCTGTCAGCACTGGTTGGAGCATATTCAAGGGGATTTATTTTCCCTGGAGTTAGCATGGTAACAAACTCCACTCCCCCACCAAAGTTCTACGGATGAGGCAGTAAACCGAAGACCTGTGGGTAAACGCATGCAGAACATTTTGCACACACTTAAAAACCCTTTCCGCGTTTTGAAAGAATAAGTTATTGGATACCGATAGGAACCAATAAAAAATGTAGAAAATTTTATGCATACTGGTGTCAGTTTACACATTATCCACCAGTGAAAATGCAGCTTCCTCAATGTCAGTAAAGGGTAGATCGGGATACCCAAATAATTCTATCAATGTGAGTTAGCCTCGGAGGTGTAGCCTTTGGAAAAAAGAAGAAAAAGGACAACATCAGGAAGATCACATAATTATGTGGTTTTGTGTTAAAGGGTAAAGGTAAGGGTAAAGGTTTTCCCATAACCTATGCGTCTTCGGGGAGGAGGCATCAGAGACCTTCTCAGCTTCTCTAGGGGCAAGCATATCTGAGGGCGGTGCCCATCTCCTCTCCTCACTGC
>CM060321.1:44074358-44106858 GCA_030674155.1 Stramonita haemastoma
TCTCGTGTTTTCAGTGTCTTCCTCCCTCTCCTCCTTTCTCCTCCTCCTCTTCTTCTCTTCTCACCCTTCGTCCTCTGCCAGTCGTTCTCGTGTACAACACCCCAGGTGATATCACTCCCGAGAAACTTTCCCCCCCACAGGTGTAGTATCTAAGTCATGGACCCGGTACATGCGTCACTGAGGCTGGCACTGATCACATCACTTTGTACCGTCTTCTTATTCTCCATCTCCCTCCTCCACGTATCTCATTCCCTACGTTTACAGCCGCTCATCTTCACACAGGTGATATGTTGGTGCCAGAGGGTTCTGCTGCTGGTTCATCACCTTTCTGCCTCTGTTATCTTCTCTAGCAAACTGGTTCATGTCAGTGATCAAACATGGGCTGGGTACTTTTTCTCGGCCTTTTGAGCTAGTGTTTTGAAACAGTTGATGTAGATGTATTCCGTTGTTTTGTGTGTGCTTTAACAATATTTTTTTTGTAAAGTCTGCTTTGTCAAAACTGAGGTTCCGTGTGTGAATGCATATAGAACATTTTGAGCACACGTTAAATTCCGTCCCGTCTTTTGGAAGGATAGGTCATTGTATACCGGTACCAACAAAACCCAAGAAAGGCAGAACAGAGAGAGGAACGGAGGGAACTGGTTGTCAAGTCTTCATGGGTGCCCCCACGATCGCCAGACTAAGGGATAGGTAGATAGATAGCTAGATAGCTAGATAGCTAGATAGATAGATAGATAGATAGATAGATAGATAGATAGATAGAAAGAAAGAAAGAAAGATAGATAGATAGGTAGATAGATAGAAGGATAGATAGATAGATAGATAGATAGATAGATAGATAGATAGATAGACAGATAGACAGATAGATAGATAGATAGATAGATAGATAGATAGATACCGGTATCAACATCTTCGGCCAACCTCTTGTGCGCAAACATGTGGATAAGCAATCTTGGATGATTGTTAAATCTCCTCCCAGTAATCAGAGAGTGAGCCATCAAGCTTAGAGAGCAATGGATAATTTAAAAACAATTGCATGCATGCAAGTGTTTTATTTTGCATATTTTCTCCAAAAACGGAAACTGGCAATCATGATCGCGGTAAAATGGCCACTTCTTTAACAGTATTACCAGTCATCAACCTTAGAATTGTAGCGTAACAAGGAAAACTAAGCCTTGCTTGTGATACTCATTTCATGTAATGGTGCTACGTTGTACGCTGAACGAATAAAGTTTTGTTTAAAACAGCAATGAAAAAGTCTCTTTCTCTGTTTTCTTAAAGTTTATTGCTTTTACCCCTCAAGTTTTACTCTCTCTCTGTCTGTGTCTCTCTGTCTGTGTGTCTGTGTGTCTGTCTGTCTGTCTGTCTCTGTCTCTCTGTCTCTCTGTCTCACTCTGTCTCTGTCTCTCTGTCCCTGTCTCTGTCTTTCTCTTTCTCTCTGTCTGTCTGTCTGTCTGTCTCTGTCTGTCTGTCTGCCTTCTACAATAAAATTGTTCAGATTTCAGAGTTCAGAGCTGTCTCTCACATTTGACTGCTTCTTCTATCCCACAAGATTCCCAGTCTCCTCTTCCTCTTGTCTTTCCTCTTCTTTCCCTTCATTTCTCAAACGTACGCACTCCTCAGTATGTCTCTCCTTTCCCAGGTGATATCACTATCAAGCTACATCCCGACACGTGGCATGTCTAAGTGATAAGCAAGCTTCTTGAAAGACCAGTCTGTGGGGTTCACTTGGTACTCCCCCCCCTCACACACACATCATCACCACCATCACCACCCCTCCCTCAGATTCGCACCCCCTCCTCCTGTTGACCATCGTGTCTGACAGTGATGGTGTCAGTGCCAGACATTCTGACGCTTGGCTTCACGTAGTTCTGGTTCTCAGATCTGCTTGGGTCAGAAGTGAGAGAGAGAGAGAGAGAGAGAGAGAGAGAGAGAGAGAGAGAGAGAGAGAGAGAGAGAGAGAGAGAGAGAGAGAGAGAGAGAGAGAGAGAGAGAGAGAGAGAGGTTAGATGTTGGTATTTTGAAAGTGAGGAACTTGTCTTTTAATTTTTGTTTACCTCATTTCATTCCTTACCTCGTTCATCTGTGTGTGTGTGTGTGTGTGTGTGTGTGTGTGTGTGTGTGTGTGTGTGTGTGTGTGTGTGTGTGTGTGTGTGTGTGTGTGTGTGTGTGTGTGTGTGTATGTATGTATGTGTGTGTGTGTGCATGTGCGTGCGTGTGTGTGTGATTGTACTTGCGTGCGCCTGTGCGGGTGTTTATGTATGTGTGTTTTTGTTCACATATTTTTGTGTATAAAATGTGCGCCGCATGCATATGCATAATATGACCGTATCCATACACATTCAAGTTGCATGATTTTTTATTCTCCTTTAAATATCTGAGCTGCAGGCATAGCAAAACTGCTTCGGACATGCATATCTGACCACAGGGCTAAGACACGCCAGTAGGTCAAAAAAGGTAAAGGTGCCCCATAACCTGTGTGGTCGTAGGGGAGCGAGGCATCAGAGACCTCGGCTTCTCTAGGGGTCAGCATGTTGAGGGGGGTGCCCATCTCCTCTCCCTCGCTGCTTTACTTTCCCTGACCCTAAAGAGGGCAGGTACCCATTTACAGCTGGGTGAACTGGGGGAACTGTACTGTAGCCAAGACGCGCAAACGGTCACCCATCCAATTGGCAACCACGCTCGACGCTGCTTAACTTTGGCTGGGGGAAAGCGAGCGCTCTGACCACTGAATTATCTCGTCCCCTAGACAAGCCAGTACAGATCGATAGTTCTACGTGTTTGCCATCGACAGTATCTGTCAGAGTGGGCACCTGTTTCTTCTCCACACCTGCCATTTCTGCTGTAACAGGTAGATATGGACCCACCACCCCCACCCCCTTTCCCCTAACACAGCTGATATCTTGGCAGATGTTTTAATTAAGAGGTACTGGAGGTGCATAGTTGCAGAGGTGATAGCGCTATACTTTCTACTAACTGTCTTTCTGAGTCCATTTTTTGTGTGTAGTGCAACTGTACTTGTGATGATTATCATTTATAAGCTAAGATCAGAAGTGAGAGAGAGAGAGAGAGAGAGAGAGAGAGAGAGAGAGAGAGAGAGAGAGAGAGAGAGATTTGTGTGTGTGTGTGTATGTGTGTGTGTGTGATGTGTGTGTATGTGTACAACTACACGCTAATGAATAAAAACAAAAACGTCCACACACTCTCTAAAATGTCTCATGTTGTGTCTTCCCTCTCCTTCAATTAAGTTATCTCTAGGCATTACATCAAAACCGCCTCCTACAAGTAATTTCGACCCAGGGATAAGACATGTCAGTACAATTCAACAGTTCCCCGTGTTGGCCTTCAGCATTCCCTGATAGAATCTGCACCTGCTTTCTCTCCATATCTGACAGTGTACCTGTAACAGGTACACATGGAACCCGCTCCCCCCCCCCCCTCCCCCGTCAATAGAGCTGGTTTCCTGGTGGTTTTTGAAGAGGTACTCAAGTGCTCTCAAGAGATATTATTTTTGCCCTACTTTTTGCTATCTCTCTTTCTGAAACACTTTTGTATAATATAACTGTACTTGTGATATCATTATTTCACTCTCTCTCTCTCTCTCTCTCTCTCTCTCTCTCTCTCTCTCTCTCTCTCTCTCTCTCTCTCTCTCTCTCTCTCTCTCTCTCTCTCTCTCTCTCTCTCTCTCTGTGCGTGCATTTGTGTGTATGTGTGTGTGTGTGTCTGTGTGCAAGTGCATGCGCACCCATGCATTACATACACCTACAAGTGTGCAAGTGTTTGTTCGTGTATGTGCACACACACACACAGACACACACAGACACACACACACACACACACACACACACACACACACACACACACACACACACACACACACACACACACACACACACACACACACACACACACACAAAACAACTCAACATTCTCCAAACTGTCTCATACCATTTCTTCCCTCTCTTACGAAACATTGTATTATTATTATTATTATTATTATTATTATTATTATTATTATTATTATTATTATTATTATTATTATTATTATCCAGGCATATCAAAAACCATATTTCTACTAAAGCATTACTAACCGTGGGATAAGATAGGCCAGTACAAATCGATGGTTTCACGTGCTGACCCCTGTCAGAGGTTGCACCTGTTTCTTCTCCCTCTCCGCTGTTTTCAGCTCTAACAGGCAGATATGGACGCCCCTTCTCTCACAGACCTGGTGTCTTGTCACATGTTTCAGAACCACTCAAAGTGCATGCCCAAGGGGGGATTTTGCCACAGTCTTTCTGCTATTTCTGTTGTTGTTTTTTTTTTAAGTTACTTTTGTGTCGAAAGTTTGTGTTTGTGTGTGTGAAGTTATTATAGGTCGGTTCTTTCTGTGTGTGTGTGTGTGTGTGTGTGTGTGTGTGTGTGTGTGTGTGTGTGTGTGTGTGTGTGTGTGTGTGTGTGTGTGTGTGTGTTGTGTGTGTGTGTGTGTGTGTGTAGTGAGTGAGTGAGTGTATGTGTGTGTAGTGTGTGTGTTTGTGTGTGTGTGTGTGTGTGTGTGTGTGTGTGTGTGTGTGTGTTTGTGTGTGTGTGTGTAGTGTGTGTTTGTAGTGTGTGTGTTTGTGTACTGTGTGTGTGTGTGTGTGTAGTGTGTGTGTGTGTGTGTGTGTGTAGTGTGTGTGTGATGTGTATGTTGTGTGTGTGTAAAAGTCATAGTCAAAGTATACCTTCAGCGCCTGGGCTTTATCACACTTCCTGATTAAACATTGACGCTGGGGGCAACAACAAAGTGAGAGGGCTGTAAGACCAGTGGCTTTCTTTCCTACTCATGGAATGCCACTTTACAGCTTAGTCTCTAGTGATCAACTATGAATCTCTGACTAGGAGGCTTGACTTGCACAGTCCTTATGTACTGCAGCCCAGGAGGCTAGTTGGCCTTTGGGAAACATCACCAAAGCTGACTATCCTTATGCCCTCTTGGCCGAGAAGTGGGGATGTATTGTGGGCAAGGCATCTCAACTATAATCAAATTTCTGCCTCAGTTTCTGAAACAGCAGCTGCCTCCTCTGCTGTTTTGGATGGTCATCTTCAAACACGACGGACAAACACACACACGCACACATAATTTATAGTCAACTGATGTTTCCATTTGGGACTACATCGAATTGTCAAAATTTCCATTTTATCAGCCATCATATCTACTTTAAAAGAAAAAATACCTAACGTCAACTTTGACCAGCTTTTCATCATTACTTGTGTGTAGATAGGACCCCTTTCGTAGAGTGTCTGAAGGTATAGCTCAGCAGTCTGCAGAAGACAGTACTGCATAAAATTGGGACAAAGACACATCCTAGTTTTACACCGCTTTGAATTGCAAAGCGTTCGGAAGTTTCACCATTGTAGCTCCACAGCCAGCGATCCATTATGTAAATTCTACAGTGACGATAACATGCATTAAACATTCTGGGTACGGTGAAACGTGAATAGAAGGGAAATAGAAGCTGAAATGTTTTCTACTTATGTTTTTATTTCATGTCCCTCCATGTTTCTGTCTGTGTTGACTTTCTTGTCGGTGATTCTCTTCCTGTGTTTTTCTGTACATTTCTCTTGATGTTGAATGGTTGCAGTTTTATGAACACAAACTGTTTCTGCTGTTTACCCAAGAAAACTCTTAAACTCCACCAAATGTTTACAATTATGCGAAAGAAACATCAGGACCTGGCCTTTAGATCTCTCAAGGGAAAGCGACTCACTGGTTAACAAAAGTTTATGGCCTGTGAATAATATTGATTGCTTTTTGGGAAAATGAGTTTTTACTTTTTGGGCATTCCAGAAACGACACAAATATAAAAACAGATCAATACAACTTCAATATATAATTGTTTGTGCATACCAGCAAGTAAAAAGGAAACGATAATTAAAAAAAATTCTCTACCTTGTTGATAAATAACCTCCGAACACATCTTTCGGTGTTTATAATGACTTGACTTAACTTCATTGACTCGAGTTTACCGATAATCGTTTGAAGAGTCATGAGGGTGCCGCACCGTATATTTCAGGCACGGTGTTTTGGGTAGGCTTACTCTGATAGAACCCATGTCACAGAGTGCATGCTAGGTATCTTGGCCATATCCCAGGCCTGTTCTATCTACTATTCGGGTTTTAAAAAGCGATGGCGTTTAAGCGTGTGCGCAAGATGATCTGTGAATTAGCCAACCGAGGCATCTGCTTATGTTATCATGCAAAGGACTTTGATGGAAATGGAGTCAGTACACATGATGAAGGTAAAGGTGTCCCATAATCTATGTGGTCGTAGGAGAGCGAGGTGTCAGAGACCTCTGCTTCTCTATGGGCCAGCGCAGTATACTGAGGACGGCGCCCACCTCATCTCCCTCGCTGCTTTACCTTCCCTGACCCTAAAGAGGGCAGGTACCCATTTACAGCTGGGTGAACCATGGGACTGCACTGAAGTCAATGCGTACGAAAGGCCACTCATCGGCTATGTAATCACACTCAATGCTGCTTAACCTTAACCAGGGGAAAGCGAGTAATCTGACCACTGAACTCTCCCGTTGCCCAAAATGATAACTTGATGTTCTCTAGACAAGGCACCTGAGCACTGATATACTAAATACTGTGTTGTCAGCTACGCTCAGATCACAACTACAACGCTCTAAAAACAGGACTATCCTGTCCTCCACCCCTGATTTTAAAGTTTGAAATGTAACTTAATTTATTTCGCAAAAAACAACAACGTGGAAATAGTGTCCCCAGTAATAATACTATGAATATAGGAAACAAAACTAACCATTTCGTCCTTCTGGGATGCCTTTTATCATTTTTATTTTCGATTTTTTTTCCTTACTCCACTTCTCTTTTATTTGCCTGCTTGTCTTTCTTATTCTCTGCATCTGTTGGCTTCTCGTATGTTTTGTTTTATTATGGCAGGTACAGGATGTTCTTTTTTGTAGGAGTTCTACTTTCAGAAGGCATTTGCTCAAGGGAAACAATTTTGTTCGGCAACGTATTTACGATTATGCCCAGAAAACATCAGGACATGGCGTTTATTTCTCTTCAGGGAGAGAAACTGGATTGTGCAGATTTTGTAGCCTGTGAATCGTTTTGTCGTGTGTTTGAATTCAGCCTTGTTATTCCGTGTCTTTTGTTTGCATTTCTGTTCTAGGAAGAAGTAAAGAAAAACAAGAACAAGAGTTCCAGTGATTGTTTAAAGAAAAAATAGTCTCAAACCAGCGTTGATTGTGTTCTCCACTGCTACGAAAGAGCACAGAAACGAGTCAAAGAGATGCAGTTTGTTTTGATTCTATACTATCGATTTGCATTGATGCTACGGGGGAAAACTAGAGTGACAGAATATGTTTGCTTGTTATGCTATGATAATTATGCAGGGAATGTTTTGAAAGCAGATATATTTTGTTGGGAATAAAGCAAAAACTACAAAATAACGCGTGTTTCTGGATGTGTGTGACACGCTGACGTGACCCGCTGCGTTAAACACACACACACACACACACACACACACACACACACACACACGCACGCACGCACGCACGCACGCACGCACGCACGCACGCACGCACGCACGCACGCACGCACGCACGCACGCACGCACACACAACACACACACACACACACACACACACACAACAGCACACGAGAGAGAGAGAGAGAGAGAGAGAGAGAGGAGAGAGAGAGAGGAGAGAGAGGAGAGAGAGAGAGAGAGAGAGAGAGAGAGAGAGAGAGAGAGTGTGTGAGTCAGACAGACAGACAGTCAGAGTGAGAGAGACGAGAGACAGAGAGACAGACAGGGCAGGACAGAGACAGAGAGAGAGAGAGAGAGAGAGAGAGAGAGAGAGAGGAGAGAGAGAGGAGAGAGAGAGAGAGAGAGAGAGAGAGAGAGGAGAGAGAGAGAGAGAGAGAGAGAGGAGGGGAGAGAGAGAGAGAGAGGAGAGGAGAGAGAGAGAGAGAGGAGAGAGAGAGAGAGAGAGAGAGAGAGAGAGAGAGAGAGGAGAGAGAGCAGAGAAGAGACAGAGACAGAGACAGAGGACGAGAGAGAGCAGAGAGACAGAGGAGACAGAGAGAGAGGGAGAGAGAGTTGTCCATCCATCCAATGTTGACGAAAAAAACCCACAAAATCATGCCCTCATTTTAGTCCTAAAACCATGCTGTCTTGATTTTGTGAGATCTCTGACCATTTTACTTTTATTTCTCGTTTATTATAATATCAATTTAACAATGATATAATACGCATGAATCGTTCTCGACAAAGCAAATCGTGTACGAGAAATGAAACGGAAGCTGACAGTTTTTCTTGTTTTCCATCACTTCTTCCTCCTCTCTCTCTCCCTTTATCATTTTTGTGCTTTCACTTTCCCCCTGTGTCTCTTTTTCTCTTTTCTTTTCTTGATTGTCTTTCCTGTGAAGGCAGTAAGGGTGTGTTTTATTCTGACGATGTAGGGCTGCATTTTTATTACTGCAACGTGTTTCTGCTGTTTGCTCAAGGAAACAATTTTGCCCCTGCCAAATGTTGACGATTATGCAAAAAGAAACATCACAGCCTGGCTGGCTTTCAGATGTCTGAAGGGACAGGAACTGCTTAGCACAAAGTCTGATGTTGGTGAAAAAAAAAAGTTTTTTCTTGTTGATGAAAGTAGCCTGTTTTTTCGTTTACATTTGTTTTTATTTACAGAAACCCCCCCCCAAAAAAAAAAAACCAAAAGCTGTTTGAATTTATCATAGTCTTTGTCAGGTATCGTCCATAAACAAGCCATATCAAACAAAATTAAAAATATCTTTTTTCATCATTATTTTTTATATCAAGGATAATTGATTAAGCACTGATGTGCTTTTTACACCCAGTTCCCGTGTGTATGCAGTTTTGTAAATTTTGGAATCTGTCCCCACTGGCACGCAATGGCCTACTCTTTCCAAAAGCACCTTATAGTTCTGTGCAGGTTTGACACAAATGTACATGTTGACTTGAACAAACTATAGTTGATTTGACTTGGTCCCTAACACTCGAAAGTGTCCTTGGGGCACTGCAGTAAATATTTGAGGTAAAGCGTCCATGGCACTCTGAACCTGGCAGAGCCCAGCTGCAAGGTGCATGCTAGGCATATTTGCCATACCACTATCCTGTCATGCCTACTCTGTCGTGAAAAATACATGTTTTGTGTGTGTATGTTTGTGTGTGTACGTGTGTGTGTGTGTGTGCATGCGCGCGTACGTGTGTGACATGCTGCATGTGCTCGCATACAGAGCCCCTGTTGATTGTTTCACCCGAAAGTCTTTCACGGGAAGAACGCAGTCAGAATCAATGGGAGTTATCGAATAAAATATTTTTGAGACTAGACACCTTGACATTGATACAGCAGACCGTGCGCTGTCAGTAACCCTCAAACAGGAATTGTATTATTTTACTCTTTAAGCGGTAGGTGTATCAGCCCCCGACCCGGGTCACTGCTTATGAATGTACTTAGATATGAGACTGGGGACGGGACAGCTCAGTTGTCAGAGCGCTCGCTTTCCCTAAGCTAAGGTTGACCAGCATCGAACGTGGTTATCAGTTGGATGGGTGACCGTTTGCACCCCTTGGTTTCAGTACAGTCCCTCAGTTCACCCAGCTGTAAATGGGTACCTGTCCTTTTTAGGGTCAGGGAAGGTAAAGCAGCGAGGGAGAGGAGATGGGCGCCGCCCTCAATATGCTGGCTCCTAGAGAAGCAGATATCTTTGATGCCTCGCTCCCCTACGACCACATAGGTTATGGGACACCTTTACCTTTTGATAATATGATAGTGCAGAAAAGCTAGTAATCTGGCACGTTTTGATCTCTGTAACATACTGAAAGGGGAGGAACATCCCGGAAATGTCTTCCTTCTCCAATATTTTTTCTTTTTCCCCCCCTTCCTTTCCAACCTCTCTGTCTTCTTATCCCTCTCTTTCTTGTTATCCATCTCTTTCATGTTATCCTGTTCTTTCTTGTTATTCGTGCCTTTCTTCTCCAAATCACCTCCACATCTGTTTGCTGCATGTATGTTTTGTTTTATCATGGCGGGTACAGGATTTTCTTTTTTTTGGTATGAGCTCTCCTTTCGGAAGACATTTGCTCAAGGGAAACAATTTTGCCCGGCAACGTATTTACGATTATGCGCAGAAAACATCAGGACATGGCGTTTATTTCTCTTCAGGGAGAGAGAAACTGAATTGTACAGATTCTGAAGCCTGTGAAAAGATTTGCCGTGTATTTGAACTCAGCTGTTTTATTTGCTGTTTTTCCCTTGTCTTTCTGTTGCATAAATAGAAAATAGAAAGAAAAGAGGATTTGCATAGACATGTTGAAGGGGGCGCACGGTACATTGTCTGTCCAACCAGTGTTGATTTTGTTATCTATTTGCTGCTAAAAAAAAAGAGCAAATGAAAAGAGTCAGAGAAAAATATTGTTTTCTTTTTGTACAATCTGTTTATAATGAAGAAGACAAGAAAATCTGTTTCCAGTTATGCGGTGAATTAGAGGTAATATCATAATGTTTTGAAAGCAGAGACACTTGAACGGAAATAGAGCAAAAATGGACAAAAACATGTTTCCATTTTTGGGTTAATATTTCCTTCCGTCCCCTTCCAGTTTGTTTTGTGTGTGTGTGAAACATTTTTCTGGTGTTCCTCTTCTTGTGTGTCTGATATCTTTTTGTCTTAAAAAACCTCGTAATCTTTGTATTTGCGTGCAGGAAGGTGTTTTTAACACGAGCAAATGTACCGAAATATTCAGTGTGTGTGTGTGTGTTCTTTTTTTATTTTTAATTTCATTATTCTATGTTGAGGATAATGGAATGAGCGTTCATGTGTGGGTTTTTTTTTTTTTACATCTAGTTCCCGTGTGCATGCGGTATTGTGAATGTTGTCATTTGTTCCCATCGGCTCACAACGGCCTACTCTTTCTAAAAGTGGAACAGGTTTTAATATGTGCGCAAGACGATGTGCGTCCGTTCGCGCATTGGGCCTCAGTTTATAGTTCATCTGAAGGACTTTTGGAGGGAGTGGAGTTAGTGCTGATGTTGACTCCAAGGGAAGAATCCCTTTGAACAGGACTTAAACCCGAGTCGGCAGATTGTGAATGTCATGCGCAACGTTATAACGACTGGGCCATCACGTCCCCACACCTGTGTGTGTGTGTGTTGTGTGTGTGTGTGTGTGTGTGTGTGTGTGTGCGTGGTGCGTGTGTACGTGCGTGCATGCGTGCGTGCGTGTGCGTGCGTGTGCGTGCATGTGTGTGTGCACGCATGTATGTGTGTGTACACATGTATGTGCGTGTGTGTGTTTGTGGTCCCCTTGTGCTTTTGTCAATTACAGATCAAAATAGTCACCAATTTGTTCTTATAGTTTTCCGGTGGGTTTGATATTTCTCTATAGCAATCATAGTAAACGTCTAAATATCTTTCGGACAATCATTGTTGAGCTTGATATTTGAGGAAAGACTTTTCAAACCACAGGCTGCGTATCAAAGTTGAAACCTTATGTTGTAACGAAAGAATGTTGAACGATGTCACAAAAGCAGAAAAAAAGCACTTTAAGTTAGAAGTGGTGAAGTATGTATATTTATATACGTAAAGCGTCAAATGTGTGTAAGAAACGAAAGCAGCTCATTTTAACAAAGTATTTTGTAGATTGCTAAATATTGTCACCTATCGTACATGCGTATGTGGAGAGAAATTTTAATGATTTGTGTCGTGATAGAGTTGGTTATTTTTTTTCTTTCGTATAATGCAATGAGGAAAAGGTTCCATGGAACTGATGCAATATTCCTACAGTACCCATCACTACGCCCGAAGCAAACTGCACGTCTCCACAGAAACCTTCATTTGCTAATGCAATGTCGACCAGCAGCAAACTTTGGCCATTTGCAAACAGTAAGGATTTTTAGCGTCGTGTGGTCACTTTGGGGTTCTTTGATGTATGCGTTTGTCCATTTTGAGTTCGTGAGAGCGAAAATATCAACAGTTGTGTGCAGGAAGTCATGCCTGAAAAAAACAACAACAACTAGTGTTTGCTGGAAAGTCCTCTTTCCAGCCATATATTCTCACTCCCAGACAGACAGACATACAGACAGACATACAGACAGACATACAGACAGACAGACATAAAGACAGACAGAAAAATACTGACAACAAAACAGACAGAAAGATTGATAAACAGACAAAGAGAAAGACAGACACAGACACACAGACACACAAACACACAGGCACACACAGACACACACAAACACACACAGACAGACACACACACACACAGTCAGGCATAAAACAGATACACTTATCAACAGATATATTTATACAAATATACACATATACAAATACAAAACACATAAACGCGTTTACAGATAAGTGCATGAGTGAACACACACACACAAACACACACACACACCAGTACACTGCTTTTAAGATGCGTGTGCGCGCACATCCCCCCACTCACACACACACACACACACACACACACACACACACACACACACACACACACACACACACACACACACACACACACACACACACCACACACACACACACACACACACACACACACACGGATTTGCATAAAACCCACCACTTAAGTATCATTTACCCATCTTTTAAAAAAAATATTCTTTATTCTATTCTTTTATATCGAGGATAATGGAAAAATCAATCTTGTGGGTTTTTTTTTTTACATCCAGTCCCCGTGTGAATGCAATTTTGTAAATGTCATCATTTACTCTTACGAAAAGCGGAACATGATTTAACGTGTGCGCTAGATGTTCTGCGTGCTTTCACACACAGGACCTCGGTTTAAAATCTCATCCGAAGGACTTTGGGGGAGAGTGGAGTCAGCACTGATGTTTACTCCAGGGGAAAAATCTCCTGGAACAGGAATCGAACCCGGGTCGTCAAATTGCGAGCGCTATGTTCTGACCACTAGGCTATCCCGTCCCCCCATCTTGTTAGTATGGGTTTTGTTTCATTAGTTGAAAGCTAAAACCATGCAGCAATGATACATGACACAGAGAAGAATCTCAGCTCTTTGAAACTTATTTAAAAAAAAAGGGAATGGACACTGAATATAAATACTTTCATCACATTTCCTACTTTTTTTTCTTCTCTTTTTGATGCTGTTTTGTGTTATTTTTGTATGGTCTGTTCACTATTTTTTCTTCTCTGTATGTTTTCTTGTGTCTGTTGGTTTTGCTTTTTGTGATGACTTGGAATGACAACGTTTTTATGCACATAAACTCTTTCCGGTATTTTGCTCCAACCCGAAACCTTTTCTTGCTCAGCTAAATATTTACAGTTATGCAAAGGACATATCCGGGTTTGACGTTAAGTTTTCTTTGGGGAGAACTGCCGGCATGTACCGGTTTTATGGCTTGTAACTCGTTGCGGTTTGTTTTTTATTAAAGATCGGATATTTTTTTTTCTTTTCGTTAATTTTTTGTTGTTGCAGATTTCCTTTTCCTAGATACAGAACTGGTAAACAAATTCTCAAATAGAAATGCAACTTTAAACGATTATTCTTTTTTTGCCTTTGCAAGCGCCACAAAACATGTTAAAGAAGACAAGACATTTGTCTGTACTGTATCAGGTTTATAAATAAGTTTAAAAAGAAATCCTCAACCTTGATAAAGGCACAGTCTGCAGATGCAGTTTGGTGTAATAAGGATTCGGAGCTCAGGTTCACTTTTAAGAATGAAAATAAAAGGAGAAACTTCCTCATACTTCTTTATTGTCTTCATTTGTCACCATCTCTCTGTTGTCTTGCTTCTTCTCTCTCTTTGTTTCATTACGTTTGGACCATCCTTACTTACATTCTTTTTGCTTCATGGAGTTTTTCAGTTATGCTAAAACTTATACGTTCTTTTTCTTTCAGTATGAGCATTACAAGTAAAGGCGCAAAGAAAAGTGATTGACCCATTTACATATTTACGATATTGTTCAAATAAAAACGGGTCACAAGGTTTACTTCTTTTTAGGCAGATAAAGTGGCATGAACACTTTTGTGACCTGTACAAGTTTTGGCATGTCTTTTGCATGTCTTCGGCATGTCATGTGTTTCTTTTTCTTTGCCTATCTAAAAAAAAATCTTTTACAGATTCTACATGGTACCAAGAGCGAAACTTTGGGGATCTGTTAAAAGGGACACATTTAAAAATCCTATTCCTTTGGCACACACCACACACACACACAACGCTCCACACACACACACACACACACACACACACACACACACACACAACACACACACACACACACACACACACACACACACACAACACACACACATACAATACACACACACACACACCACACTCTTATGCATTTATGCATTTTGACAAAAGTAACTCGAATTGATGCTGTCTAATAACGTTATTCATTTTCTTGTCCGTAAAGCTTTTATTTTGACCATCGTTTTTGCAAAGGTTTTTTTTTTTGTATTTTCATAACGTTTAACAAAAACACCAGAAAGACCCCCAAAAAGGGAAAAAACAGAAAATCCCAAACCAAAGTCCATATGGTTTACAAGTCATCCTGCACCGAGTGTGACATGTATAGAATACAAAATAGACATTGAAACATTTTCGTATGTTCCCATCTCCTCTTTTTTTTCCCCTCACGTGTTATCATATTTTGGTAGTTTTTTGTTGCCCGTTTTATTTCACCTTCATCTTCTTTGTCTTTTTTTGTATCCTTTAGCTCTGCTTTTTTATGGCACCAAGTATTCTTATTCGTCAAAAACTTAGACAGCAACTATTGTTATCTACCATATGAGCGAAAATGCGTTGCGCTGCCGTTAAGCGCCTGACAAGTCAGGCCCAGTAGGCTACATCCGACCTCAGCGTGGCAGACAAAATCCTTTAACTCTCTCTGGAAAATATGCAGGAGAATGGACCAAAAAGGCAGAAAATAGACGCGTAAGAGGTGACACGCAGAAAAGTAACAAGACAGAAACAAAGAGAGGGATAGAAAAGAGGGAATTCCTGGCACAGAATTTCCAGATAGTGGGGATGCTATATATATATACTGACATGCCCCCAGCTCCCTACGGGGAATGGTGCTGAGTGACACTATTTCTATCAGTACTACTTGTTTTCCCGCTCCTCCCCTAACGCTAATAGTTTCACAATGTGGTAACTGTTTGGCACATGCCATGTTTTTTCTTTGCTAGCCAATAAAGCAGCTACATCCTTGATCAATTTTGGGGATGATGTTTGAACATAACACAATTGTGCGTGCGGTCTTTTCAATGTCTTTTTGTCATATGTTTTTACTCGAACAAATGGTCTGCTCTTACAAAAAGCGGAACGAGTTTTAATATGAAGGGGAAGATGTTCTGTGTGCATTCACACACGCAACACTGGTTTATAGTCTCATCCAAAAACCTTGTTGGGGGGAGTAGAGTCAGTCCTGATGACACGCCCAAGGGGGAAGAAAAACCTCAAAGGGGTGATGGAGGTTCCGAACCCTGGCTGTCAGATTGCGAACTCAACCCTCTAACCACTAGGCTATCCAACACAACGTAGTACTGGTTATTTCCTTTATTTTATGTGTTTGCCTTGCCTGGTTGCCAGCAAGACGCATTACTCAGCAGCTGTTGTGAATATATACTGTTTATCGTATATCCGAGTCAGTATGCCAGTTGAAGGATTCCCAACTACTCTAGAATGTTTGTTGAACGCTGTATTACGTGACCATACAGTGTCATCTTTCAAAATCGACGGCAGAGGCAGTCAAACTACGGTCGTTTTGCGACTGACTACAAACACTTCCTTCAGTACACTGAAACAGGGCAGAGTTGTGTCACGTATCAACGAAAGCGCCCGTCACAGGTCAACAGAGATAGAAGGAGGGCTGATACTTGCCGAGCAGACTGCAAGAAGTAAGCAAGTGTTTCATCTTCTTCGAGACTGTTCATTCCAACATCACGTAGTCTTTGTTATTTTGCCAATCAGCAGAGGACATCTTCCCCTGCTGTGACTGCCTGTTCCCCTTTTTACACCATGCCCTTCCTCTGTGCCAGTGTTAAGTGACAATCAGCAACACAAAACACAAATTAACATATCATCACTAGAAACAGATAAACAGACAGTAACAATCAGTTCTAATATAGAAACAGCCTGTGACATTGATGAGGAAATGTCGTGCAAATGGGGGGTGATCTCTGATGATGTGGAGCAGGGGGGTTGGGGGGGGGGTGGAGTGTGTCAGAGCTTGTGGGCAATAATTCTGATGCAGTTTGTGATGTAAATTATGAAAATGATTCTGACAATTTAAGAGACGTTTCTCATTCTGAGACCATGGGAGCAGAATCAGAACCTACAAACAGTAATGTTTTGAAATGGTTTCAAAAGTTTGAATAACAGCATGAACAAGACAATGAAATATGTGAGTCATGAACTGAAACAAATTGTAGTCATTAGCAGAACTTGTTTGACTGAAACACTATTTAAAGACGTGTCATGGCTGCTCTCTGCTAACCCAGTTGATTGTGTATTTATAGTTAGAGCCAAAGCACCCAGACATTGTAAAGCATGAAATTTGTTCCATGATGTGAATGCCATGCCATGCTGATTGTTGCAACTGCTTTGAATGTGCCATGTTTCTGGAATGTTTTCTTTTTGCACTGTGAATCCCCACTGCCCCCAGGTGAATGGGCTTACAGGAGCCTGCCACATTAAACCAGTTCCAGTTCCATTATTTGCTGAAACGAGAAATATCTTTTTTCTCTACATAAAGAGCTTTTTATGTTAATAGAAAGAAAACATCAGGATTTTGCATTTGCTTCTCTTTAGGGAGAGCCCCCCCCCTCCTCCCAAAGAAAATACCTCCCACAATCAAAGAAGCAAACAAACAAACAGAAACAAACCAAACAAAAAGTCCAAACAAAAAGTGCTCAGATTTTTTGCTTTGTAAATCGTTTTGTTGTAGCTTTTATTTGTGGTTTGTTTTTTTCAACCACTGCGTTTTTCCTTTTGTTGATTTGCATTTCTTTCTTCAGACACAGAAATAGCACAAAAAAATAACAAATAAAAAAATACAGCTTGATCTAGCATGAAACCATTGTTTTTTTATGTCTTCCAGCAGCCGCAATACATGTTCTTAACATAGATTTGATTTGATTTGATTTAATTTATTCTTTTATATCGAGGATAATGGAATAAGCACTCGTGTGTTTTTTTACATCCAGTCCCCGTGTGTATGCAGTTTTGTAAATGTCATCTGTTCCCACCGGCACATGATGGCCTACTCTTACGAAAAGCGGAACAGGACTGAACGTGTGCGCAAGATGTTCTGCGTGCTTTCGCACACGGGGCCTCGGTTTATAGTCTCATCCGAGGGACTTTTGGGGAGAGTTGAGTCAGCACTGATGTTAACTCCATAGAAGCAATACATGTGTCTGTATTTTTTGTTTCTTGTTCAGATTAAAAAATAAAAACAACAAATTAAGATCACTATAAGTAAAAATGATTCGCAGATGTGAAGCGGTATACATGGCCTGTGTTGACCCTAGGTTTACTTGTAGAATAAATGACAGAAGCTTTTCTATTCTCCCTTTTTGTCTTCTGTCGCTTTTTCCTTTCTTTCAAAGTACATAACATTTATACCCTTTCCATTGCTTCTTTTTTATTATCCATAGCTCTATTCATTTAACCCTGTCTTCTTTTTAGATTTTTTTTGTTCTTTGGCTTAAGCTCCGCGAAGTTCTCCAATGGTGAGAGTTTATTTTTTATTATTATTTTTTTTATTTTATTCTTTTATATCGAGGATAATGGGATAAGCACTCTTGTGCTTTTTACATCCAGTCCCCGTGTGTATGCAGTTTTGTAAATGTCATCTGTTCCCACCGGCACACGATGGCCTACTCTTACGAAAAGCGGAACACTTTTGCATATGCAGCTGGTTTTGCTCTTTATTAAGGTAGCTGCATTCCGCTTTCGGGGATGATGTTTAAAAACACCAATATGTATGCGTTTTTAATTTTTTAATTTTTATTCTTTTGTTGATGGTAGTTTTGTCATCAATAATTCTACCGGCACGAAAGGCCTACTCTTCCGAAGGGCAGAACGAGTTTTAACGTGCACACTCAATGTTCTGCATGTGTTCACACACGGTACACCGGTTTATAGGTTCATACAAAGAACTATCAGGGGAGTGGAATTAGCACTGAAGGTAATTCTATGGGGAAAATATTCATATTCCTTCATATTTTTCTCCCCATTCTTTCTTTCATTGTTTGGTTCTGCTTCTTTTATCACGACAAGTTGTTTTTTCGTCTATGCGATAAAACAGGGCAAGACATTTTTGATTATCTATGATATTCAGGATGATGCAGATGGCACATCAGAATTCGACATTAACTTTTAGTTTCCTCATGGGGGAGCAATGATCGTGGCGCAGATTTGATGGTTTGTAAAACGTTATTTTTTCCTTACTTTTTAAAATTGGCTTTTCTTTTCCGACGTTGTTTATTTCCATTTTTATTCTTCTTGAGAAAGCAATGATAGACAAGATCAATGGATAATGAATCCATCTTGAAAATTACGTAAGTGTATGCTAGCTATCTACCTGTTACTTAACCTGTTTTAAGTGAGAAACATTGTTTTTTTTTTCAATATGTCCCGTTTATTGTTAAGTTTAAATGATTGCACAATAAATAAGCTGCTGATTTAATGTGATACCAATGTAACCCGTATTTACAGAATAAACCTTAATTCGCAGGTAGTGAAAAGGAGAAAGGCCAAAAAGGGAAGGTAGGGTCTGCTTTTTAACTTTGATTTTTCATCAACAATGAAATCTGTAGCCATAAGATTTCCTAACTATGTACTTTAAAAGGTTAGATTCGATTAAAATGTGTTTTTTGACTGACAGTGTGAAAAACTTCAAACCCGATTGTCTCATTTTGAAGTAGAACACTGAATCAGATTTCCAAAAATATAACACCTCAATTTGACCAATTTCTACCTCAAGACTCCTTTGTTAAAAAAAAACACCGCAAACAAAACAGGTGACAATTAGAACATGAGGACCCCTGTTACACAGTGAAATTGAAAAAAATCAACTCTTTTATCCTCTTTTTTGTCTTTTGTAATCTCCATATTCTCTTTTTACTTCTCATTCTCTTTTACTTGTTGCCTTGCTTTCCGCCCAGAGGTACACTCTTTTTGCTCCATCTTTTTTATTCTTGCAACTGGTCATTCTCAAAATCACAGGCCATTTCTTTTAATCCGTGCATTACTCAAGGAAGCTATTTGTTCAAAGAAGAGAAATTTGCCCAAATACATTGCTATTTACAGTTATGCCCAGAAAATAACAGGGTGGGGCATTATTTCTCCCTGGACAGATACACGGGAATGAATGTTTGTGTTGTCTGTAAATGTTTGGTCGCTTTTTGTATACATTGTAATCAGTGTTTTTGTTGTTTGTAAACGTTTTGTCGCTTTTTGTATACAATGGAACGAATGTTTCTGTTGTTAGTATATGTTTTCGTTTGCCTTTTTGGCTACTTTATTTTGTTATCTTTTTGTTGTTTTTTCGCCCTGTGTTTCTAACTCCTTGTGTGCGTTTACCATTATCTTTAAAAAAAATAACTCATTCTAGTGATGTAGCTAATAACTTACTACAATCGGATGTTTCAAGGCATGTTATAAAGTCAAGTGTTATCAGCATTAAAATTCACACACACACACACACACAACACACACACACACACACACACACACACACACACACACACACACACACACAACACACACACCACACACACACACACACACGCACGCACACACACACAGCACGCACACACACCACACAACACACACACACACACACACACACACAACACACACACAAACACACACAAAACACACAACACACACACACACACACACACACACACACACACCTATACTATTTCTGCCCTATTGACTTAGAAAACAAGAATTGAATTCTTCACGTAGTATAAGACCATGCATTTGATTTAATGATTTGTTTAAAAAAAAGGTTCTGTTTCGCTTTCTTTTGTTTTTTTTCCCGTCTCTATACACGTTTAATATAGATCTACACGTTTTACAATAAAATCGGTAGTGTGTATGGTGTGGCTGTAGTTTGTACAAAATGCTTTGCATGTATAAAGAAATGCATGTATGCAAAAATAAAACAGAAAGTGAACGCTTTTTTCTCGTATTTTCCTTTTATATCTCCGTTTCTGTGATATTGGTAAATATTCTTACCAGTTTTTATTTCATGTTTTTATCTGTTCTACTCTTTCTTTGAATTGTTGGTTCTGTTTCTTTTTGTTGTACCGAGATACAGTATTTTTTTGTTATATCAACAGAACTTGTTTTCTCTATTTGCTAAAACAAGAATCAGCTCTTTAGTCCATCCACATATTTCTGCTTATACAGAGAAAACATCAGGCTTTGACATTTACAGCCCTTTGGGGAGGGCAAAAAAACATTAGGCAGATTTCATGGTTTGTAAATCCAGGGGGTTTTCCTTCTCAATTTGGCTTTTCTTTTCTTCTTTGTTTATTTGTGTTGGATTTGTCGCTACAGGAATCGTATACAAGAATGATAGATACTAGATACGTCTTCAAACCACCGCAGTTTATGCTAATTCACCTGCCACAAAACGTGCTATAATTTAGAAACAGTGTTTTACTATATTCTTTGTTTACAGTCAAGTTGGAAACTGATTCTCTATAGAATTGATCTTGTACTTTGTAGATGTGGTGTGACAAAACTGCAACATTTCACCTTCACCTGTCCCGTAGTCCCGTGGACCATGAGGGCACAACTGAAGATTTTTAAACCAGCTTACTCCACTCCCCACGGTCCTCCGCCCTCCGTAGTAGGTCGTTCCACCCAAGGCCTGTCCACTTTCTGATGTTGTCTTCCCATCGTTTTCTCTGTCTGTAGTGTAACAAAACTGGAACATTTAGACGCATTTAATTTGCAAATGCATTTCATATTACTATTTTTTTGTTTGTCTCTGACGTTCTCTTTTACTGTTATCAGTTTATGTTTTTCTTTTTTATCGTCTATAGCCACATTTTTTGTTCTGTGTTTCATTTCTTCCTGTTCTTCAATGTCTTGTTTCTTCCATATGAACACCATGTGAGGAAATCGCTTGCTCAAGGAAAACAGAGTTGCCTAAATTCACAACTACTGACAGTCCTACACTGAGAAGAACAGAGAGTTGGCAGCATCCTCTTAAGGGAGGTACACTAGAAAGAACGTTTTATCGTAGACTGAGTGCTTTGGCGCAATTTGGATACTTGATAGGTTTTTGGTTGTTTTTTTCTCGTGTGTCTAACTTTTTTGTCTACTCTCCTGTATTTCTGTTTCATAGGTAAAAAGAGGTTTCTTTGAGAAACTTATTTTCAAGTCAGAGTTGATTATCACGTACACCACACACACACACAACACACGACACCAACACAACTAAACACACACACACAACACACACACCAACACACCACACACCACACTACACACCAACACCCGATAACATAAACCACACACACACACCACACTTCACCACACACACTACTCATCCACACAACAACTACCCACACACACATACACCACACATACATTTTCCTCGATAATAAAAGAATAAATTAAACACAAAATAAATTATAAAACCACACAAACCTACAAAAACGTCTCGATCCTTTTCTATTTTCCTAATATTTTTCTTTTTACTTTCTTCATGTCCAAACACATCCTCCGCCTCATCTGCCCGAACATCCTTTTGCTATGATGTAATTTCTTCCTGACAGTAAAGCATTTCTGTCAATACGACAGCAAACCGCCCAAAAACATTTTGAAAGAAAAGATTTAACCAGCAATGTTTAACGATTATGGCTAGAAAACATCAGACATACATTAGTTTTCTATAGGAAACAAACTGGAATGGACATGATTTGAAGCAGGTAAACTGTCTTGTCATCATTTGGAAACCCAGCTGATCTCTTGTTTTTGTGTGCTTTATTCTGTTTAGAAGCATTAAATAGAAACATGATAAGAAAAAGAACTCAAACGAATTCATGATTACAGAGGGCAGTTTGTCAAACCACTGTGCTAAATAACCCTGTCGCTTACAACACAGAGAAAAAAGGACAAAAAAGCTTGACTTCAAGTTAAATATACTAGTCATACCTGTGCTTCAAACGAATACGAAAACAAGTGGGGGTATTCTGGGTGCGTAAAGAATGCTCTGCCTGTAGGGACTTATCTTCGAGAATCAGGCTCGGACTGAAAAATTCCCCGTCTCTTCTTTTTCTTCCCACATTTTCGTTTTCAATCTCCTCTTTCTAGTTTTTGCTCATTTTCTTTTCTGCCTCGTGTGTGTGTGTGTGTGTGTGTGTGTGTGTGTGTGTGTGTGTGTGTGTGTGTGTGTGTGTGTGTGTGTGTGTGTGTGTGTGTGTGTGTGTTGTTGTGCGTGTGCGTGTGCGTGTACGTGTGTGTGTGCACGCGTGCGTATGTGTGTGTGTTTGTGTGTGTGTGTGTGTTGTAGTTTCTGTGTTTGGATATATTCTAGGCAATCTTTCTTATTCTAAGATGAGTGCAATATGTCGATGTTATTTCTTAAAAAGGAAACAATTTTGAGGGACCAAGTATTTACGACTATGCCAATAAATCACTAGGAATTGGAGGTCAGTTTTCTCTAAGGAGGTAAAGTGGAATGCAGAGAGTTCGTAGGCTGTACAGGATTTTGTATTGCGTTTTTGAATTTTTGCTTTTTAGTTTCTTTTTCAATTTGTCTCTGTTTTTTTTCCTTATATTTCCTAAATATTGTCTACAGAAGCATCCTATAAGAAATAAAAGCAAGATTAGAATTTTCCCATAGTTGAAGAGACACAATGTCAAGCCAGGCCTGCTTATGCAGTTCCGTTTAGTGGTGGCAATAAAGGGACATAAGTAGACATATGAGGGACATTCCTTGCCTTAATTTTTCCTTATGTTTTGTACACTCAATATAAACATTAATAGAAGAGAGGAAAGAAGTAAGTGTGCTTGGGCGCACTCGCACGCACGCACGCACGCACACACAAACACAAACACAAACACACACACAAACACACACACACACGCACGCGCGCGCGCGTGCATGCGCGTGCATGTGTGTCTTGCCTTTCCCTTCATTCTTTTAGTTGTATGTTTCATGATGTTGAATTACAGTACGTTTTATCAACACAGCTTGTTTTCTCTATTTGCTAAAACAAGAACACTCTTTTTTTTTTGCCAATCCAAATGTTTGTGATTATTCAGAAGAAACCCCACGATTTGACATTTAGTTCTCTTCGGGGAGAGCCAAAAAATATACCGGGCAGATTTTACGGTTTTTAGATAGTTATTTCCTTCTTGAAGCTTTTCAAACTGGGATTTTCTTTTCTTCTTCTTTGTTTACTTACATTTCGTTTCGTTGGACAACAATGATAAGAAAAATGGCATTGAATAAGCACAACACTAAGTCTCGACAGTTCGTGTCATCCGCTGGTTACAAACCAGACTATACAGTGTACACCTCAGCACTCAGGGGTTGTTTGTCCATCCACTGCAGAATGCAGCCTTCCCTCCATCAGTTCCCGTCCTGTGCCTCTCTGTGCCATGTCTCTCCCATGTATTTTTTTTCTTGATGCTGATGGCGGGATAGCGTAGTGGTCAGAACTTTGCGCTGTGCAATTTGACGACATCGGGTTCGATTCCCGTTCCAGGCGATTTTTCTCCTGGAGTTACCATCAGTGCTGACTCCACTCTCCCCAAAAATCTTTCGGATGAGATTATAAACCGAGGCCCCGTGTGCGAACACGCGCAGAACATCTGGCACACACGTTTAATCCTGTTTTGCTTTTCGTAAGAGTAGGCCATTGTGTGCCGGTAGGAACAGATGGCAAGATTTACAAAACTGCATACACACGGGGACTGGATGTAAAAAACGGACATGAGTACTTATTCCATTAACCGCGATAAAAATGAATAAATAAACCATGCGTTGCCGGTTTCCCAAATATGCCATGCAAAAACCAAATCAAACCAAAACAAATAAACACCTCCTCCCTCCAACCCAACCCTATCCCCCCCTCCAACAAAACAACAAAAACCAAAAACAAGCTCCCTGCTTTTCGATATCTTTCATTTAGGGAAGGATTGTAAGAGGTATTTAAGATAAGTGTATATAATTGCCGAAGGGATGTAGCATACATATGTACAATATTCCTTTTTAAGTGACAGCTTCAGAATGAAGAAAACGAGCTTCAAAAACCGCTTCGTCTATTCTGTTTTTCTCCTCTGAATCACATGTTATCTTTTTTTCCTTTCCTTTATTTATTGACTTCCTTACATTCCATTCTCAATCTTGGCTTGATGTACATGATCTATCATATATTCTTTATTTTGACAGTTAATGACTCTCTGTCAATATGGATGCAAATCGTCCAAGCCTTTTGCTTAGAGGAAACGGTTTTAACCAGCAAATGATTTAGGATTATACCCAGTAAATGCCACGACTTGGGGTTTAGTTCTCTGTTGGGAGATAACCTGATATGGACAGATTTCGTGCCCTTTCAGCTCATTTGCTGTGTTTTTGAAACTTGATATTTATTGTAGTTTTCCTTCTGTTTTTGTGCCAGAGTACAGCAAATAGAAACAGAAATGACGAAAAAATATATCGGAGCAATTTTTCCAGTCCAGAATTGCGTAACTTACCCATGTGCTACAACACAAGCAGTGAAAATGTATATTTGTTTTTCACTTTGCTTCAAATCTTTTAATCATAATTTTGCTCCAAACAGATTTGAATAAAGCGCAATGGAATATGAGAACATGGCGTAGCATGTACGAAATCGTTCGCACACACAATTGAGAACTCTTTTTTTTTTTTCTTCTTTCTCTGCGTGTCTTTCGTTTCTTTCTAGGTTATGTTCTTTCTATCTTTTACTTATAGCATTTGCATGTCTTACCTCGCAAATTTTGTGTATTTTGATTCTGGAATATTTTTGTTTTTTGTGTTTTTTCCCCCAAGATGTGAGCCATATGTCAACGTTGTTTTGTCAAATGAAAGAATTTTGATGGACCAAGTATTTACGTCTATATCCAAGGAATACAGGAAGGTAGAGATAAGTTTTCTTTAAGAGAATAACACTGGTATGCAAAGATTGTGTTGGCTGTGAAGAATTTTGTCGTGTTTTTTTTTTAATCTTTTGCATTGATTTTCCTTTCTATTTCTTAAAATTTGATTCAGAAGGAGTAAATAATAAACAAAACAACAGTAACATTTTTCTTATATCTAAGAGACATTATTTCAACCCAGTATTTTTGTGTAATACATCGTTTAGTGCTCGAGATAAACAAGGCATAAATGGTCAAAATAAAATGACATATTCCTCTTAATCTTCTGTTTACTTGCAATGTAGACAGGAAAAGAATATATAAAGTGTTTAATGCCGCGCATTAATGTACATCTTTTGTAAGAACACACACACACACACACACACACACACACACACACACACACACACACACACCACACACACACACACACACACACACACACACACAACACACACACACACATACACACACACATACACACACACATATATACACACACACACACACCACACACACACACACACACAATATATATATATATATAATATAGCCGCCGCTGTGGCCTAGTGGTTAGGGCGTTGTACTCGTAATCTAAAGGTTGCGGTTCGATCCCAGCTATTCCGCTATGGCGTTGTGCCCTTGGAAAAGGCACTTTACGGCTATTTTCTCACCCCACCCAGGTGTAAAAGGGTACCAACCTTGTGTTGGGGGTTAACCCTGCGATAGACTGGCGTCCTATCCAGGGGGAGTCTATGACTCTCAGTCGCTTAACGCCACAGAAACCGGATAAGCACGGCCTGATGAGCCTTATGGCTCGGACAGACTTTAACTTTAACTATATATATATATATATATATATATATATATATATATATATATTTTACACACAAATCCTTTTTCCCATCTGTTCTTTCAGTCTATTCTTTTTTCTTCTGATCTGACATGTTTCATTCTTTTGCCTCTACACTTGTGCTTCTTGTGCCACTTTTTATTTTCTCTATCCTTCTGTTTCTGGACCTCATTTTCACCTTCAAATTCTACACTGCTGTTATGAGTTTGGCACAACTGTTTACAGCAGACTAAAAATAAGCATACACACAGTATCTATTTATGAAAACAGTTTATTCCTCTGGTCATTGTATTTTTCTCAGGAACGTTCATTGATAGTGGCAAGCACTGCGAAGTGAAAAAAAAGCTTTGCCATAGCATTGGAACTTGGTTTTGTTTCTTTTTCTTTCTTTGCATTTCTAGTGCAGAGATACCAAATAAGAAACAAAATCACAAACATCATTGGTATGATGAAAGAGGGGCAAAGAAGGTATAACCAGCAAATCAGCTGTTACAAGGGTAAATAAAATAAGACACTTATGAAACATCTCTCTGTCTCCCTTCTGTGTGCTTCCTTATCGGGTCTGGTGCCCAGTGCCCGGAGCTAGTGTGATGAAATCGCAATAGCATCACTGTCGGAGGACGTACATTCGTGTTCATCAAAAGAGATAACCCGCCAAACAACTGCGATTTGTGTGTTCGACATATGAGCACTGTCGATCATAGTCAGTAAACTTCATCATCTAAGCAAACGTAATTTTTCAGTGGCCTACGTCCCTTCCGACGAACCTTATGTTATAATCCACGAAACAACTGTAATTTGTGCTACATGTGTGAAGATCATCTGTGGTAGTTGGCCATCTTAAAGGTCTAAGCATCTGTAGTTTTTATTTATTTAGGTTAAGGTAGTAGGTCACTGCACTTTTGAGGAACTCTGCGTCAAGGTAGATATGCTTTAGATGTTTTAGAGAACAACAAGGGAGGTAATGTTACCCATGCCGTACTATGTATCTGTCTCTCTGTACCGTTACTCATCTACAAATCGAAAAAGCCCCTACTCCTGAAATTCTTCCTCATGCCGAATCTTTATCGCTAAAAAGAATGTTAAAAGTCACTCAGCCTCAAATGACAGCCTGTATAAATGCTAATGTATCGTTCATACTGAATCATTTCTTATCATTTCATTGTGTGAAATGTTCGTAAATTCTTAGGGAAGGTCATAACTTTGATTGCATAACTGTAAAGTAGGTGAACTGCCCTCGGTAATCTCTTCAAACCCCATTTCATCCAGCAACAGTAGTCAGCTTAGACACCAGCTGTGGCACAACTGTGACTGTCTTTCATCACACGGGTCCCTGGTCTGTTCCTGTGCTTGTAACTCTGCAGGAGGTCTGCCCTTTCATATCGGTTCAAACACTCCGACTTCAGGGAAGCTTACTGTTTTGTTCAGGATGCATGCTGAATAGGTTCGTGTTTCTGTAACTTTTCAAATACTGACACAGATTAAAAAGGTAAGAAAGACAAGGTGTCCCAGAACCTATGTGGTCGTAGGGGAACGATGCGTCAGAGACCTCAGTTTCTCAAGGGTCCAGAACATTGAGGGTGGCGCCCATCTCCTCTCCCTCGCTGCTTTACCTTTCCTGACCCTATAAAGAGGGCAGGTACCTGTTGACAGCTGACTGAACTGGAAGACTGTAGTGAAGTCAAGGCGTGCAAACGGTCACTCATCCAACTGGTAACCACACTGGTTACTGCTTAACATCGGCTTGGGGAAAGTGAGTGCTCTGACCACTGAGCTATCCCGTCCCCCATGGACTAAAGAATAGTTAGCTTGCATATCGAATCTTCTGTCTATATATGCACTAGAAGACAATTAAGGCCCCAGCCCCATCCCTAATTCATCAGACCGATGCAGAGACTCGATCCCACAATGTCGTGGGCCCACAGGACTGCAGTAAAATAGCCTTAACCACTCGGCTATAGTATCTGTCGTACATGAACAAACGAGATAAGTTTGTATGTTTGTAGCATCTTGTACACAACAGGGAAGTGGCTGGTCTCTCATGCGGCATGCATATGCTATGTGCCAGATTTTAATTTAGATCACACACTGTGGTCCATGTGCATAGGGGTAAATAATTTATTTTGGCGAAATGAATTGCTGGGGCAGAGAGATTGCAGCTGACTGCGCTACATGACATGTATTATATATGTTTGCTACATTACACAAAAAAGGCAAAGAAGCAATCAATGCAAAGAAGGAGAATAAAAACGCAAAGAAGAAGAAAAAGAAGGTACAGAATACAAGGAAGAAGATTGCAAAGAAAAAGTAGAAGAATGAAAAAAAAAAAGAATGCAAAGAAGAAGACGAAGAAGAAAGGGAAAAAGAAGAAGAAGAAGAAGAAGAAGAAGAAGAAGAAGAAGAAGAAGAAGAAGAAGAAGAAGACGACGAATGCAAAGAAGAAGAATGCAAAGAAGAAGAATGCAAAGAAGAAGAAGAATGCAAAGAAGAAGAATGCAAAGAAGAAGAAGAATGCAAAGAAGAAGAATGCAAAGAAGAAGAAGAAGAATGAACACAAATAGAGGAAGAAAAAAAGAGGAAGACAATGAGGAAGAACAATACCGCGCGTGCACGCAAATGCACATGGACACACACACACACACATACACACAAACACACACACACACACACGCACACACACACACACACACACACGCACACACACACACACACACACACACACACACACACACACACACACACACACACACACATACACATTCCAAACGCATTACTCTCCCACACCCAAAGCACCCCAGGCTCCCCAAAAAATGAGTCAGGAAGGAATCTGTCAGATTATCAGTGCTGTGTAATACACGAGGGTGACTAACGCAGAATTAGAAAGTAGGTGCAGACTCCTACAAAGGAGGCAGGCAATGTAGAATTTATCGATTGGAGATGGCAGCAGCAGTAGTCTCCACAGTAAGGATGCTAGCACTGAAGAGATCAACTCCAGCTAGCCCCGATATGGTGGTCATAGCAGTGGGTGTACTGTATGAAATGCGAAATTTCACTGAGGAAGAAGATACTTATTTCAGTCGAAATAGTCTGACTGTAGAGGAGTGGCGATCCTTTATATTTCTTATCTCATGCATATTTTTGTCCATTACAGCCCATAAAAACCATCCTTGGCTGTTTTTTGTGTGCAATACTTTCAAAGGGATGGGATAGCTTAGTGGTCAGAGCGCTCGTTTTCCCCAAGATAAGGTGAAGTAGCATCTAGCGTGGTTACCAAGTAAATGGTTGACCGTTTGCACACCTTGGTTTTAGGACAGTCCCGCAGTTCACCCAGCTGTAAAATGGGCACTTGCCCTCTTTAGGGTCAGGGAAGGTAAAGCAGCGAGGGAGAGGAGATGGGCGCCGCCCTCAACATGCTGGCCCCTAGAGAAGCTGAGGTCTCTGACACCTTGCTCCCCTACGACCACTTAGGTTATGGGACAGCTTTACCTTTTTACCCTTTACTTCCAAAACTATGATATAATATTTCTTTATGAATAAACGCATCTTTTCTCCATAATTGTCGTTACTGTAACCAACAGGCTAACTTCTGTTTTGTATTTTACTTTATGAGAAAATACTTCTAGCGCTTTAAAAAAAAAAAAAAATGTTTCGTGTATTGCAATTCTTTTGTGTGGGATTCCTGAACTTGTTAGTGATCGTATGTCATGCTCTTGTTGAAGCTGTTACTGGTATTGTTTAGTAATGTTCTTATTCTGGTTGTTTTGCAAGTGTTTGTCTTCATTTTTACCCTATTTTCCTCCCGTCTTATCTTTACAGACATTCTCCTCTTACTCCTCCTGCTCCTCTTACTCATCCTGGTCCTCTTACTCCTCTTGCTTGTTGCTATTTTCATTGCTGATGCTGTTGTTGTAGTTATTGTTGATGCATTTATTATAGTGTTGCTGTTGTTGTTGTTGATTTTCGTCTTCTTTGTATTCTACTTTTCCGTTTGTAATTGTAGTCATTGTTGTTGTCTTCTTCCATTCCTTCATTCTTCCTTTCTTTTATTTTTTTATTTTTATTTTTATATCACTTTATGTCACAGCAGATTTCTCTGCGTGAAATTCGGGCTGCTCTCCCCGGGAAGAGCGCGTCGCCACAAGTGCAGTGCCTACCCATTTTTTTTATACAGCCCCGAGCCGCCCTGAGGACTCCAACTCCCAATTTTTGTTCAAGGACGGTGTCTAAACACGACACCTGTGTGCATGCTGTTCTAAAAAATAAAAAACAACAACAACAAACAAAATAAAAAGCCTCAGGATATTTCCAGAAGCTTTAAGAAATAAATGCTTACAGCATAATGTTAAAATTCTCCTTGTTTCTTGAACTGTAGTCTATCATACTGCACACACACACACACACACACACACACACACACACACACACACACACACACACACACACACACACACACACACACACACACACACACACACACACACACATACACACATACACACTCACGCTCACACGCACACATACACACACACACACACATACACACAGTGTCATCTTCCACATCCAGAGAAACAATCTGTGCTCATGAGGCAACTCGATTTCTTTGAGATTGACACAGTAACTGTATCAAAGTAGCAGGAAACCAAGGCTTCTGCTCAAATAAGTATTAATATTCTCTGTATAAATGTACTCTTCAATCAGGCATAAGAATCTCAACAGTGTAAACTATGCAAAAACATTCGAGCACATAATCAATAAAATATCGAACCTTTTCACGTAGTGACATCCACATTGTAGAGAAACTACAACAGCTTAACATTCTTTAATCATTCTTTTCTTTTCTCCCTTTCTTCCATTTCTTCTTCCAGTGTTCTCAACCTGTTTGCTCTCCATCTCGCCTTCTGTTCCATATATTTAACTTCGGCTGGTATTTATGATGCTTCTGTCATTCTCTCTATCTCCTTTATTTGTGTGGTTTGTTCGGACCCAGGAAATATTGAAATCGTTTTCGATGTAAACACGGCTCGTGACAACAGCTTTAGCTAGGTCAACAGATTTGCTGACCTCAACAGCATTGTTTGAACATTACAAGCTCTTGCTAAGATTGCGAAATACGTTAAATGGCATAGACAGATCTTGTTGACTAAATGTTCGGCTGTGTTATTGAGGCCATATTTTTTCATTCTTTAAAAATGTCTTTTCTGTTTCGGAGCTGATAGGCAGTGAATAAGAGTAATTTTAAGTTTATTCTGAAAGCAGAATAAATTTAAAGTTGTTACTGTGCCTGTGCCTTCTTCTTCTTTTTTTCGTCTTCTTCTTCTTCGTAGCAGTCTTCTTCTTTTTCTTTTGCTTTCGGCACTTTCTTCATCATTTTGAATCCAGACATCTACTTCATTACATGTAGAAAATATCGCTTCTGCTTCTTGGATGTTTCGAAATCATTTTCTTTTGTAAAGTTTTTATTTGTTGAGATTATTTCATAAATGATGTAAAAACACTTTAAAGACATTTTTAGAAATTCTCTGGAATCAATGTTGACGGCAAAAAAAACCCTGGACCCCCATAAGACACCACTGTCTCACGAATGAAACTTCACTTTCTCATGAATGTCTCATGTCTTCATAATCCTCCAAAAATGCAAATTGTTACAGTTTACATTATTGAAAAGGACACTTCGTATACGTCACACAGTTGGATTTATATAGACACTATAGAGAAAGTTATTCACACAATACAACAGCTAACTAAGCTAATAGGTAACTTTATCATTTACTTAAACTGACATAGAAATATGCACAAAATTGCACATACACAAATATGTTATACACACATTCATAGACACGCAAAGACATGCACATTCACTCACTTACCCCCTTGCTCATTCACCTTCTCTCTCAATTGCTCTGTCTGTCTGTCTGTCTGTTTGTCTGCCTGTCTCTGGCTGTCTGTCTGCCTGTCTGCCTGTCTGTCTGTTTGTCTGTCCGTCTCTCTCTCTCTCTTTCTCTCTCTCTCTCTCTCCCCTCTCTCTCTCTCTCTCTCTCTCTCTCTCTCTCTCCTCTCTCTCTCTCTCTCTCTCTCTCTCTCTCTCTCTCTCTCCTCTATCTCTCTCTCTCTCTCTTTCTCTATCTCTCTGACACACACACACACATCTCATCACCTCACCTCACCTCACCTCACATCACATCACATCACATCACATCACATCACAACACATCACATCACAACACACCACATTACATCACATCACATCACATTTTTACAAAAAAAATTTAAATCCTGTCTTACTTTCCATACATACCAAAGCCATCTCAGATTGCCCCAAAAGGAGCCACAGGTGACTGTGACAGAACATCAATGCTGTGCATGCAATACACTGGGGTCTGTCTCCCACATGCGATAGAAACAGGTGCAGACTCCCACGGAGAAGGGGAAGTGGAGCTATCGATTGATGCCGGCACGTGTAATCGGCACAATATGCGGCTGGCACTGACGGATTCATTTGA
>CM060321.1:44114358-44119358 GCA_030674155.1 Stramonita haemastoma
TTTATCTCTTTTTTAATTTTTTTTCTTTCTCTCTTTGTTTATTTGTTTCTTCTCTATATTTCCTTCCTTCCTTCCTTCCTTTCTTTCTTTTTTCTTTCCCTTTTCTTTCTTTCTTTCTTTCTTTTCTTTCTTTCTTTCTTCTTCTTCTTTCTTTCTTTCCTTCCTTCCTTCCTTCCTTCCTTCCTTCCTTCCTTCCTTCCTTCCTTTCTTCTTTCTTTTCTTTCTTTCTTTCTTTCTTTCTTTCTTTCTTTCTTCTTTCTTTCTTCTTTTGTCTGTCTGTCTGCTGTCTTTCTGTGTTTCTTTCTTTCCACTTTTTTCCTTCTTACTTTCACTTTTTTCTTGTTCAACATTTTTGCAGTAAATTTTATCATCAACTTATTAACAATTAATGTAGAAAAATGCACTTTTCTTACGTTTAAGTTAATATCATTATTTTAGTTAACGATTAAAACATTTTAACAAAGAGCAAAAGAAAATTAAAATGTACGGTTAAGAGACAAAATGTTTTGACAGAGAAAGGAAATAAGGAAAAACAGTATAGAGGCCCCATTTGCGAACGCACGCAGAACATCTTGCGCAAAAGTTAAATCCTGTTCCACTTTTCGTAAGAGTAGGCCATTGTGTGCCCGTGGATCAGATGACAAAATTTACAGAAAGTGCATACACATGAGTACTGGATGTAAAAAAAAGCACATGAGTGCTTATTCTATTATTCTCCATATAAAAGAACAAATAAAATACTTACCCCCCTACACACACACGCTCGCACGCACGTACGCACGCACGCACGCACGCTCGCTCGCACACACACACACACACACACACACACACACACACACACACACACACACACACACACACACACACACACACACACACACAGCCAAGCAAGTAATAGAGTTGGCGGAGGATGACTGAAGTAGGGACAGATGTGAGGTGTGAACGTGATTGAAATAAGTGTGTTTTGAGGTGGCATTTGAGAGTGTCTTAATGAAGACTTTCAGTAAAGGGAGAGAGAGAAATCATTCCAGGGAAATGGACCAGAAAATGAAAAAAGAGCGACTGCTTTCGGTGGATTGTTTCTTCTTCGTCGAACGCTCAGACAGCAACTGTTGTTGTCTGTCATATAAGCGAAAATATGTTGCGCTGCCGTTAAGCGCCTGACAAGACAGGCCCAGCGCATTCGACTCCGGCGTGGAGGAGATTTGTTAGCTTTTGTCTTTCTGGGGGAAAAGAAGCAGGAGAATGGACCAAGAAGGCAGGAAAAAAAGAAAGAAGAAGGTAACAAGAAGAAGAGGAACAAGGTAGAAACATAGAGAGGGATAGAAAAGAGGGAATTTCTTAGCACAGACTTTGGAGAAGTGGGGATGCTATTTATACTGACAGGCGAGGCTTCCAGTATCTTCATGCGGGAGGGGACTGTTTGAACCTGGCGAGTTTGTAAGCAACAAGGTATCTGCAGCAGAACGAAGGGAACGAGATGGAGTTTTAATGTAATATTTATGTGTCATGTATGTGTTTTTCTTTTCTCTTTCCCTACCTTTCCATCTCTCTGTGTGTATCTTTCTGCTTGTCTGTCCGTCTTTCCTCTCTTCACCCCCTTTCTCTTTTTGTGCCAAAGCGTGTTTTTGTGCGATGTTTTGTGCTATGTTTGCTTCTTTTTTGCTTTTAGTTATCTTCTACACATCTTTCTGATCCTGCCGCTGTGTCTGTTTATCCGTCTTTCTGTCTGTCTGTGTGTCTGTCTCTCCCTCTCTTTCTCCCTCCTCTCTTCTCTCTCTCTCTCTCTCTCTCTCTCTCTCTCTCTCTCTCTCTCTCTCTCTCTCTCTCTCTCTCTCTCTCCTCTCCTCTCTCTCTCTCTCTCTCTCTCTCTCTCTCTCTCTCCCTCTGTCTTTCTACCTCTACCGCCCCCCCCCCCCTCCTCTCTCTCTCTCTCTCTCTCTCTCTCTCTCTCTCTCTCTCTCTCTCTCTCCCTCTCTCTCTCTCTCTCTCTCTCTCTCTCCTCTCTATTTCTTATACACCTGCACACACATGCACATAATTATATTCCTGCACACAATCGACTTCACCTAGAGCATCATCCCCACTCACCTCTGCCCAGAGAGAGAGAGAGAGAGAGATAATCAGCACCCCAGAGACATGATAAGATAAACTTCAGAAAATCCTGGCACCAACCTGGCACCTTTCTCCGTCTGTTATCAAGTGCAAAGTCAGGGTGCAGACACATGACATCTATATTATTATATCTATACTATCTATATCTATATATCTATCTATTATTATCATATACTATCTATATTATCATATCATACTATTATATATATCTAATTACATCGTTTTACATACGCTACAATATACCAGTGTAAGCCTCGAGTTAAACATCGTATGTTTTTTTTTTTTTTTTTCCCTTTTCATCATTTTCCGTCTCTGAACATGTCTCTGTATCTCTTTGTATCATTTTGTCTCTGACTTTGTCTGTGTCTTTGTATCCTTTGAATGAGGATAGACCTATAAGCCAAAGACATGTGTTTGAACGCACAGCAGAACATCTTGCGCAAATGTAAGAACCCATTCCGGCTTTTTGAAGAATAAGGCCACTTGTGCTGGTGGGAGCGAAATACTAAATTTACTAAATCGCATGCACAAGGGGACTGGATAAAAAAAATACCAATACATGACCATTATTCCCTAATCCGCAATATAAAAGAATCGGTAAATCGATATGTCATCCTCTGTAGGTCTTTTGTGATCTTTTGTTTAGCTCCGTTATGTTTTCTCAGTTTCAGACTGTCTTCCTGTCTTTGGGTGCTGCCTGCCTCATCTTTTCTGCCCTACCTTTCCTGCTGCTCCCACGGCGCTCATTTCAGTCCCCAGGCACAAGCAGAAGGGGTAATGAAGACTCCCATGTTGTATCTCCAGCGCCATAAATCCACAGGAAGATGGTCAGCACTAGACCGACGTGGGGTTAGCAGCCAGAGGACTCCGCTATGCTTTCGGGTCCCTTCGATAGCGTTTGTTTAGTGGTGGTTGATTGGTGGAACATATCCAGAACACCACCCCTCAATCCCCATTCGTATGATAGTGATAGATATGTTGTAGTGCCAGACTGAGGGCGATACTCACACAGGATGGTGACCACCACCAAGTTCCTTCTCCCTGAACTTCCAATCCCAAAAGCGTTGACACTTAACTCAGCACAGGCACAAAAGTGTATAAGTACCGGAAAGTTGAGATCAAAAGAGACCAGAGCTAGTCAGAGACAATATTCTTTCATACGTTCACACATACACACATACAGACACAGACACACAGACACAGCACACGAACACACACACACAACACACACACTACACACCTACACACACACACACACACACAACACACACACACACACGCACGCACGCACACACTACACACCTACACACTCACACACACACACACACACACACACACACACACACACACACACACACAACACACAGACAACTACGCCACACACGACACATCCAACGAGACCCAACAACCTAAGCGATAACAAAAACACCCAAAACTCTGCATAACAAAAAGAAAAAAAATGTGCTCATCACATAGCCAGGACAGACCCCCCACATATCAGTGACTGCAGCTAGACTGTACAGTACCAGTCCCCAAGGGACTTGCGTGTCTGTGGCTTGTTTCTGCCACCTCCCTCCCTGCTGTCTCTTCCGCAACAATTTGCATCACTGTGCAAAAGAGGGTTTCCTTTCTCTTCACATCTCCATGTCATAGTAGTAGATACCTAGAACAGAGCTTCACACATCGTTAGATGTTTAGGTTTATACATGCACAGACAGTAAAATGACTAAGGCATGAAGTAACAACTCAACATAATTATGTCAGAAAATTGTAGAGAATGACAGACAGACACACACTGAAATACAAATAGATCCAAAACCCTTTTGGCAGGAGAAACAGACAAACGCTATAGCTCAGTGTTTAAGACTCTTCGACTTCAATCATATGGGTCCACGAAGTTGTGGGTTCGAATCTTCTCAGAGTCTGATAAATTAAGTATGGGGATTCTTACGATTTCACAGGTCAATTAATTATGTGCAGACTTACCAGCGCCTGAGTTTCCTTCGTGTATATACACATGCAGAAGATAGAAAAAAAGATCCCGTAGTTCGCGTCAGCATTTTGTGCGTTAGGGAAACACAAACATACCCAGCATACATCCCCGAAGTTGGAATGCGTCTACCTTCGTGGTGGGCAAAAAAACGGTCGCATATGGAACATCTCACCCTTGGTGAACCTCACAGCTCTAGCCGAGTCACGGAGAACACCCTGCAACCGAAGAAGCCCGAGGAGTATAGCTTTCAGCAGAAAAATGCAATGAAGAAAAAGATTGCATAGAACAAGAATACACAGAGGAATAACACAAATAAAGGAGGAGGAGGAGGAGGGGGAGGAGGAGAGGAGGAGGAGGAGGAGGAGGAGGATGCAAAAAATAAGAAGAATGCAAAGAAGAAGAATGCAAAGAAGGAGGAGAAGAAGAATGCAAAGAAGAAGAAGAAGAATGCAAAGAAGAAGAATGCAAAGAAGAAGAATGCAAAGAAGAATGCAAAGAAGAATGCAAAGAAGAAGAAGAAGAAGAAGAAGAAGAAGAAGAAGAAGAAGAAGAAGAAGAAGAAGAAGAAGAAGAAGAAGAAACACTGACACACAGGCGCAGACACATGGGCACAGACATACAGGAACAGGGCGCACGCGCGCGCGCGCGCGCACACACACACACACACACACACATACACACACATACACACACGTACACACAATCACACACACAATCACACAAACACACACACAATCACACACACGCATACACATACACACACACATACACACACAGACACACAGACACACAGACACACAGACACAGACACACAGACACAGACACAGACACAGACACAGACACAGACACACACACACACACACACACACACACACACACACTTGTATGCACC
>CM060321.1:44131858-44141858 GCA_030674155.1 Stramonita haemastoma
AAGAAAAAAAAGAGAATGCAGTAAAAGGAATTAATTAAAAAATATGATATGATTAAAAAAAAACCCACACTGAAATAGAAACAAAAGAAAAACATTAAATTGCAACAGATCTAACGATCCCAAAGAAAAACATTCAAATAAACAAATAAACAAACGACAATAAAACAAAAACACCACAATATCATAGATTGGTAGAAACAACTTCTGGAACACGATATCTTCCAATAAAACTAAACACGCTGTCTGAAAAAGTGTCATAAATCTTAGGAACTTTAGGAAAGTATTTGGAAAATCTTTGTCTTTTGTGTCACAAAGTTCTTGCAAATACTCAAACTTTTTTTTTTTTTTTTTTTTTTTTTGGGGGGGGGGTCATAGAACATTTGTATGGCGCTTCGTGTTTAGACAGAGTATCAAATGTCATGGGAAATACGTTTAAAGTACAAACAAACGACACTCAAGCTATCAAGTGCCACTGAAGCTACTGAAGTTTACAGGAATGGAAAGGAAAACAAGCAGTTCTTGGTCTATAGGCCACTGACTTCGAACACAGACTTTTTTCCTTTTTTGTTCTTTTATTTCGAGGATAATGACCAGTCCCCGTGTGTATGCAGTTTTGTAAATTCTGTCATCCGTTCCCACCGGCACACAATGACCTACTCTTTCGAAAAGCAGAACGGGTTTTAACGTGTGCGCAAGATGTTCTGTATGCATGCGCTTGTTAATTAATGATGTTCCTCCTCCTCTTACTGTGTCTCTCACTGTTTTTCTGTTTCTCTGGCTCTGTCTCTGTCTCTGTCAGTCTGTCAGTCTGTCTCTGTCTCTGTCTCTATCTATCTATCTATCTGTCTGTCTGTCTGTTTGTCTGTTTGTCTGTCTGTCTATCTCTTCTGTCTCTCTCTCTGTCTCTGTCTGTCTGTCTGTCTCTGTCTCTCTGTTCTGTCTGTCTGTCTGTCTGTCTGTCTGTCTGTCTGTCTGTCTGTCTGTCTGTCTGTCTGTCTGTCTGTCTGTCTGTCTGTCTGTCTGTCTGTCTGTCTGTCTGTCTCTCTCTCTCTCTCTCTCTCTCTCTCTCTCTCTCTCTCTCTCTCTCTCTCTCTCCTCTCTCTCTCTCTCTCTCTCTCTCTCTCTCTCTCACTCTCTCTCTCGGTACGTTTCCTTACAGAAACACACAAGTGTAGGCTATATTCCTGTAAGTGGAGTTCTATTTCCGTGTATGCATTACTGGTATTCTGGTCAGTGTCTGGACTGATTATTCATATTTCCCTTTTGTTTCCGCGTTCGAACCCGAGTTTAAGCATGTACGTACACAAACACACGCGTGCATATACATGCACGCACGCGCGCGCGCGTGTGTGTGAGTGCACACAAATGCGTGTGAGTATGTGTCTGTGCGTACGTGCGTGTGTGCTCGCGCACGCGCGCTCGTGCGTGTATGAAACTTTACTTGTCGAAATAGCAAATAATCAGATTTTGTAAAACAACGGAGACAAAATTCGTGAACAAATTCAGTGCTTTAGCTTAACAATGCTTTAAATGCAACTTCCTTTTCGGGCTGAATGACACTTGGAATGTTTTACACAGTCATCCATGGAAACGTATCAAAGTGTCACTGTTTCCACTTTCCTTTTTTTTTGTCCCGTGTTTCCAGTTCATAGCAGCCTGTGGCTGTAAATTCAATCCCACACCTGATTGACCTTTGTTGGAACTTCAAGTTAAAAACGAGGTAGCAAGGTTAAAAGGCCATTCACATAACAATCGAATTTGCATCTTTCAGTTTACTGCTTTTTGCGCATGTGGCGTGACATTTCTGACCTGATGACAGTGTTAGCTATTATGCTTGATTAATTACCGGTATGGAGACAAATGCATTATTTGTATTTTGAATTCCACGATTTTTTTTTTTAGGTTAGAATTTTACAGATTTTTTTTTTTTTGCTTGAGGAAACTTGAAGGATTATATTAAAAGAAAGGGGAGAAAAAGAATTACAAAATAAATATGAAGGAAAATAAGTTAGAAAAAGCAAATGAAAGTTAAATGCAAGAGTGAATTTAAGCATAAGAAAATGAGGAAGTACAGAAGAAAATGAAAAATGAAAATAACAATCAGCACTTGAAGCATCATATGAATTTATTAACCAGGATAGAGACAATAGGATTTTTTTTTTTTAAAAGACACATCACAAAGAAATATCAGACTGATAAGAGAGAGAGAGAGAGAGAGAGAGAGAGAGGAGAGAGAGAGAGAGAAGAGAGACAGAGAGAAGAGAGAGACAGAGAGAGACAGAGACAGAGACAGAGAGAGACAGAGACAGAGAGAGAGACAGAGACAGAGACAGAGAGAGACAGAGAGAGACAGAGAAGAGACAGAGAGAGACAAAGACAGACATACATAGACAAAGACAGACAGACAGACAGAGACAGAGACAGAGAGACAATGAATCTATCACACATATCAAACACGTTAAAGATATATCATCAGATCACAGAAGTTAAGCTCACACAAAAATTACACATAAAATCCTATTTATGCCTGATTAATCTTAATTCTCACCTCTCAGAGAAATGCCTACAGTCTATTTTTCATTCAGACATTAAATCAGAAAGATGCATATAGTCCAGTGATTTGGGATCACGATGTCGCTCTTATGCTTCTGACCTGTCATCCGCATCTTTCAGGATGAGTGGTCTAAAGTAAGAACGCATCAACACCTTCTTTCTCCTCGGATGAGAGTAGTGCAGGAATGCCAATTGTTTTTTATTTTTTTATAATTTTATTCGTGATTGCATTTATTACATTAGAGAGAGAAAGAGAGAAGAGGAGAGAGAGAGAGAGAGAGAGAGAGAGAGAGAGGAGAGAGAGAGAGAGAGAGAGAGAGACAGACAGACAGACAGAAGACAGAGAGACAGACAGACAGACAGACAGACAGACAGACAGACAGACAGACAGACAGAAGACAGAAGACAGAGACAGACAGAAAGAAGAAGACAAGACAGAAGACAGACAGACAACAGACAAAAGACAGACAGACTGATAGGGGAGAGTGACAGCGAAAACAACCAAGGATTGTAGAATAACCTTAACAGTCTATTTTTACATCTGAGAGAGAGACAGAAACAGAGACAGATAGAGACAGAAAGAGAGGCGAGAGAGAGACAGAGACAGACACACAGACAACAGATAGAGAGACCGACAGAGAAAGAAGCAGAGACAGAGACAAAGACAGAGCCAGCCCAGACAGACGGACAGACAGACAGAGACCAAAGTGTGTTTAGGGTTTGTAGTGTAGCACTGATCTCTCAGTGTAACGTAGCAGATCATCTCTTTCCTAATGCCACTGTGCTCCACATTGTTTTGAAGCGGAAACAAATAGGATGCAGAAACAAATATCCATGTGCTTGTGTAAAACAGTTGCACAAGAAGATGCGCATAGCATCACCAAGTGTCAATAGACTTTAAATTGAAAAACGACAACTACATATACACACACACACACACACAACACACACACACACACTATCTATCTATCTATCTATATATCTACTATATATCTATTATTATTATTATTATCTATCTATACTATCTATATTATCATATATATATCTATCTATCTATATATCTATTATCTATATATCTACATACTCGTCACATATTAATAATATCTAGCTATATATGTATACACGTCATCAGTAAGTGACATATATACAATCCAATCAATAAACACACATTATTTTACCTTCTCTTTATATATAATATATAAGTATGATATAGATAATGTATAATAGATGTATAGATAGATAGAGATAGATAATAGTAGCGGAAGATATATAGATCGATGATGACAATAGTGTAGCAACATGTATAATAGCATGTAGATACAAATTGATGATAGTAATAATAGAAGGTAGACAGACACTATAGATAATAGATAGATGATAGATGATAGATATAGATAGATAGATAGATAGATAGATAGATACAGATAGAGTAGAGATAGGTGATAGATAGATAGGATAGTATAGATAGAGATAATACATAGATAATAGATAGATCCACAGAGACAGAGACAATGACAGTGACAAACACACAGACAGACAGGGAAAGTGACACAGAAAGAAGCACACAGACAGACAAACACATACAGACAGACAGACCAACAGACAGAGAGAGGGGTCAAACGAACATGGAGCAAGCATGTTTCAGGGGGAAAATAAAGCCATAAAACATATCGGTTGACAGGGAATTCGCTCGCACGTGATTGCATATGAAGTCTCCTTGCTGCCTGATTACCCAGGATTTCAACTTAACTGGATGTGGCTTAAGGTCAACCAGTTATTCAGGCGTCAACGCCAGATGCTTTCCACCCCTGTGATTCCAGTTCAATGCAATGTTTTTTGTTTGTTTGTTTGTTTGTTTTACTGCTTTTTGATCTATCACTGGATCTTTTTTGTCGATAAAGGTTTTGTTTCTTTTTTATTATTTGTTTAGTTTTATCTAAAGGATGAGTGGAAACACTTTGCCTTTCTTGCAGCATTATTCATGCTGTTTGAATCTACTAAGGAAAATCAGCAAATACAAAATGGATAAACGAGTAAGAATGTAAATTGCTCACTCACGCTTTACAACCAACCACACCAACCACCACCAATCGACCAGTGGGAAACCCAAACAACTAACTAACCAAGCAGCTGACGAATCAATCAATCAATCAATAAATCAGATAATCAATCATTGAATTCACTAACCAAGACGCAGACCAGTCAATCAATCAATCAGTCAATGAATGAATGAATAAATGAATGAAGAATGAATCGAATCAATCAATCAATCACTGAGACAATAGACCAATCAATCAACCAACTTACAATTAACAGACCAGCCAGTGCATTGATTAGCCAAACAACTAACCCCACAAAAAGCTGACTATCAGACTGACTTTTTGACTGACTGACTCACTCACTCACACTATCTGACTCACTGACTCACTCCATAAATCTTGAAATCAATAAAGACAAATTCATGATAAGAAGTCCAAAACACAAATAAATAAAAAAAAAGTTAAAAAATCCCACCAAACTACACAGCAAATGAATAAGAACAAACGAATGAAAGAAATAGATAAACAAACCATTAAAAAAAATAAAATCACACCACTCTGAAATTATGATAGGGAGTTTAGGGTTGAGTGCCGTGTGGGCAGGGGGGTGAAAGCCTTTCTGCACCATTTAACCACTCGGGAGGGTGATGAGGCGTGTGTCTAAACAGGCGTTTAAAGCCTCGTTAACCCCACAGACTGCATTCCTCCATTCTCCCTCTGCCACACAGGAATTTAAATATTGTGTGCGTTGTTTATGTGTGATGTGGTGTGTGTGTGTGTGTGTGTGTGGGTTGTGTGTGTTTGTGTGTGATTGTAAAGCATGGAAGTACATGCACACGCACGGAAGCGCGCCAACACTCTGTGCGCGCGCGCGGGCACGCAAACACACACATATACATACACACACACACAGCAACGCACCACACACACGTGCCCCACACACACACACACACACATACACACATTCTTATATCACTTAATGTAAAAAGACAGCAAGTGAAAAGAAGAAACACACACACACACACACACACACACACACACACACACACACACACACACACACACACACACACACACACACACACACACACACACACACACACACACACAACACACACACACACACCAACACCACCGATTCTTTATGAAAAAAAGATGAGTGGCAGACAGAAGGAAAAGAACTTGTAGAGAGTTAAAAAAAAAAAAAAGAAAAAGAAAAGAAAAACTGTGTAGCCTTTTTGACGGGGGCGGGGGGTGGGGGGTGGGGGAGCGGGATTATTATTATTTAAAAAAAAAAAAGAATCCCCTGGACAGGACCGGGCAATAATTGTAGGCATAGCTCATCTAAGGCTCATCTAAAGCATGCAGGCATGTCACCGTGACTTGTCCTTTTTGTGACGTCATATTCCAACAGCTCAGGCTCTGCTCATCAAATTTGAATGTTATTTTCGTAGAACATGAGAAAGCAACATTTTTGTTATATAAAAGATTATAACAGAGTGAAAAGCAATTTTTTATGAATATATTCTGTAGTGAATGTGAACCTTGCACTTTACCGCTGGGGCCAGAATTGTGTGATTGTTTCACAGTTGATGGTCATTGTTTGGCTTACTTTCTTAAAAAATGGCTTCAGTTCAATGTGTCAGAAGTTGCTTTGATTGTAGTACAGTCCCAGTGGAGTTAATCGATTTAGGGACTGTAACATCAACCAGCCATCACTAGTTTCTTAAGTGAGGTGTCAGCTGCGCTATCTTTCTTATATATACTTTTGTTGTGTATTTATCATAGTCTTTTTTGTGCCTACACTTTTCATGATCTCTTCTCCAATTTTCTTTTTTTGTTTATCATTGTCCGATTGTTCTTGCGCATTTTATTTTCTCCTTCTTTTCCTCTTTCTCCTCTTCTTTACTCTTCTTAACTTAATGCTCCTTCATCTTCTCTTTGCTCTTCCCTTTCTTTCTTTCTTTTTTTTACCCTCTCTTCTTATCTCTCATTTATCTCGTATTCCTTTTTTCTACATTTCTCCATATTTTTTTCCATTTCCTGTTTTTGCGTAGTTTTCCCCCCTTTTTTGTCATCCTTTTTTTTCGTATCAATCCGTTTTGTTCCCCCTTCTTTATTGTTCTCCTATTTCTTTACCTTCTTTCTTCTGGCTCTACTTTATCTTCTTCTTTCTCAAGGGAGTGTCACATTTTAATCTGCTTTAAATCAACACATTGAAAGAAATTACATGGATGAAAAATACCAAACAAACAATCAATCCCTCAAAAAAAAACCTAACAAAGCAAACAAATCAAGGAAATATATAAAAAAAACAAACAAATAAAGCAAAACAAACAAAAAAAAAGTATAAGCCAACAAATGATTTTTGCGCAATGCTTGATGTAGAGGAAATGATTTTATTCCTTGTTTTGTAAAACCGCTCGACCAAAATAATGCTAATGATAGGTAAGATCTATCTGAATGAGAGAGAGGGAGGGGGGGGGGGGGGAGGGGGGGCAGGGGGGCGGATAGCCTGGAGGCGTTGCCCTCGTGATCTTACGGGCTGGGTTCGAGCCACCCTCGATGTGCTCGTTCGAGGAGATTTTTTTTTCTTCCGAGGTTAAAAGACTTCCCGACTCCGCTCTCCCAACAATTCTTGGATAAGCCTAAAAACCGAGGTCCTGTGTGCGAACCGCACGCTGAATATCTTGAGCACACGTTAAATACTCGTTCTGCCTTCCGTCATTGTATGCCGGAAGAAAGGATAAAGATCTATCTATCTATCTATCTATCTATCTATCTATCTATCTATCTATCTATCTATCTATCTATCTATCTATCTATCTATCTATCCATCTATCATCTCATCATCCATCATCATATCTATATCTATCTATCTATCTATCTATCTATCTATCTATCTATCTACTATCTATCTATCTATCTATCTATCTATCTATCTATCTATATCTATCTATAGTATACATATATATATATTTTTTTTTTTGGGGGGGGGGGGGGGTAAAAAGTATGCATGCAGACTGCTGTTGTTCTAGACATCATTCCAGAGTCGGAATGCGGCTACCTTAATGATGGCTGAGAAAAATGGCATGCTCATAAAATCTAACCATTGGTAATCCTTAGAGTTGTATCCGAGGAAGGAATAAAAATCTAGATCTATCTACTAGCCATGAATCAGCCCAGTGTGGTTATGACAAAAAAAAAACTGTGCATATATAGAACACTGATTAAAAGCATTTTTTTTTCTGCGAAGCTGAGTTATCAGGGTACCCAGGCATAAACATGTTCATCTATAAAGCACGTTCATGGACGACCCCTGTCAAATAGATCTATTTCAAGCATGCATTTTCTCATGAGTTATTGGTGTTTAATGTGGTGTTTGTGTGTTTCTCTCTCTGCTTGTCCCACTGTCTGTTTGTCTGTCTGTACTGTCTGTCTGTCTGTCTGTCTATCTCTCTCACTCATTCACTCTCTCTCTATCTCTGTCTTTCTCTATCTCTGTCTTTCTCCCTCTCTGTCTGTCTGTCTGTCCGTGTCTGTCTCTCCGTGTCTTGTCTGTCTGTCTCTATTTGACAATTTCCTGGGGACTTGGTTTTTTGTTTGTTTGCAAATTTATTGAATCTTTTTGTAGGACTGAGAAAGAGACAAGTTTTTTTTAAATATCTGGATTAATGTAGACATGCTTATCATTGTGTGCACAGCTGTACCATATACTGGTATGAAGCATATGAATACTGAACCGTCATACTGTCTGGAAACGGAGGAAACTTTATCGTGTGTTTGAGAAAAGCAATAAAGATCTTCTGTCAGAAAAAAAGACTTTTAATTACTCTCCTTTGAGCAGGCTGTAAATGTAGAACTGTAATTTAAAAAGATCTTCCTTGAAAAAAAACACTCTCAATTTCACTATCCTTTACAAAATGTCAGCGGGTTTTAAATGCTAAGAAGTAAAACCACTAGCTGTAATATGTCGTTAGATTCTATGTCTTTTGCTGTCAATTACATTGTTACTGTCTGTTCCTTCTAGGTTCGTGAACTTCGTGTTCGTGTGCGAACGCACGCAGAACATCATGGGCACACGTTAAATCCTGTTCCGCTTTTCGTAAGAGTAGGCCATCGTGTGCCGGTGGGAACAGATGACAATATTTACAAAACTGCATACACACGGGGACCGGATGAAAAAAAAGCACATGATTGCTTATTCTGTTATCCTCGATATAAAAGAAAAATATAAAAATAAATAAATAACTTCTGACCAAGTCTTGTCGTTCCGCTTTAACCATATTCCATTCGGAAACGCTTCATTTTGGAAAATATGTGACACAAGTACCATTGCATTGATTTGATAGATAACAGTGTTTCTGCAAGATGCAAGTTATATAGTCTATATTGTTTTTGGTCTTAGATGTAAAAGTAAATTGGTTGGACGTGGCTGTATACTTTTACGGTTTATTTCACTTTGAAAAAAAAAAATGCTACTACATTCCTCTCATTTTTTTTTGTAGACTCATTTAAATGTACTTCAAGAAGGAAGACGATAGGACGGTTTGGACGTTCACCTGCCTTACAGTTAGACCGTGAAGTCCTGGATTCGATTCCCAGCTTTGCCCTCTCTTCTAAGTTTGACCGGAAAATCGAACTGAAATTTTTTTTTTCGGAGGAGACTGTAATTTGTGCACGTCAAAAAAAAAACAACACACACACACAAAAACAACAAACCCACGACAATGAAAATGATAACGAGCAGAGAGGTACCTTCCACCTGTCATTGCAAATTGGCAGGTTCAGTTCCCACCTATATCCCCGAAGTCGGAATGTGGCTACCTCAATGAAAGAGAAAAGGAAAAAAAAACCACCCTGTCCTATACTAAAAAAACACACAAAAATCTCACCATCACTGAAACACACGGAGCTCTAACCAGAGAAACAACAAAAAAAAGAAGAAAACATACCTCTAAATTCCCTTTCAAATGATTTACTGATGTTCATCTGGCTTTAATAATCCCGTACCTTCATGCTAAAAGCTACTGCTTCCATGATATCTTCTATGGAAACCAGGCGGGGTTTTTTGTGTTTTTTTTTTTTTTTGCTGCTTTCTGACAAAACTCTACCTCCAGGCTTCTCTTTGATGCCGTCAATCCATATTTTTGGCATGGATTTCTCCCATTTCCTCAGGGTTTATTGGCCTTTTCCCTAAAAATTACCAGCACGGGCGGCCCAGCTACATTTTTGCCGGAAGAGGTCATTCTGACTCAGGTTTCCTTTTTGTGTTCGCGTCATCGTCCGTGGAAGAAAAAATCTGCGTGTGTGTGTGGTGTGTTGTGTTGTGTTGTGTTGTGTTTGTGTTGTGTTGTGTTGTGTTGTGTTGTGTTGTGTTGTGTGTGTGTGTTGTGTTGTGTTGTGTT
>CM060321.1:44144358-44146858 GCA_030674155.1 Stramonita haemastoma
TGGCGAGGTACTTGAAAACAGCCACACACGCAAACTATCCAGTGTGCAATTTCAGTCTCACAGTGATTCCGAGGTGGGATGAGTGAGTCACAGTGCACACTCTGGGACCCTAGAGTGTTAAGCTGGAGGTTGCACAAAAAACAACAATTTTTGGTTTCGACACGGCGTACAGAATAAACGAAAGAAGCTAAAGGAATTCCTTTTTTTTCTATTCTTCTCTTTGTTTCTGTTTTCATTCTTTCCTTCCTATTACTTCGTCCTTGACTATTTCTTCATGCTTGGTCCTTTCTCCTGCATTCGCTCCCCTTCCCTCAGAAGAACTTAAAAGATGACATTTCTCTCCACGCCAAAGTCGGATGCGCCGGACCTCACTTGTTAGGGCTTTAATTAAGGGCATTGCACGTTTGTTTGTTTTTTTTTGGCTAATAATATATGACAGATTACAATGATTCCTTTTTGAGGCGGTCGACGAAGAAAAAGAAGAAGCTTTATGTGATCAAATGATTGAACAAAGAATGAATGAGAAGAACACAGAAACCCACAACATAACGCAAACTACTTAATCATTGACTTGTAATCACAAAGATAAGACACAGACACAGACACACAGATATACACAGACACACAGCACACACACACCACCACCACCACCACCACCACCACCACCACCACCACACCACCACCACCACACACACCTTGGATGACTTCCGTCTGCTAGCAGCACGGTATCATATCTTTTTACTACAGAATAAAAAAAAAGCTTTAGCGGAAGAAAAAGAAACGTTAAGGAAACGTATTGAAGAAGAAAAATCACCGAGAAGTCTACGGTGACTGGATGGCAAACAGATACGACATAAAAGAAACGAATAGAAATAAGAAGAGAGATCTCCCCCCCCCCTCCTCCCCACCGCCGTGCTCAACACACACACACACACACACACACACACACACACACACACACACACACACACACACACACACACACACATATATATATATATATATATATATATATATATATATATATATATATATATATATATATATATATATATATATATATATATATATATATATATATATATACATTTCCCAAAAAGTTACCTCAACTTTGACACACAAGAAAGAATAGAAAAGAAAGAAAATATAATAATAATAATAATAATAACAATATACGCAGATAGTCCTTCCTGCTGACAAGAGCGTTACGCGCATGTGCACATGTAAAAAAACCTGATTTGCATACTTCATTAAGTTCCGGTTCGTACTGGATCAAACGCTTGCGTGATCAATATTGTCTTCAGCTAGGATTCCATCCATTTCTCCTTCACGTTTCATTACTCTGCCGATCCTGCAACTGTTCTCTGATCTCTGGGACAAGTCGGGTGGTGTTCTTACGCAGCTGACTGCTTGCGATGAAATACAGCATCCATTCTTTTCTTCTCCTGTTCTCTTCACTTTTGTACCTCATGCATTGTGGGTCTGTCTAATGTATCGCTTTGATGTGTACAGTACAGAAAAGAAAGTTTTGTTCCAGAAAAGAAAAAAAAAACTGAGCAAACTCATGGGGTGGGAGGTGGGGGGTGGGGGGTGTGGGGGTGGGTGGAGTGTAGAGAGATCCCCCCCCCCCCCAAAAAAAAGAAAAGATAGAAGATGAAGGAAACAAAAAGAAAAGGAAAAGAGAAGAAAAACTAAGGAGAGACAAAAGAAACAATAGAGAAATGAAAGAAAGAAAAAGAGAATGAATAAAAGCGTAAAGAAAAGAAAAGAAGGACAGAAAGAAAGAAAGTAAGAAAGAAAGAAAAAAGTAACAAAAACAGAAAGAAAGAAAGAACAAAAAAAGAAAGAAAGAAAAAGAAAGAAAGAAAGAAGTAAAAGAAAAGAAAGAAAGAAAGAGAAGACAAAAGAAAGAAAGAAAAAGAAGAAGAAAGAAAGAAAGAACAAAAGAAGAAGAAAGAAAGTAAGAAGAAAGAAGAAAAAGAAAAAAGTAACAAAGAAGAAGAAAAAAATGTAAAAGCAGACAGAAGAAAGAAGTAAAGATCCCGAAGGAATACAAGCAAAGAGAAAGGAAGTAAAAAGAAACAGAAAAAATTGAAGGAAAAGGAAATGAAAACAAGTAGTAAAGCAGAAATTATAAAGAAATATTAAAACAAGAACAGAAAAACTGTCGACATGCGTGGGTAGATCAGGGATCCAGAAAGAGATGGATAAAAAAAAATTTCGAAGATAAAGGATAAACACTGTGTGTACATCAGTTATCCTCAGAGTGATATTAGATGAGTGGGGAAGATTGTGTGGTGTGTGTGGTGTGTGTGTGTGTGTGTGTTGTGTGTGTGTGTGTGTGTGTGTGTGTGTTGTGCTTACGGACTTTCATACTTGTGTCGGACTAAATCCAATTTTAGTGTATGTGTGTACCTTCTTACATGCATATGTTCGTGCCTATTCGCATGCATACGAGCGTACCTGTTCGCACACAAGTGACTTTTTATACACGCTGTGA
>CM060321.1:44156858-44179358 GCA_030674155.1 Stramonita haemastoma
CCCCCACCCAAAAAAAAAAAGAAGTGAAAATACAAAAGAAATTATGAAGAAATAAATCAAAGACTGCAAAAGAAAGACCAAAGGAAAAAGGCAAAAAAAAAATGGTGGTAAAAAACAAAAAGTGTGAATGAATAAATGTAGAATCTTAATTTTTTAAGGGTGACAGATAAGTCTTCATATACATCTTTTCATCTCGACCTTGCCCTCATTAGAGACTACCAAAACACTTAAAAGCAGCAACAATTAAAAACAAAACAGAAATACCGTAGCAACCCCCTCCTCCATAAAAGCCACCATCACGAACAATAAAGCTCAACCTATACTTTAAAGGATATAGCTATAGACCTCTAATATTCAACCATATAATCCCCAATTAAATACATTGAGAGAGAGAGAGAGAGAGAGAGAGAGAGAGAGAGAGAGAGAGAGAGAGAGAGAGAGAGAGAGAGAGAGGAGAGAGAGAGAGAGAGAGAGAGAGAGAGTTTTTTCTGATAACATCACCAATTTAAAAGCGGACATTTGATTCCTTGGAAACGTGATTCTTTGATGATGAAGCCTACAGGGAAAAGCAAAACGAAGAAGCAGAGGCAGAATCCACAGAGGAGCAGCTTAAATGTCAGGTAATGTTTCGCATTGGGAAAGTGTTGGTGTAGATGTAATGTAAAATCTATGACGCACATGAATTGAAGAATGACTTATTGAGAACCTTAAACAGAATCATAATTATATACGTTCACCCCATCCGCCCACTCAACAGAAAAAACAAGAAAAAACCGCTGCTGTTGCTATTATTATGTTTATGCGACCATTGATGGTGATAGTGATGATGAGAGGTGATTGTTGTCGTATGTTCCCCAGCTGAACTAACCTTGCAGTCACTCAGAATGTACACCCTGACTCACTGATCCAACCTGGGAATCGATGAACGCAAGATGCTGGGCCTATGTTAATACTGTGTTTAATCATGTCAGGCCCTTTATTCTGTAAACAAGGAATCATCTCTTCACATTCTCACTAGGAAATTGCAGATACAGCACAATACTTAAAATGTGCCGACTCCCCCCCCCCTCCCCACCAATGGGTACAGCGTAAACTTTTTTTTAATGTATGCCATTCATTTGAACTTTTGTGACTTAGACTTATGACAAATGGAATTGCTGACTTTTTAAGTATTCCTAGAAATGAAAGGCTGTATAGAAAATATAGTGTTTTGCTCCTCTGTTCACAATCGGAGAAATTTTTGCGTAAGCGACTGTGTTCGGGCTAACATGAAGGTAGCTGCATTGCGATTTCGAGGATACAGTTGACAATTGAACTATCTCCTGCCCTGTTTTTTTTCAACACCTATCATGGGCTCTTTTGACATTCATTAAAATTCCAAAGCGCACGGTTCCGACTGGTTTGGAGAGTCCACTCCGAAAGTTCAATTTTCCTGTCAAATTCGGAAGAAAAAAGGCGAGGTGGGGGATCGAAACCAGAACCTTCTATTTCACTTGAACATCGAAATCACCTTTTAATGTAAATATAAACAGAGAAGTGTTACCATCGTGGCACCAGTGGCCTATCAGCTTTGTTTTAGAGACTAGTACGATTTATTAAAATGGAAGACTGATGTTTCAGGTCCTTTACAAGATTTAGGAAACAACACCGACGGTGCTTAGCCTTCCTTTGCATTTTACTGCATGTTTGTAACTGCTGCCATTGTTTACCGGATTCCGTTTTTACGGTCTAGCCTACTTCTTGTTACATTTTACAATCAAGCATTTTATCAGAAGTGCCTACTTTGAACATTTTAAAAATGATAATGTATTTCGGAATGGGAAATGAGCAGCTTACGTAGTAACCTATTATATATTCAAACTTGGAAGATTTTTTTTAATAAGCATCTCAAACTTTCTACTAATAAAATTTCTAAGTCTAGGTAATAAACATTTTACCTCGAAATGGGAATTCAGCAGTTTGCATAGTATATTTATTTCAGAAAGTGGAAGATTTTTTTAATCAGGAGTATCGCAAAGGCCTACACGTAACATTTCTAGCTAGACCCTTACAAATTCTAGTGCTAAGCCTGGGCTATGTAAATAGTTCGGAAGTAAAGCTAGATATCACTTTTATTTATCCTCAACTGCAGATTTTGTCATCTTTTGCATCTCGGTTAGGCCTACATGAGGAGACTTTTCTCAGGCCCATTCGACTTCGAAGATGTAAGTTGGGTGTAATTGCGTAAACGTTATCCACCGGTAAGCTGACCTATGCTTAGGAATCTAAACGTGCACATGTAATGAACATACGTGTAGGCATACAAATGTTAATACTACACCGATGAGAGTTGCAGGTATAGTGGTGTGCAACACACTTGCATAAGTTGACGAATTAGGCCTAACACTTCCAAGTTCAGACCTAAGTCTACCTCTAGCCCCAAACTTTGTATGATAAAAATACCCATACAAATAGGCATGTTAACATTGGCTATACTAATCCGTATCCATTGTCTTTAGGCCTACTACCTATATTCATTCGGGGTTATTAATGTACATAACCACTCGATTATTCATAATGTAGTTATGCACACGGATTTTCGAAACTAATCGCAAGAGTCAGCCTAAACATATAATACTAAAACACATACCTAGAAATGCTGCATTGAATTACATGAGTTTATCATAACATTTTCTTCAGTTATAAAGAAAGTACTGCCTATTGTTTCCTTGTAATAACAGATAAAAATGACTTTTAAATATATTCTAAAATTACTTCTGTCATTAGAAACAGAAATGCTGATTGTAGAACGTGAAGTCGGAACAACAGTTTCCATTTATTATTTCCCATGCAACCTTTTCGAGAAGTTGCCTCCCCAGGGGAAGTGCTTACCCTGTGTAAGTTTCTACCAGCTCATAGCAATTTATAAAAAAAAAATAAGGGTCTTACACGATCATTAAATAAACAACAGCCACAAAATAAAAGCAGTTTGTTTTTCTCACTTACAACAGATGTCTTCATAGCTAGGTGGTTAAAACGTCTGACTTAAAGGTGGCCCAAATCCTTCGGTTACAATTCAAAAACGTGTAGAGGCAGGAGAAGAAGACTGCAGCGACAAAAACCGAGGGGCATCAAACATTTCCTTATTTGGTTGTAGCCACCTTCATTCATCCTAACATCTATCGCACTACCCCGAAGGGTAAGAAATTAGGAAACCAAATACTTGCAGACCTGGGCTTTTTCTCTTAATTATGACCTTTTGCTGTCCAGCTTTTGCAAGTTAGGTTTGCTCTCTTCTACAAAGCATCCAGTCGTAGTTTTAAAGCCTCACTGACGACCAAAACCCAATATGAGATTAAAGTGTCAACCGCGACAAAATGTTCAAATCTCACTAACACTGCGTAGATGTGTGCAGATGACAAAGGGCGTCCTGGCAGCCAAGTGGTTAGAGTCTTGAAATAACGGTCTGATGACCCAAGCTCGAGCCACCATCGAGACCCCCGTTCCAGGGAAATTTTCCACCGAAGTTGAAATCAGTGACTCCACTTCCCAAAAAGTCCTTCAGGTTGTACTATAAATTGAAGTTCTGTGGACGACTGCTCATAGAACATCTTGTGGACGCATTATCACCGGTTCCACCTTTTGGAAGAGTAGGCCAACACACACACACATGCGCGCTCGCGTATAACAGACCGCTGTCTGCCCCCGAATGTGTGCGTACATGTGTCTGTTTTGTGAAGTGTACACACACACAGCATGACACAATGCTGTCAAACCTTGAGCAGGTTCCCCCACCTTCTACCCAAAGAAAACCCAAAACAACAACAACAGCAAACATAAACATTAAAACCAAATCAACAAACAAAAAACGCAAAGAAAAAAAAAACCCATAAAACTCTCAGTAACACTTCTATGAATTCTTCTGACGAAAGCGTCAAGAACTGAACCCTCACAACTCGTAATGACTCCGTAAGGCCCCGTGTGCAAACGCACGCAGAACATCTTGCGCACACGTTAAATTCTGTTCCTTTTTCGTAAGATTAGGCCATTGTGTGCCGGTGGGAACAGATGACAAGATTTACAAAACTGCATACACATGGAGACTGGATGTAAAATAAAAAAGCACATGAGTGCTTATTCCATTATCCCCGATATGTAAAAATAAATAAATGATTAAATAAATAAATAAATAAATGAATAAATAAATACATAAATGAATGAATAAATATATACATAAATAAATACATAAGATAAATAAACAAATAAATAATGACTGACTGCACTAGACCTGGCTTCTTCCTCACCTTCCTGGTAGTCACAGAAACACCACACTGAATGAAATATTTAGACATGACACTATGTCATGTCACGAGCAAGTGTCACCTGGCAGAGCTTTACGTCCCGGGGCTGCATGCTAGGCATGTTGGTGTCATCCAAAGCGACTGCTATAGCTGCTCCAGTCTTCAGCAAAAGATGGGTGGGTTTCTTGTTTGTTGTTTTGTTTTGTTTTTATTGAGCTTGAACATGGGCATCTTGATTTATGCTATATATGAATGACACGCTGTTGAAAGAAAATTGGAAGAACATTTTGTTAATAGTCAGGAAACTCTCTTTATTTATATATTTATTCTTTTATATCGAGGATAATGGAATAACTAATGGGGCCCTCAGATTAACTAATGGGGCCTTCAGCAATAGGTCAAATTCGATGCTATAAATACTAAAATATATTATGGCCTTTTTCCTTTTCTGATGATATTCTAATTAATGGGAAAGGCATATATCATGGCCCTGGTTTAATATCATGCATACTTCACCAATACCACTTGGTAAATAGAATAAATAGTGGCTTTGCTGGTCATCTTCTTGTGTCTCTGTTTCTGTACACATACACAACACACACACACGCACGCACGTATACACGTACGCACACTCTAGTATATATATATATATATATAATTATATATAATATATATATATATATATATATATTATAATATACAGAGAGAGAGAGTAACAACACACACACACACACACACACACACACACACACACACACACACACACACACACACACACACACACACACACACACAGATAGACTAAGACAAGCAGAGACAGACAGACAGAAAGGTCGACAGAAACAAAGTTAACAACACAGAAATGGGGGAAAGAAAGAACACAGAAAGGACACAAAACAGCATTTCAGATAGCATCTCCAATTTAAAAGCTGACATTTAATTCCTCCGAGCCATTGATCTTAGACGATAAGGCTAATAGAAGAAAAGGAGAAAACAGCCCACTATCAGATCTGTGATCAACAGAACATTAACTAAACTGTCAGTGCACGTTTTTCATCACGATAAAAAAACAAACAAAAATCGCAATCAGAAGAGAGCGGTTTTAAATATCCATTTAGGGGAGTAAGGCTGGATTGGGAACGAGGGGGGAGGCTAGGGGAGTCTAGTGGTCAGAGCGCTTAGTTTCAAACCATTATCAAGATCGGGGGCTTGGCTTTTTCCCAGGAAATCTTTTGGATGAGACTATAAACTGAGGTCTCATGTGCAAAGTGCATGCAGAATATCTTGCGCACATGCTAAAACCCGTTCCGTCTCCCACAAGAGTAGATTACTGTGTGCCAGTAGGAGTGAATAACAAAAATAATATAAAAGAATGCATGCACACTGATATCTTTAGACATCATTCATCTCTGAAGTAGGAACGCAGCTACCTTCATGGTAGCTAGAAGGTAGCATGCGTAAAATATGTTAACAATGGTAAGCCTAGGCTCTCTAGCCGATGGTCGAAAAAAATACACTCCAACCTCAACACCCGACAGCCTTTTATGAAAAGACAAAGGTCTTGGACTGAGAACATCAAAGAGATTTATAGATGCCGCTTCCGTGCAAAGCACAAGTTATGATTAGTTTGAGTTTTTGAGATCAAAGATTAGGAGGTGAAGTCATTGGCAGTAGTTAAACGGCTTGATGAATGGAATGGAAGGCAAAGTGACGGGTAAAACATGAGAAAGAATGAGGGTTCGGAAAAATAGGCTTTTTGTGTTAATATGAGCTGCCTCTGAAATTATTTCAGCAAAGAACTACCGATCGACTCTTCGAATTTTCCATTGCGCGCGCGCGCCACGCACCACGCACGCACGCACGTACGCACGCACACATAGAGTCCATGCACACACTTAAATGCACACACTCAAATGTCCCCCCACACACACACACACACACACACACGCACTCATATGCACACACACAAACACACATGCACAGCAAGCGCGCGATGCATACAAAGGCACGCACCCAGGGACACAATCACGTAGGTTTGCGCGCGTGCACGTAACACAAACATACACACACACACACACACACACACACACACACACACACACACACACACACCACACACACACACACACACACACAACACACACACACCACACAAACACACACAGACAGACAGACTGAATGAAATCTGAATAATAGGGTTATGATTTAACAAGATGGTACAACCAAAACAAAAGGTTGCCTCATCCTAATGATGTTGCTGTAATATCTTTCTGAAAGTAGAATAGAGAACAAAAGACTTGTATAAAACCATACTTACCTCGAACTCGAACGGGAAACCTATTTTTTTAGTAGTTGTGGATATTTCTGGGATAAAAGTAGAGCGATCTCTCTAGTCTTGGACTAAAGGTTGTTCACCACATCATTACTGGCTAATTAGGCTATCTTTCTGAGTAAGTGCTGACAGCAGTAAGAGTACTTATCCGCTGATGACACTCTGACACAACAGTCTGTCGTTGGTAGTATCACCTTAGTATTGTACCTTTCTTCTCGTTGATCTTTCTTTCGTTTTCTTTGTCCATTTTTTCTATTCTGTTCTGTTCTGTACTGATCTTTCTTTTTTTTATCTCTCTTTCTCTTCTGTCTTTGTCACTCTTTCTCTCTCGTCTCTCTGTCTCTGTCTCTCTGACTCTCTCTCTATCTCTCATTCTCTCCTACTCTCTCTCCTCTCTCTCTCTCTCTCTCTCTCTCTCTCTCTCTCTCTCTCTCTCTCTCTCTCTCTCTCTCTCTCTCTCTCTCTCTCTCTCTCTCCTTCTTTCTCTCTCTCCCTCTCTGTCTCTGTCTATCTCTCTATCTCTCATTCTCTCCCTAGCTCTCTCTGTCTCTGTCTCTCCCTCTATCTCTCTCTTGTCTTTTTCGTTCTTTCTTTCTTTCTTTCTTTCTTTTTTCTTTCTTTCTTTCTTCTTTCTTTCTTTCTTTCTTTCTTTCTTTCTTTCTTTCTTCTTCATTCTTTCTTTCTTTCTTTCTTTATCTTCGTTTCTCCTCATTCGTTCCTTCATTTTGTTTCCGTCTTCCTTCCTTCCTTTCTTTTATGCCAAGTTTGCTTTCCTTTGTGTTGTATATTTTTAACTTTCAGTTTGCATTTTTCTTCATTTGTCTTCTCTTTCTCTTTTTGCTTGCTCTAGATCCTTCCTTCCCTCGTTCTTTTCTTCTTTCTTCTCTCTCTCTCTCACTCTCTTTCTTTCTTCCTTTCTCTTTCTTTTATTCTTTTTTTTCTGTCTTCCTTCCTTATTTTTTGTTTTTTCTTTTACAATCTCTCTTTTTTCCATCTGACATTTTGTGTATTATTACTTTGGATATCGCTGATCGGTGACTGTAACAATAAAAAAGCAAAAACTACCGATAGCACGTGATCATAATGATCCATAATAGGACTAGGAATTGTCCGTTGCTCAATAGCGAGTCCTCTATATATCAGAAGAGAGCTAATATCGTAGATATCAGTTAAAGGCCTATGGTACCAAAACCAGCCATAATATTATAGTCCCGGTTTAAAGAGTGGAGTCTTTCTACTTTGAAATGGCATCTATTTGGAACTGCGTTTTGTGTCCTTCCTTTGTATGTTTTTTCTCTACTTTGTGTTTATCTGTCTATTTGTCTGTCTGTCTGTCTGTCTGTCTGTCTGTCTGTCTGTCTGTCTGTCTGTCTGTCTGTCTGTCTGTCTGTCTAGTCTACTTTCTTCTATCTGTCTGTTTCTATCTATCTATCTATCTACTAGCTAGCTAGCTAGCTACTACTAGCTAGCTATGTCTGTCTGTCTGTCTGTCTCTATCTATCTATCATCTATCTATCTCTCTGTCTGTGTGTCTATCTATATCTATCTATCTATCTATCTATCTATCTATCTATCTTCTATCTTCTATCTATCTACTATCTATCAATCTATCAATCTATCATATCATATCTATCTATCTATCTATCTATCTATCTATCTATCTACTATCTATCTCTTCTCTCTCTCTACTTTGATCTATCTACTATCTCTATATCTTCTATCTTCTTCTATCTATCTATCTATCTATCTTCTTTCTATCTATCTATCTATCTATCTATCTATCTATCTCTTCTCTATCTTTATCTTCCTTTATCTATCTATCTATCTATCTATCTATCTATCTCTCTCTCTATCTATCTTCTTTTCTATCTTCTATCTATCTATCTTTATCATTATCTATCTATCTATCTTATCTATCTAAGCACATGAGTGCTTATTCCATTGTCCTTGAAATAAAAGAAAAAGAAAATGAATAGAATATGCGTTTAAAGTTAAAGGAAGGAGAAACGCTTGCCTTCGAACGTCAGTTTCAGGTTTATTGAAATGAAACCAGTTGGTAGTGTGAACTTCCTGTAGCATAAAGGGAGATAAATCATTTTGCCTCCCATGTCGTGCGCCGCAGGCGTTTTAAATTTGGTTTTATTCTTTTATTCTTTTTTTCTGAAACAATGATGGCAAAATTGAGTAAAACTGGGGACAAGAGTAGAGGAAAGGATTGTATTATTTTATCTGCGGCAGGTAACGTATAGAGAGGTACTCTGGCAAATACGTCTCATGGAGTAGACACAAGAGACAGAAGTGGTACGGGGTGGAGTCATCATAAAGATATTTATTCACACATTTACCAACTTTATCTAATCAATTTTACGATGGAAATATACATTATGAACAATATGAAAAGGGGATATAAAATTTTACAGCAATCCATTGAGGAAAATAACAACTTTTTCTGATGTAGCTCCTTTCTCAATCATCAGTGCTCATAAGTGATTACATTTACAGAATGGGATCCATTAGTTTTAGATACAAAGAAAAGTGATTTACTACCTATATCGCTTTTTCTCTGTCGCAGATGATCACTATGCAAGTTCATGAGCCAATATCATTATATAGTGGTTGAAGATATAATGAAACACTATCTTAAAAGACTGCATGATCTGGAATCGATTGCAAGCTTTAAATACTTCTATATAAGCTTCAGATTATTGTTAATAAATTCTATATAATATGTATCATGCTGTTCTGTGTTTACTGAAACATCAGCTGAAAGAGTTTTTGTGTTTACACACACAGACAACAGACACACAGACACACGCACACTCACATGTAAAAATATATATATATATATTATATATATATATATATATATATATATATATATATATATATATATTATTTATACAATATATACATACATACATACATACATACATACATACATACATACATACATACATACAACACACACCACACACACACACACACACACACACACACACACACACACACACACACACACACACACACACACATATATATATATATATATATATATATATATATATATATATATATATATATATATATATATATATATATATATATATATATATATATATATATATATATACATACATACACGGAATAGCTGATACGACGACACACTTTGTAAGAAGCCAAAAAAATATGTATGCTGTCACGTTGATGAGAAAAGGTAAACAAAGCACAAAAAAAAAACACCTACAGCAGCATATTACTCAAGTGATCTGTACAGGTGTCTGTACGGATAGTCCTTGTCTGTGACTAGGGCATCAATGTCCCCCTCACTGTGTGATCATGAACTATTAGCTGTCTCAGGAGTGAGTCTTCATTATCGACTCTTATGACTAAGGGCTGATGGCACTAATTATTGAGAGTCTAGCTGACCCTATTTCTGAGAGTGGAGAGTACTGAGACACTACTCCGACTGGCAGTGTTTTGTGAATGCTTTTCTTGTGTACACCCCCCCCCCCCCTACTTCCCTGATTTTGTTTTTGCTTGTTCGTGTCCTTTAGCCTTTTGTTCTGCCTTTGCTTGATTATATCTTTTTGTCTACCTACCTTTTGCTCTACTTTCTTCTGTCAATATCTTATGTCGAAATCAAAATATCAACTCAGTTGTCATGAATGCTCTGTGTATGCAGTTATTTTTGTTAACTTGCGCCACCATAGGAGGGTCAGTGTCGTGGAAATCAATAAATTATTTTGGATATTTCTCTTCTAACCTTCAGTGCATTCTAGTTCGTTTTTCTTCTGGGTAAGTTCAATGGGTTAAATTGGTATTTTAATTTGAAAAGTACCTCTGAGAATAGTCGGCAGATACACCGTATAATTAATAGATGTATAAGGTGTGCAAAATTTGATGCATTCTGTGATACCTATGAGAAGCTGTAAAATGACAAATTTTTGGAGTGAATGTAGATACCAAAGATGTACATGAAGTAAGAAAAAGGTGGAAAACTTGCAGCTGCACAGACCCATTATGGTCGGTCTCTTTTAAAGGTAAACACATCCAGATACTTTACGGTGTTGACTGTCCATTGTTCTTTGTCTCTATAGTGAGTGGATCTTTGTTTGGGAATCTTATGGTTGAAGGATGATAGCACTGAACTGATCAGTTATCTGATCCTTGTTTGAGAGTGGAATGCCCAGAAAGTACTATACTGCAGCTGACAGTTCTCTCTTCTCTCTCTCTCTCTCTCTCTCTCTCTCTCTCTCTCTCTCTCTCTCTCTCTCTCTCTCTCTCTCTCTCTCTCTCTCTCTTCTCTCTCTCTGTCTCTCTCTCTTTCTCTCTGTCTCTCTCTGTCTCTCTGTCTCTCTCTGTTCTGTCTCTATCTCTGTCATTGTGTGTGTGTGTGTGTGTTCACTTTTTTGTCTGCTTTTTTATGTAACTAGACTTTTATTTGCCTTTGGTTTGTTTCATTTATATGCGTGTCTGTTTTTACTTTACATTAAACTTCTTTAATTTATTTTTTTCTTTATCAATGTTGTGTAATAATAGTCTATTATTTTTTTGTAGGTAGAAAATGAAAAATTGAAATGAACACATTTGCCAAAAGATCTCCATGGTGATTATACTCTGTAAACTAGTATCAGCTTTAGATGTTTTAGCTGTTGTGGAAAATGTGTTCATAATCACTTTTAGAATTAGAACCCTCTTTTTCTTTTACGGCAGAATTACGTTTAGTTTAAACGCGTGACATTCGTCGAGCGTCTGCTAAGATCTCAGGGCAGATGTGCTTTAGGGTATCGGGTAAATGGCATTTCTTACGCGACGCTCTGAGAGTCTATCTATCTTCTCTATTTATATATCCCTTAGTCTGGATAACTGTGGAGACACCCTAAAGACTTGACAACCAGTTTTCTCCATTCCTCTCTCTGTTCTTCCTTTCTCCAAAGTTTTGTAGAGTTCTAGGCCTGTCCATTTGCTGATGTTGTCCTCCCATCTCTTCCTTGGTCTGCCTCTTTTTCTTCCTCCGTGGACAGTGCCTTGCAGTATTGTTTTTGCTTGTCCTTTTGATCTTGTGACATGCCCATACCATTAAATTTACGCTTCTTTACGATTGATAGAAGATTTTCGGAAGGGCCTATGGTTTGCTGGATTCTGTTGTACACTTCTTTGTTGCTTATGTGGTCTCTGTAGAAGATGCCGAGGAGTCTTGTGAAGCATCTCATCTCTAGCGCCTGTACTCTTCTCTCCAAATCAGCAGTCAGGGTCCACGATTCACAGGCATACAGGAATATGGATATAATAATAATAATAATAACAATAATAATAATAATAATAATAATAATAATAATAATAATAATAATAATAATAATAATAATAATATAATACATGGAATTTATATAGCACTATATCTTGCAAAAAAAAAATCAAAGCACTTGCATTCGACCTATACAAGACACAAGCAATAAATAACAAATAATACACACACACACAACACACAAAACACACACACACACACACACACACACACACACACACACACACACACACACACACACACACACACACACACACACACACACACACAAACACGTATGACAAGATATGACGAGGGAGCGCATTAGTCTGATCTTGGAGTTGAGCGACATTTTTTTTTTATCTGAGAGTCACTAAACAATTTTTTCTGGGAGTACCTTAAAAATCAATATAGAAATAGTATTCACAAAATGACCTAACAATAAAAAAGACATACAATGAATGGACAAAAAAGAACATGGGAAACTAACGGCTGCACACTTCTGACAGTGCTCTATGTTGATTGGTGGTAATTGCCTCCGATGATGACATCAAGATGCTCTCCAGTGCGCGACTGACTCGTTCCCTGTGTGTCCTATAATAGTGGGACCTCGTTACTTCACACTGATGGGTCAGGGATGAGGGTACTGGCTAAAAAACAATTATCAGTAATCCGATCCTTGTCTTGAGAATGGAGAGCCCAGACACTACTATACTACCGTACCAGCTGCCACTTTTCTCTCTCACTTGTGTGTGTGTGTATGTATGTATGTGTATGTATGTAGTGTATGTAGTATGTATGTTGTGTTGTTGTATGTATGTATGATGTATGTATGTATGTATGTATGTATGTATGTATGTATGTATGTATGTATGTATGTATGTATGTATTATATATTATATATTATTATTATTATTATATATGTATGTGTGTGTGTAGTGTGCGCGCTGCGTGTGTGTCTGTTGTGTGTTTGTGTGTGTGTAGTTTTATGTGTGTTGTGTTTGTGTGTGTGTGTGTGTGTGTGTGTGTGTGGTGAGAGGGGAGAGAGAGAGAGAGAGAGAGAGAGAGAGAGAGAGAGAGAGAGAGAGAGAGAGAGAGAAGAGAGAGAGAGACAGAAGACAGACAGACAGACAGACAGACAGACAGACAGACAGACAGAGAGAGACAGACGAGAGACAGAGACAGAGACAGAGAGACGAGAGACAGAGAGATAGAGAGAGAGAGAGAGAGAGAGAGAGAGAGAGAGAGAGAGAGAGAGAGGAGAGAGAGGGACAGACAGACACACAGAACAGACAGACAGACACAACAGACAGACAAATATACAGACATAGATGCTAAAGTACACTTTTTATCGGGATAAAAAAAAAAGATCTCTTTTGGGGGGATCAGCAAAAATGCAATTTATATGCATGCTTGTTCATTCCTCCATCATGTATGAGACACATTTGGGTGCCGATAATTTGATCAGTGATAAAAGTCTTACGTAGTTCTGGAACTGCACAGGCAGAAAACTAAATCGCATCTGTCCTTAGGCGATACCAGACAACACCTTCAGAGCTTGAATCAACAACTTGGACACATCCATTTTGGGAGGCTGTAATATAGGACTACTGCCTCTCTGGTTAAAATGTTTTATCATGGTTTTTTTTTCAGCTTTCCAGTTTTGTGCTCTTTACAGTGTTTTTTTTCTCTCCTCCTCAAACTTTTGTAACTTTGAAGACAAAAACAAATCTAGATCTAGCCCTTGCTAAAAGGCATAATCATTTTGGTGTTTTTTTTTTTCGCATGCCTTTTTAAATCAAGAAAATCACCCTAGGACGCTATTGCTGTGAGCAAGGTAAAGGCAAGAAAAGTTGATTACAAACACCTCATTTATTCCCGAAGTCGGAATGCGGCTACCTTCATGGTGGGTAAAGCGGTCATGAAAATGTAAAATCTCACCATTAGGGAAACCTTAAATCTCCATCTGAGGAAGGAGGAAAACAAAAGACACTCCCCTCCCACTAATACCCTCACCTTAGGAGCGGATGACAAAATTATTTTAAAAAAAAACCCAGCATGCACACAGGTGTCCTGTTTAGACACCTTCCTTGAAAAAAAAAATCGGGAGTTGGAGTCCCGGGGCGGTTCGAGACTGTATATGGCAACGTTCCGGCGGCTCCTGCGACGGTACTGGAACCATTCGTATCGGCGACTGCCTTTCCAATGGACCATTCCAGCGGTGTGGAGAGGGGGTTCTGCTGCATGGGTAACAGCTTGCCCTCCATACTTACCTACCCAGGCTTTGCGCTCTAAAGATTGGAGCGCAACTCCATAGTATTCTGAGACTGATGGGTGCCTACTACTACTACTACTACTACTACTACTACTACTACTACTACTACTACTACTACTACTACTACTACTACTACTACTACTACTACTACTACTATTAGAGGTAGATACTAGTGTTACGTATTGCCTGAAACAAGATGATAACATGAAGCACTGTCTAACTACAGGGAACAGTTGAACAAGAGTCACTACAAATTGTTAAGAAAGCAATATGGTTTATAAATCAACAGATAGATAACATTTCGGTAAAATAAGCATATATTAGAGTGTGTGCGTTTAAGATTGAATGCCAAGCTCTTTGATACAAATTTATGTTTTCTATTAAGAGAAAAATTCCCCAAAATCTGGGATACTGCTGTCTATATGGCATAGCAATGTACCTCAACACACACACACACACATACACACACACACAAAACACACACACACAAACAAATACACAAACACAACACACACACACACACACACACACACACCACGCACGTACACGCGCGCGCGCGTGCGCGCGCGCACCACACACACACACACATTTCGTGTTCAGTGTATACTTGTACAATCTCACAGTGTTTTCCAGGCAGGATGAGTGAGACAGAATGCACACTGGGAAACCGAACCACAACATCAGGCATAAAGCCAGCAACGACATCAACAACAACATGCCTAAAAGACTAACACATCATCTATCGGTTTTAAAACCTTATTCAATTACAACACAAGTGCAATTTCAGTCTCACAGTGATTCCCAGGTGGGATGAGTGAGCCAGAGTGCACATTCTGGGTGACCTCAAGTGTTAAGCTAGGGAACGCACAGGAAAGGCAACATCAATAACAAACTTTATACGTAATCCTGTTATATAATCATGTCATATTATTTTTCTTAGATATATTGTATCAAGATTGGAACTATCTGGCAATATATTAACGTAATCACGGAAAGATTACAGATAAAAATTAATGTCTGTATTTAAAAGAAAAAGTGCTTAAGATTGACTCTTACATTGCGCCCAACTGCTAGAGATGTACAAACTAGAGAAATACTTCAAATTTACTATGCAAACCCGTAATTGCACGGCAAAACTTCCCTTTCATTCGTTTCTTTCTTAAAAGGAAATCATTCAAGCAAAATTTACGGCAGGAGCATACAAAAATCATAAAAGAGAGAGAGATGGAGAGATAGAGATTTCGAGTTCTTTTTTGGAACAGAATCACAATCATAGAGACAGAAAGAAAAAGAGAGCGATAGTGAGAGAGAAGAGAAAGTGAAGAGAGAGATACAGACATAGAGAGAGATAGACATGCAGAAAGACTATGAAGAAAAGATCATTCCAGATTTGCATAGAACACAATCAATATACACGATCCTCCCTACCCCCCACCCACAGAACACTAATGTACACAGATGCGATCAGCAATGTAATAATAATAATAATAATAATAATAATAATAATAATAATAATAATAATAATAATAACGATAATGATAATAATAATAATGATAATGATAATAATAATAATAATAATAATAATAATAATAATAATAATAATAATAATAATAATAATAATAATAATAATAATAATACAACAACATGGGATTTATATAGCGTTATATCTTGTAAAAACAAATCAAAGCGCTTGCATTCGACCTATACAACACACAAGCACTCAATAACATTTATAGTTTTAGCAAATTCGAATGTACACACACACACGCACGCACGCACGCACGCACACACACGCACGCACACACATACACACACACACACAAACACACACACACACACACACACACACACACACACACACACACACACACACACACACACACACACACACACACACACACACACACACACACACACACACACACAACACACACCACACACGTAAACATAAATACATGACCACAGTCCATCGGTAGCAATGCAAAGCTCCCATTTTTGGAACATAAATCAACAAACTGGGATTGCAACTGTACGTGATGACTGCTGCACTGCAGGTCAGTTATTTAAAAAAAAAAAAAATGGAGAAATAGGCTCTTTTATCCCTCTACTTTTGCCCTCAAGGAAATTCTGAGATTTTCTATCTATCTTGTATGCAAGAAAACGTGTGTACATTTGGCCATAGCCAACGGGAAAACATTTTTTTTCTTGAATCTCTGAGTTAGATTTAGCGGTCACGTCTTAATGGCATTCACCTTTCTTCCTACTCGCAGAAGTTGCAAAGAAGTTTTTTTTTCTGAACCCTGACATAACAGATTATCATTTGCCAATACTGATTCATAGATAATGAGGTTAGAGGCAGGGAAATGAATATGAGTTGAAACAAATTTCTCTGTCTCTCTCTCTGTCTCTCTCTCTGTCTCTCTCTCTCTGTCTCTCTCTCTGTCTCTCTCTCTGTCTCTCTCTCTGTCTCTCTCTCTCTATGTCTCTCTCTCTTTTGTTTTTCCTTTTTTTTGTGAGGGCTGGATAAAAAAAAAGTCTTGTAACTTAATCTATTACCCTCGTAAAATAAAATTGCGTTTGCGTTTGCGTTCCTCTGTCTGTCTGTTTGTCTGTCTGTCTGTCTGTCTGTCTGTCTGTCTGTCTGTCTGTCTGTCTGTCTGTCTGTCTGTCTGTCTGTCTGTCTCTGTCTCTGTCTCTCTCTGTCTCTCTATCTTTGTCTTTGTCTCTGTCTGTATCAACTGTGTGTCTGTGTGTCTTGTGTCTGTGTGTTGTGTGTCTGTGTGTCTGTGTGTCTGTGTGTCTGTGTGTCTGTCTGTCTGTCTGTCTCTCTGTCTCTCTGTCTCTCTGTCTCTCTCTCTCTCTCTCTCTCTCTCTCTCTTTCTCTCTCTCCCTCTCTCTCTCTCTCTCTCTCTCTCTCTCTCTCTCTCTCTCTCTCTCTCTCTCTCTCTCTCTCTCTCTCTCCTCTCTGTCTCACTTCCAGTCTCATCTAAAATGTTTCGGAATCTAGGTGTGTCTTAAAAAGGACAAACACTTGTTATAGAACTACTCTCATTAAAGTCTGTACACAATATATTATTTGAACTTTTTGCAAACATGATCAGCTAATTAGGAAAGACTTGGAGATGAGTTTCCCGTTTGTTTGAATACAAATGCACATAAAGTTTGTTGGATTTTGTGTCTAAGTACCTAGGACGTGCGAAGTTGGAAAGAAAACAACTATCCTTTGGAAGCATGTCACTTCAAGCCAGAGGATTCCATTCCCTTAACTGAAAACAATCTAACGAATCTAACGAAATGTTTTGTAGGAGTTTACATAGAATCTTTACAGTAAGTCAACATTATTGATGAGTATTTCTCTGTCTCTGTGTCTCTGTCTCTGTGTCTCTCTATCTCTCTCTGTGTCTGTCTGTCTGTTTGTGTGTGTGTGTGTGTGTGTGTGTGTTGTGTGTTGTGTGTGTGTGTGTGTGTGTGTGTGTGTGTGTGTGTTTGTGTGTTTGTGTGTGTATGTGTCTGTCGGTCTGTGTATGTGTGTGTCTGTCGGTCTGTGTATGTGTGTGTTTGTGTGTGAGAGAGAAAGAGACAGACAGACAGTCAGGCAGACAGACAGACAGAGACAGAGAGACAGAAAAAGAGAGAGAGCAACACTCAGACAGAGACTGAAACAGAAAATGACAAAATGTTTCAAAAAGATACGAGAGGCAGAGACTGAGCATTAATTTTTTGTCAAATAAAACGCAATCTTTTTTTTTTTAGCATAAAGGAAAGATCCTTCAGGAGGTCTTACGTAACAGGCCATCAACATGCAAGATCATTCTTCCTCCCTCCCCACCCCCCACCCCCCACCCCGACAGGCCGTGCTCTATGTATAGATGCGATCAGCAATGTAAACGTAAATACATGACCACATGCAAAAGAGGCTACACAAATCACATTTCTCTTTTCACGATATACATCTCTGGAACATAAATCAACACACCAGGGCTGGCACTGGACGTGACGACTGCTGCACTGCAGGTCAGTCAGCTCTCTTAGACAGAAATAGAGATAGGAGGAGAAACAGGCTCTTTGCATTCTTTTTTTTCTTTTTTTTTTTTTCGTTTGCTTCCAAGGAAGTTCGGAGATTTTTATTTGACTTTCATGCCAGAAAAAAAAAGAATGTGTACAAGTTAGCCACAGCGAAACTAGGGGAGCATTTTTTTATAGAAAAAGTTTAATGGTTTAAGTCTTAATGGAATTGATCTTCTTACTTTCAAAAGATGCAGATTGAGTAAACTGAATCTCGCCAGAGTAGAATATTATTATTTACAAATGCTGATAGTATTGGTTACCAAGTTACAGGTAGGGAAATAAATCCAAGTATAAAGTCTGTTGTATGTCTGTCTGTCTGTTTAACTCTCCTTTACTGTCTATCTCTCTCTACTTTACTCTTTTCTTCTCATTTCTTCTTTTTCCTCTTTCTTCCATTTTCTTCCTCTTCTTTCGTCGCTCTGTCCTCTGTCTTCTCTGTCTTTCTGTCTGTCTTTCTCTTTCTCTCTCTAGCTTTCTGTCTCTATCTTTGTCTTTGTCTCTGTCTCGTCTCGTCTGTCGCTCCTGCTCTTTCTCTTCCATTAAATTTTTCCTTTAGAAATGTTCTTAGCATCCTAAAATCAACAAATAGTTTATTCGATGACTCCTATTAGACTTTTCACGCCAAATTATGACTTTTTTGCGAATGTAGCAAAAAAAAACTAATTCCTCGAATTCGGAACGCAGCCACCGTAATGGAAGTCAGAAAAGGCTGTATACACAAAAAAGCCTCACTAGTAGTAAACCTCAAATCTCTAGCAGGGAAAAAAAATCTTTAATGCTTGAAGATTTAAAACAAATGCATGTTCAGTTTGCCAGAATGAAAATGCAAATGAAGATAACGCGCAATTTTGTATTCAACTGCTTAGAAAATATTCCAACATCAGAACCAACTCAACTTATTATACACACCACCCACAGCGCTCTGTATGTACGGATACCATAAGCAATGTAAACGTGAATGCATATTGTTTGCTTGACATGATTCAACGCTATATAATTTACATGATTATGTGACCTGTTTTTAAAAAGAAGTCTTAAGATTTAGGTGTGTCAAATGAGTTAATCTATTTTCTGAAATCTACAGATCATTAACTTTCTTTTGATGTATGATTCATTGTTCTAAATTGAAAACCTTATGGGCGTTTGAAATAGGTGACACAATGATTTCACATTGTGAGAAAATCGGGTTTAAAGTTTTCAGAACTCTAGCTAAACCTATCCATGTACATCGAAACTTAAATGCCTACGGATTCCATTTTTTATGACAAGTCAAAACAGCCAAAGTCAAACTTCCCCTTTTGCGCCTTTTTCACTATCTGCAAGTCAGGACTCATTCTATAAAAGTGGGTCACTTATTCTGGTTCTCCTTGTTCCTGTTGTTCTTGTTCTTCTTATTATCTTTTGTTGTTGTTGTTGTTGTCGTCGTCGTCGTCGTCGTTGTTTGTGTGTTGTTGTTGTTGTTGTTGTTCTTCTTCTTCTTTTCTTCTTCTTTCTCTTCTTTCTCTTTCTTCTCTTTCTTCTTCTTCTTCTTTTTTCTTCTTCTTTTCTTCTCTTCTTTCTTCTTCTTCTTCTTCTCTTCTTAGTATGATCTAGTACTATTAGTATTTTATTATTATCATAACTTCGTCTTTGAAGCGGTAGCAGTAAATCAAGATTTTCAAGCATTCTCCCATAAGCATCAATCAAAGAAAATATATTACAGGAGCATACAGACATTCAATTAAAGTAACAATTATTTATCTATGAATGCTTCTGCTCTTTGTGCTAGATAGAATCATGGATTCTCCACTTCTTGTTATGATTACATTGACGTCACAGGTTAGAAGATTAGGTTTTTCCTATCAAGGGATTGCTCGTTTTATTTTATTTATTTATTATTATTTTATTCATTTATTCTTTTATATCGAGGATAATGGAATAAGCACTCTTGTGCTTTTTTTACATCCATTCCCCGTGTGAATGCAGTTTTGTAAATGTCATCTGTTCCCACCAGCACACGATGGCCTACTCTTACGAAAAGCGGAACAGGATTTAACGTGTGCGCAAGATGTTTTGCGTGTATTCGCACACGGGGCCTCGGTTTAAAGTCTCATCCGAAGGGCTTTTGTGTGTGTGTGTGTGTGTGTGTGTGTGTGTGTGTGTGTGTGTGTGTGTGTGTGTGTGTGTGTGTGTGTGTGTGTGTGTGTGTGGTGGTGTGTGTGTGTGCGTGCTGGTGTGTGCTTGGGGGTGGCGTTGCGTGCGTCGTGTCGTGTGTTGTGTAATCTTTTTTTTTTTATCATAAACAGCAAACTTTTATTTGGATTAAATTCCAACTTATCAACAATAAAACTAAATGAATTGATATGAAATCAGGGTATCATGTGTGTATTAGATATCTATTGTATAACAGAGGTATGATGAGAGAGAGAGACAAAGACAGAGACAGAGACAGACAGAGAGACAGACAGAGAACAGAAGAGAGACAGGGAGACAGAGAGAGAGAGAGATAAAGAGAGACAGACAGAGAGATAGACAGAGACAGAGAGACAGAGATAGAGACACAGAGACAGAGACAGAGACAGAGCAGAACACAGACAGAATCTTTGATTTTTTTCTAGGACATATGCACTCCTTTCATTATGGAGATGAAAAAAAGCAGTCTTTGGGGAATAGATAAAATACATTCCACCTTCATGCTCGTTCATTCCTTCGTCTATAGCTTGTAACTGAGTTCAGATAATTTGATCAGGGGCTGAAAATGTACGCACTTCCTGAACTGAAGGGAAAAAAGGAAATCACTTTAGCCCTTAGGTGATAAAAACCTGTACAGCCTAAATCAACACTTGGAAAATCAATTTGGGGGCTGCAATTTATTTATGACTGCTGCTCGTCAGGTCCAAGTGTTTAAAACTTCTTTTCCTGGAATCATTTTTGGCATCTTTGACAAAGTTTTTAACAATTTTAAGTAGCTTCGAGAACAAGCAGTTTTTTCTCTATATCTGGCCTTTACTGATTATTTTAAAATAATGACTTATGAAACTTCTACGTTTAGCCGATGAAAATGAATCAGGATATCTAGGACCATACGTGAACCCCCCCCTCCAGAGACTGACATCAGAAAAAACTGCCTTTCTGTACAAAACAGAGGCAAAAACAAAAAAAAGTCAGGCCAACAGCCTGTCTCATTGGCAACATCACCAACTCTAGTCGCATGAGAATCATTGAAGTCAGCAGAGCCAGCAAGGACTGGAACACACGGAGGAGGATACTATTATGTCAATGTCACTGAACACAGCAACCAACAAGACACCAACACATAGCAAGCCAACCAGTTCATAACGTTATCTGTAGTTGTCTTAACATAGCCCAAGTCTTTCTTTATTCTTACATGGAAGTGCAGACTTAATATTATGTAGTTTCTGGTGCTGGAAATTTGAAAAAAAAAATTGAGTGTGTGTGAGTGCGTGCGTGCGTTCGAGTGTGCGTGTGTGCTGTGTGTGTGTGTGTGTGGTGTGTGTGTGTGTGTGTGTGTGTGTGTGTGTGTGTGTGTGTGTGTGTGTGTGTGTGTGATATTCAAAGATCTTTACACAAAAATAAGTATGAGATGACAGGCGTGGTAAAAATGGTCTCTGCAAAGTTTGCAGTGCTGATCATAGAAACTGCCTTTTGTGTGTGTGTGTGTGTGTGTGTGTGTGTGTGTGTGTGTGTGTGTGTGTGTGTGTGTGGTGGTGTGGTGTGTGGTGAGAGTGAGAGAAGAGAGAGAGAGAGAGAGAGAGAGAGAGAGAGAGAGAGAGAGAGAGAGAGAGAGAGAGAGACAGACAGACAGACAGACAGACAGACAGACAGACAGACAGACAGACAGAAGACGGGACAGACAGGACAGACAGAGACAGACAGAGACATGAGACTGAGACATGAAGAGAGAGACAGACAGACAGACAGACAGACAGACAGACAGACAGAGACATGAGACACTGAGACAGTCTGACAGAGAGATGGACAGACACAGACAGACAGACAGACAGACAGACAGACAAACACACACATCACACAACACACACACACACAAAGAACAATCATAACGAGCCTTTTTAATTAATAGTTCGAGTAGGCCAAGAATACAGTAATGTGTGTCTTTGAATACATCGGAATAAAGAACAAATAAGCATCTGTCTGTCTGTCTGTGTCTGAGATCCACCACACAGGCGTGGCTATGGCTTTTTAAATGTAGAAATGCAAGCAAACAGATCCGCTGATGAAACATCGGAAAATAGCTGGATAA
>CM060321.1:44184358-44189358 GCA_030674155.1 Stramonita haemastoma
TAGGTACTGACCAAGTGCCGTGATTCCTGTAACACAGTGACAGGGTAGAAAGTATCAGAAGAAAAGAAAAAAAGGTTGCAGTGTACATTTTGTTATTATCACTCAACTCACTACATACAGTTCTGTCCAAAGGAACAAAGGGGAACATTAGGAAAGCAACAGAGATCATTTACATGCTTCACGATCCTGTGTGGCTAGTAGGAGGAGGTAGGTGTAGTTTGGGGGTCAGTCTTATGTTGTCAACCCCATTTTCCTTCTTGACTCATTGGCTCATGACACTAAGTGTTGAGAGGAGATCCACAGCATCGGATGAACAGGAGGACTTGCTAAAACATAGCACAGAAACGGACGCAATTAACTATAGTGAAGAGTAAATCAAATAAGCGGGTGGGCCAAGGAGCCTTTGCTCTCACCATAAGAGGTAAACTGATGTGGTTTGGTCACACCACAAGACACAACACCCTAGCAAAAACCATCCTGCAAGGAACAGTCGAGGGCAAGAGAAGAAGAGGCCGCCAAAAGAAATCATGGGTTTTGTTTTACAGAGACACGATACAGTACAGTACTGCACGAAGAGAACTAACAGAAAACACTTTAAGGAAATGATAAAGGTAAAAATGAGTAAAAGTGTTCCATAACCTATGTGGTGGTAGGGAAGCGAGGCATCAGAGATCTCAGCTTCTGTACGGGACAGCATATCGTGGGCGACGCCATCTCCTCTCCCTTGGCTGCTTTGCCTTCCATGACCCTCAAGTCTTCAGGTATCCATTTACAACCGCGTGAACTGGGGGACTGTGCTGAAACCAAGGCACGCAAACGGTCACCCATTCACTTGGTAACCAAGCTCGATGCTGCTTAACCTTAGCTGGGGGGAAAGTGAGTGCTCTGACCACTGAGGTATTACGTCAAAAGCGCTGTAAGTAAAAGATAGAGCGGTCAAAAAAAACAAACAAACCCCAGAGTAACACAACAAAAGGCAGACAGAAACACGGCCAGTACAGACAGAAAAAGACAGAGTACTAACACGCAGACATTCAGAGACAAATATGCGCCATCTTCTTCTTCTCATGACCGGGATGGTCATGGAGGAGACATGAGAGACGATTCTGCAGCCAGCCGTCGCCATCCAGCCCTGTCCTCCGCCTTCCGAATGAGTGTTGGACTGTCCAGGTGGGTCCCCTCCTTGATGTTATCCATCCAGCTTTGGTTTGTCTGCCTCGGAGTCTGCACCTTCTAGCGTTCCTTGTAGGACTGTCTTGGGGAGGGTGTTGTGGCGTGTGACATGGCTGAACCATGCCAGCTTCCTTTTCTTGACAGTGGCTAGTAGGGTTCCTGAGGGCCAGCCATCAGTGCGACTTGACTTCGCACATAGGTGTTTGTTTTCCTATCCTTCCAGGAAATTCCAAGCAGTCGTCTGAAGCATTTTGTCTCGAACATCTGATCCGCTTGGTGGTTTCAGCGGTCAATGTCCAACTTTCGCAGCCGTAGAGCAAGATGGAGATGACCAGGGATCTGAACAATTTGACATTTGTTTTGAAGCTGATGTTGTCGCTTCTCCATATCTTGTTCAGTTTTGCCATAGCTGATGTTGCCATGGCTAGCCTGGTCTTGATCTCTGTGTGGAGCGTCCATCTTTCGTGAGGGTAGCGCAAGATATTTGAAAGCGTCTACTTCTTCAGCTGCTGGCCATTCATGTAGATCTGTGCTGTGGTGTCGTTTGCACTGTTGACCAATACTTTACTCTTCAAGCTAAGTAAGCATGACGTTCCACCACAATGCGCTCTCTGTCTACAGCTGGTAAGGTCTTAGAGTCTGTGCTGCGCCAAGTAATATGCGCCATGCACACAAAGTTAGTTTCACAGAACAGAGGCATGATCAGAATGTAGTTGAGTAAATAGTTAGGAAGGTATGAGATACATAGGTATAGATCGGAAGGTATGCAGAGAAACAGGCAGACATGCAGCCAATCAAATTGGTGAATGGAGAAAAAGAACGAAGAGAAACGATGTGTGTGTTTGTGTGTGTTTGTTGTGTGTTTGTGTGTGTGTTGTGTGTGTGTGTGTGTGTGTGTGTGTGTGTGTGTGTGTGTGTGTGTGTGTGTGTGTGTGTGTGTGTGTGTTGTGTGTGTGTGTGTGTGTGTGTGTGTGTGCCCGCGCTATGGGCGCACTTGCGTGTGAGTATATTTGTGTGTCTGTGAGGGAAGGAGACAGAGAAGAGAGAAAGAGACAGAGAGAGAGGACAGAGAGAAAGAGAGAAGGAGACAGAGAGACAGACAGACAGAAAGACAAAGAGACAGAGGGAGACAGAGAGAGACAGAGAGAACAGACTAAAAAACACACTGAGCCAGAGATAGAGACAGGCATACACACACACACACACGCGCGCGCGCGCGCGCGCGCGCGCACAGAACACACACACACACACATTCACACACACGCACACAAACAGACAAACAAGAGTTAAGTATTAAGAACACAGTTTCAAAATCACCTTTCACGAATGGACTTTCCTTTAAAAAAAAAAGTTGGACATCTCATTTACTGTTTAAAAGAACACAAACTGCTTCTCCAAATTCAGCTGATTATCTGTAATGGGGTTCCTGACCCCGTGAGAGGGACACACGCGGAAAAGTGTGCACAGAGAGAGAGAAAAGAAAGAATAAAACACCTCTGGAAACTACAAGTTGAAGAGGACAAATACCTTTAGGAGATCGATATCTGCCCACGTGAAATCTTGGTTCAGCAAAAATAGTTTGGGGCATTGACATTGATGACTCTCACTTTTGAAATATTTTATAATTATGATCTCCACTCATCACATATATACACGTGCGTACGCTCACAAAAACACACTCATGCACGCACAAGCGTGTAGTCGCGCGCGCGCGCGCGCACACACACAACACACACACACACACACACACACACACACACACACACACACACACACACACACACACACACACACACACACACAAACGTACACTCACACCCACACCATACGCATACTCACACGCGCGGGGCCGCGCCTCCCCAACACTCATTCATTCACCCACCCATACACACAAACACACACACACACAAGCACACGCACAAACACACACACACACACACACACACATACACGCGCGCGCGCGCGCGTGCCATACACACGTAACACCATACATACAGATATATGACAAAGTATAAACCAGATGCGACATTAAAAGTAAGGATTTTTACTATTCCTACTCGGGCAGGAAAAAAAGCAAAATACTCAAAAGAGCATAACAAATTAATATCTAAAAATCCCCTTTTTTTTCTTTTTAGTCCTTTCCACATTCATAACTTTTGATAGACTCATTACCTAGATAATGCTAATCTGTAATAACAAGGTAACGCTAGTTTTTAAACATTTATTCTGCCAGGTCATGACCAACATAGATCTTTTGAAAAAAAAAACGTTTAAAAAATCTGCGTTTGATTTGAAAGTCTTAAGAAATGACCATGACTAATATGCAAAAGTAAACAGAACAGAAAAGAGCAAAAGTAACCTAACAAGATATCCCCAACATCAAGGTAGAGAGAGTTGTCGCTGTGGAAATGTTCCTGCCACAGCGATGTTTTAGAACCTGGTAAAATTTTGTAGACAATTGATTTTCCATCCCCATTCCTGGGCTAGAGCTCCGAGGTTCATCTATGGTGAGATGTTTGCATATAATATGACCGTTTCTTCTCTCCAATTAAGGTAGCAGCATTACGACTTCGGGAATATCGTCAGAACACAACACCAGTGTGCATCTGTTTTCTTGTTGTGATTTTGGTTTTGTCATCTGTCTTACCGGCAGGAATGATTTTACACTTCCAAAATACAGAAGGGGTTTTGATATGTGCGCAAGATATTTTGCTTGTGTTTACACGCGGTGCTCTAGTTTATAGTCTCATCTGAAGGACTTTCAGGGCAGTGGATTGGTAGTCTAGGTGGTAACGCGCCTGCCTAGAAAGCCAAAAGTCCGGGTCGAAGTGTGCTGTGGTTTGAATCCCGTTTGGGCCCCAAAATTTTCCTCCATCCATTAGACCATGAGTGGTGGTCTAGGTGCTAGTCTTTCGGATGAGACGATAAACAGAGATCCCGTGTGTTACACAGCATTATTTAGCGCATGTAACAGAACCCACGGCAACAAGAGGGTTGTCCCTGGCAGAATTCTGGAGAAAAAAGCCATTCTGATAGGGAAACAAACACAGTTGCAGACAGGAAAAAAAGAACAAAAACCAATTGGTAGGCGCTGCACTTGTAGCGACACCCTCTCCCCAGGGAGAGCAGCTTGAATTTCATGCAGATATATCTGTTATGGCATGAAGTGGTATAAAATAAAATAAATAAATAAAAATAATGGAGTAAGTCCTGGTGTTAACTCGGAGCGGGGGGTGGGGTATGGAATCCTATTGACCAGGCGACTCTTAAGAGGTTCAAACCTGGATTCAAATCATGGATCATCAAATATCGAGTACATTGTTCTAACCACACAGCTACTCTGCCCAGGAGATAGTGTGTGAAGTTTACCAAAAAGTAACGCACATAGTCTGAAATCTGAGTGCTTTTTAATGGCAGGAAGGGGGTACATAACTGCATTAGACAGTTTCAACCTGCTCTCTAGTCCTTTTTTTTTTTTTTTTTTTGAAAATGAAGACTGTGTCTTCTGGCGCTGTGAACTCAGATACTGAATAAAACAAGTGTTTGGATAGTGACCTAGATTCTCGCTTTAGCCAAAGGGACCGTATCTTTGAGAAAGAAAGAGAGAGAGGGAGAGAAGGAGGGAGAGAGAGGGAGGGAGGGAGAGAGAGAAGAGAGAGAGAGAGAGAGAGAGAGAGAGAGAGAGAGAGAGAGAGAGAGAGAGAGAGAGAGGAGAGAGAGAGAGAGAGAGAGGACAGAGGAGAGAGACAGAGAGACAGACAGAGACGAGACAGAGAGACAGAGACAGAGAGACAGACGACAGAGACAGAGACAGACAGAAGAAGAGA
>CM060321.1:44196858-44206858 GCA_030674155.1 Stramonita haemastoma
TATCTTATAATGGGAAGGTGCTAATGTAAAGAGCACACACATATACATATACACAAAATTAATACACGCATCCACACACAACACACACACACACACACACACACACACACACACACACACACACACACACACACACACACACACACACACACACACTACCTACATTCGACATATATAACCTACAAACATACACATACACTCCCATAAACAACACAGATGCATACACACATAGACACATCAGACACACAAACACACACACAGACGCCCTCCCCACTACATACATACTTTTACACACACACACACACCACACCACACACACCACCACACACACACACACACACACACACACACACACACACACACACACAGATGACAATATTTACAAAACTGCATACACACGGGACTAGGTAAAAAAAGAAGACACAATGCTTATTCCATTATCCTCGATATAAAAGAATAAAACAAATAAATAAAAACAAACACACACACATCCCCTCCCCCACACACAACACACACACACACACACTCACAAAACCACTACACCCATTACATCTCATCACTCTTTCCAAGCAGTCCTTAGCAATCCCAATTTAGGGGAAGTTTCGAGGGCTTGAACTCATTCCCCATGCTATTTTCAGTGGAGGATCGATGCTGTCACCCAGACTCTCTGACCCACGCGGATGAGGAGCGCCTAGGAACACGCCACGTGCAAATTAACCAGAATAATTAACTAGACAACTCGGTCAAGCCATACTGGAAAAAAGTATTTTATAGCACACAAAAACAAGGAAATCTTGAAGAAAACGTGTGCTATGTCTGTAATGTATGTCAAATACGTGTATTTTGTTTGAAAAAAAGAAGAAAAGAATATGTAGCAGAAAAAAAGGGGGGAAAAGGAAATAAGAAACAACAAAAATTGATAAGAAAGAGAAAGCAAAAACAAAAGAAAAAAGAAAAAAGAGAGAGGGATGCATGAGGAAATAACTCAAAGAAGTATGAAGAAGTACAGAAAAAAATGCAAACAGAAAAAAAAGATTGTGACTCAAAGAATGGAAAAACACATCGTGAATAAAATGACCTAACAAAATGAACGACTTAAAAAGTAAATAATAAATCAATGATTTAAAAGTCGCGTCTTTTTATAATTGTAATCTACATAATCACTCTTCTAAAATGAACCTAATGAAGACTTCAAAACGAAAAGAAAAATACCACATACAATTCTTTCATCTCATGCAACTGTAGTGTAGACTTCCTAATTGCCTCAAGACATCAAGGACAACTTATGTTTCTATTGTGTTTATTCTTTTCAATGGCATCAAAGACAACACTTTTTCAGTATCGCATTAGTTAGCATAGACCAGAAGATTTGATAGACATTAATGTAAGCAAAATACAAGGGTTGTGTCTTGGTATACTTTGGTATGTTTTATAAAAATTTGCATTCACCCATGACAGATTCTTAGCCTAGAAAAATCTGTATCTGTATTAAAGTATAAAAATCTTCTGAAGTCAAAGTACGAGTGCTTGATTACGTGGTGAGGGATTTTACACAAAGAAGCGCACACACACAGACATCTCAGCCACCAGTATTTCCCAGGTGTAAAATATGAGATTGTGTGCACATTCTGCGTGACCGGTAGAATGCTAAAGCTAGAAAATGATCAACAACAAAAACTACAACGCAGTAACAAGAACAGCAACAACAAAACATTAACATAAACAACTCTATTCTGTAAGAAAATTTCCTAATTGGTAGTCTGGCTGGTCACACTTGGTGTGTATATCGACACTCTTCTACGCTGTAAACCGCATCATCTAGAGTGACAACATCAAATCTAAACCTTAGTCCTTCGGATGAAAATATACACCCATGCCCTAAGTACAAACCACGCAGAACATCCTGTACACATGTTAAAACATGTTCTGCCTTTCGGAAGAGTAGGATACTTGTGCCAGTGGGACACATAAAACTATCATCAGGATAGCTTGGTAATGGTAGGTGGTGGTGGTAAGTCTCTAAATCGGAAACTTTGTTGGGAAACTCTAATATAATCAGAGACAGAAAAGAAAAAAAGGATAACCAGAGTTACAAAATCATATGCACACAAGAACTGGATGTAAAAATAAAACCCACATAAATGGCGACTTGTTATTCTCGAAAAAAAAACAACCAACCCTCTAATTGAAACAGACAAATAAATAAAAGAATAAATAGATAACAAAGACACAAAAGGAGTTATTCCATCTCTTAGAAATTGTATACATTTTTAAACGGGGAACTTGTGGTTTTAGCAGAGGAAAAAAGAGCAGGGCGTTGTTTCTTGCCTGTGCTAAAAGCTATTCTCTCCTGTGGCATGTACAGTGCAGCAGGTCTGACCAGTCTACTAATGGGTTTGCATTACCGTCTCTCTTATGTGTTTATACAAGAGGTCAACTGCAGTTTAACACGAGTAACATTATAGGTTGTCTTATTGGTTCGAATACATAGGAAAATCGATTTTATTCTACACTTTCTTTCATTTTGGATCATCAATATAATCCCCTATTGTGTTAGTAAAAGGTGCAAAAAAGGGATTGCACACTGTGAAAGGGTTTGGTTTACACTGTGCCTTCTTTCACCTCCGTCTTGTTGAGGACTACGTCTGTGCTGCTCAGCAATCCAGATAATGCACAGGGTTAGAGACAACCAGTTTAATTCACCTATCATCAAAAGCGCTGTAAGTAACATGAATTATTGTACACCCTGTCTTTTCTGGTCTTTTCATAGTGCATATGGTTATTTATTTGTTTTTTTTGTATTTTGCATTTTGTACCACTTTATGTCACAGCAGCTTTCTCTGCGTGAAATTCGGGCTGCTCTCCCCAGGGAGAGCGCATCGCCAGCACAGCGCAGCGCCTACCCATTTTTTCTCCTTTTATTCCTGCATGCAACTGTATATTTTTGTTCCCTATGTAGTTTAATTCATCTATGATAAAAGCACTGTTAGAATCATCACTTATTGTACACCTTGTCTTTTCTCGTCCATTGGGACCTACATACACAGCCACTTGTTTTGGTATGGCTTAACAAGGCATGGTAGTTAATTAGTCTGATGAAGTTAGTGGCCCGTGTTCCTCCACACTCCTCTTCCTCCCTGGACCCTGAAGTGTGGGTGACAGCATCGATCCCGAACCTAAAATAACATGGCGACTGAGTTCAAACTCTAAAAGCGTCCATGAATTTTTAATAGGGGATTGTTCAGGGACAGCAGAGAAAACTGGCAGCAGAAATAGAAAAAAAAAGTTTGTAGCCTACATGGCAGGGTGTTCCCCACAGCTGGCACATTGAAGGTACGTCCATTAACAGAGCAGCATGCAGTCTGCCTGTCCTGTTTACGGCACATAGGTACTACTGTGTCCTAGTTTTCTCCACAGCTGGCACTTGAGGGCATTAACGGCACTGCACTGCTGTCCTGTTTAGGCACAACTACTGTGTCCTAGTTTTCTCCCACAAGCTGGCACGTTTGTTTATGGCACATATACTGTGTCCTAGTTTTCTCCACAGCTGGCACGTTTGTTTATGGCACATACTGTGTCCCTAGTTTTCTCCACAGCTGGCACATTTGTTTATGGCACATACTGTGTCCTAGTTTTCTCCACAGCTGGACGTTTGTTTATGGCACATACTGTGTCCCTAGTTTTCTCCACAGCTGGCACATTTGTTTATGGCACATACTGTGTCCCTAGTTTTCTCCACAGCTGGCACTTTGTTTATGGCACATACTGTGTCCCTAGTTTTCTCCACAGCTGGCACGTTTGTTTATGGCACATACTGTGTCCTAGTTTTGTCCACAGCTGGCACATTTGTTTATGGCACATACTGTGTCCCTAGTTTTCTCACAGCTGGCACGTTTGTTTATGGCATAGCATTGTGTCCTGTTTTTCTCCACAGCTGATTTGTTTATGGCACATACTGTGTCCCTAGTTTTCTCCACACTGGCACGTTTGTTTATGGCACATATGTGTCCTAGTTTCTCCACCTGCATTTTTATGGCACATATTGTGTCTAGTTTTCTCCACAGCTGGCAATTGAAGGTGCATACATTACAAAGCAGCATGCAGTTAACCTGTCGTAAAGGCATACTAGCTTGAGTGTCTTGGACATTGTGTTATTGTGTTACTTCTTTGTCTGTATTGTTTTACACTGCATGCTGTAAAATTGTGATTTTAAAATGCCAGTCATAATGTCTCTAATTGAGACATTAAAAGTATTCTTGAGTCTTGAGTGTCTCTGTTTTGAGACAGCAATTAATCTCCTTTTCTTAACGAAACGTGAAAACAAACGAGGTTGTGAAAATTTGATTCCAATTTGAAGCATGCTTCTGTAAAATAAGAAAGTACTTTTTTTCGAACAAATCTGATTTTTTTCTTATGAACTTTTAAATAAGCAGCTCTGAGAATGGAATGTGCCGGCTGGGGCTAGCTGGCAGACCTCCTGCAGAGACACAAGCACAGGAAAAGACCAGGCACTACGCATTCTACCCAATATGGTCAGGCCATTAACTTGAAGTTGACTCGAGTGATTGTAAAAGTCCTCAACCTTAAATTCATCAGACGTAACCGTCAATATTCGGACCAAGGCCTTTATAAATGGTTTAACCACTGGGATGTAGCGTCTGTCAAACAGTTTTGTATAATACAGGAGCTAAGTTTCCACTCTAACTCTTTCATTAATTTTCAGACGGACGTGACTGGAAGCATAAGAGAAGAAAGGCAAAAAAAAAGCATCTTGCCTGTGTTTGGGAGGGAAGGGGAGGAGGGAGGATATTATTTTAGAGTTGCCTGACCAAGACACACAAAATTAATTATAGAGTATCATATCAAGAATTGTTCCAAGAGCAAACCATCAGCAGCCCCCCCAAAAAAAAAAAAAAAAAAAAAAATTAAACAGTATCAAAACGCGGTTTCTATCAAACTCTGTTCAATAAAAGCTTATCTACAAACAAAAAACTGAAAAAAGTTAGAAATTCTATCATTTTCTTTCCACTCTGATTTTCTTCTTAAAAATGGGGACATAAATTATGATTATGGGAGTTCCCTTTTCAGCAGCAGGGCCTGACAAGGCAGTGCTAACAGTTAATGAGTGGGGTTTAAGGTGGTGGTGGGGTGATGGTGTTGTTTTACGGGGCGTGTTCTTGACACTCACCTGTCCTGCCCCCCACCTCAGGCTCTGTCTGTGTGACAACACCGATCCCCGGCCTGAAACAACAGGGACGCTTCCGCCTCAGCTCTAAAAACTGCTTCCCCATGTGTCAGCTGGGAGTGGGGGAGATGCGCAGAGCGGAATGACAGCAGTGGTTTTGTTATCTGTGGTGGTGGAGGGCACTCTGTGCTGTTTGCATGTGCAAGGTAAACACAGCCCCCAAGGCTGGTGGGAGTGTTCTGTCCAGAGCAAAACGGTATGCCAACAATCGCGTAAAATATCTTCAACTTCTGTTCAGCCCTATCAAAGCATGGATTGACATGGCAGACTAATTAATTAGTTCAGTCATTTTTTTTAACAGCAATTTATTCTTCAGCTTGAGTTCCGAGATTTATCAATGGTGAGATTTTTGCGAATGTTACCGGTTATTACCCCCCTTACTTTTTAGATAGCCCCATTCTGACTTTGAGGATGATATCTTAACACGACACCGCATGTATTTAACAAAAGTATCTTGTCAACCATTCCTAATGGCACAAAATGAAATATTGCTCTGAAAAAACCGAACAGGAATTTAACGTACGCGCAAGAAGTTCTGAGTGCATTTGCACCAGGCCTCAGTTTATAGTCTCATCCAACAAATTTTTACATTGAGTTAAATTTTTCCATCAAAATGAGAAATAAGTGGTTTGGCCAATTTAAACCGTGGCATTCTTTGAGGGATATTTTTGTTTTCTTTATTTAAAAAAAAAATCTTTTTTTGTACAAATCCCTGTGCTCTGATCCACAGGTTTCGAATGCCAACATCAGTGCCAAACCTAAAACAGCATGGAGACTGAGTAAAATCACTAAAAGCTTCCATCAAATTTTAAGTAGGCAATGTCTGGGAACAGCTGAGGTGAATAAGAGTGGACAGCTTCTTTCTGTGTTGGTAAAAGGGTGGGCGGGATGGGGGGGGGGGGGAAATTCGCTTGCCTGGGTACACACGTAGCAAGGTGCCAGTATGTCTTCTTCTCAGTCGATAAAGGAACAACAATTTTCTTTGTCCTTGTTCTGATAAAGAATTTTGTCGCTCATTGGCTACAACATGAAAGACAGTATCTGTCAAAACTGTCCATCAACTAAAGTTGAAAGGAAGATACACGAGCAAATTTGCATGAAAGTTGTATTTTTAGTGTCTTGTAAGCAAAGCCTCGCTTTACAATGCTGTTATGCTTTACAATCGCATGCATGGTAAATTGTTTTTACAAATGACACGTGCTTATCAAAACAATCTGAAGTCTAGACTGCAGGAGAACACACTTCTCTGAAGAAAAAATACGGCCACTTCTATGGCTATTTTCTTTTCTTTCGTTTCTCGGGTAGAGCTCTGAAGTTCTCCAATGGTAAGACTTTTGTGTCTTCGAGCGTTCATTTCCCATCATTAAGGTAGCCGCATTGCGACTTCCGGGATAAGCAAAGTATTTGAAAACAACCACACACGCACACTTCTTTGTTTTAATCCAGGTCTTACAGTGATTCCCAGTCCTTGGCGCGATGATTGATACGGAGCACATAGTCTGCGTGTTCCTCCGGGTGTCTGAACACAACAACAGCAGCAAAAAGAAACAATAAAAACAACATCAACAGAAACAGCAGCATAAGCAAGGGCAGCAGAATAACGACAGTAACAAAACTAAATTGTCAGGCATGAAACAACTTACGCCTATGTTACTAAATTCATGTTTCTAAATATATTGAGAGTAGAATGTCACTATCAATCATTTTCTGTAAGAATAAACCACACACACACACACACACACACAACACACACACACACACACACACACACACACACACACACACACACACACCACACACATACACACATACACACACACACACACACACACACTCTACACCAACACCTACTCACCACACACACCCACACACGCACGCACACTAACACTAACACACACACATCCCCCATCCTCCCCTCACGTTCGTGGACATGAAAACATCCACACAAACTTCTCACCCTGCTCTGGTTGACAGTGACACGCATATCCTCTAAAACTGACACATGCATGCAACAACCTCCCCCCTCCCCCGCCCCATTTCTTTCACAAAACTTTTAATGAGTTTTCTTGATCAGTTGATGCAACTCTTTCGTACTTTGAAAGAAACCTACACATAAAACACTGCAGCCATTAAAACACAAGCTGTCAATGTCAAGGAAGTGAGAAGATAATGGACACTAATGATGTTAAGCTCAGGAACGTCCAAGACTTTCTCAGCTGAAGCTGTCTTTCCGCAAAGGAAGCACTAAAGTGTAGTACATGTAGCGAATGGTTATTGGGTAACACTACTCTAAAGATCCCAAACCCGTAACACATTTTGAAAGTAAGAGAGAGAGAGAGAGAGAGAGAGAGAGAGAGAGAGAGAGAGAGAGAGAGAGAGAGAGAGAGAGAGAGAGAGAGAGAGAGAGAGAGAGAGAGAGAGAGAGAGAGAGAGAGAGAGAGAGAGAGATTTGATTGATTTGATTTATTCTTTTATATCGAGGATAATGGGATAAGCACTCTTGTGCTTTTTTACATCCAGTCCCCGTGTGTATGCAGTTTTGTAAATGTCATCTGTTCCCACCGGCACAAGATGGCCTACTCTTACGAAAAGCGGAACAGGATTTAACGTGTGCGCAAGATGTTCTGCGTGCGTTCGCACACGGGGCCTCGGTTAAAAGTCTCATCCGAAGGACTTGTGGGGAGAGTGGAGTCAGCACTGATGTTAACTCCAGGAGAAAAATCTCCTCGACCAGATTCGAACCCGGGTCTTCAAATTGCCAGCGCAATGTTCTGACCACTAGGCTATCCTAGTGAGAGAGAGAGAGAGAGAGAGAGAGAGAGAGAGAGAGAGAGAGAGAGAGAAGAGAGGAGAGAGAGAGAGAGAGAGAGAGAGAGAGAGAGAGAGAGAGAAAAGAATTTGTGGTGTGTGCGTGTGCATGTGTGCGTATGTGCGTGCGCGTGTGTGTGTATGTGTGTATGTGTATGTAAGCGCGTGCATGTGTGCTTAACACTATACTATGCGAGTATGTGTATGACTGTGTGCATGTAGGCACGAATTACGTTAGAGAAGTCACCGAACACTTTTGGGCAAAAGAGTTTTGTGTTTACTAAAAGAAGCAGTCTGGAATCTGATGTACGGGTCGTAACGTGTCTTTGTAATCTGCCAGTTAATATCACATGTGAGACTATGGCAGAGTGATTTGATAAAAAAAAATAGTGTGAAGGTACGATGCGTGTGGATTTGTGTCTGAAACTTGAAAACAAACTTTATTATAGTGCGTTAATAATTTAAAAAAATACTATGACACACACACACACACACACAAATAAACACACACACACACACACACGCACGCACGCACGCACGCAAGCCCACCCCCACACACCCCTTACACCCTTACACACCTCCACCCCCTCACACACACAATCCGTTAGTCTTTCTTTTTTTTGGAAAGGAAACATGTGTATAGCCTTAAGCCTTTCTACGATAACTGGCTGCAACGGTCGTAACCTATATCTTCAGTTTTGAACAACAACAAAAAAAGTTTCAGCGAAGAAAACAAAAGTGGAACAAAAGCATCACAGCAGAAGAAAGTTGAATTCGAAATGATTAGTGCCGACTGCTCTTTTGCCTGAAAAGACAGCCGTTTCCTGGGAACTGGCAGTTTGCATCCCGGAGACCTGAAGTTTGTCATGTGTACGTTTATGGGAGAGTCGAGTAGGTGTTGAGAGGAGTGTGGACTGAACGTATTTAGAGAGAGAGAAGAAAAAGAAGCCATTAAAAGTTTGAGAGAAAGCACAAACAAGTTTAGTTCCATGGGGAGGATGGTTTGGAGGAAGTATGTATTACAGTAGGAAAAGAAGGTAGTGGTATGGATGATGACAAAATTGTTTGTAGGGGGGGGGGGAGGGAGAAAAAGAAAACGTGTGAGTGTGTAGTTTGTACGTGTGTTAGTGTGTTAATGTGTTAGTGTTAGTGTTAGTGTGTGGTGTGTGTGTGTGTGTGTGTGTGTGTGTGTGTGTGTGTGTGTGTGTGTGTGTGTGTGTGTGTGTGTGTGTACGCGCGCGTATACCATGACAATCTATTGTTTCAGTTTGAAATCCGTGCTTCCCGTGTAGCTCTACCTTAAAGACTTCAAATGTTCCAAGAGATAACAAGAAAAATGTACACACACACACGCGCACGTGCGCGCGCGTGCGTGCACGCACGCATACACACACGTATGCACACACGCATGCACGCACACACACACACACTCTCTCTCTCTCCCCCCCCCTCTCTCTGTCACTCTCACTCTCTGTCTACATGTCTGTCTGTCTGTCTGTCTGTCTGTCTCTTTCTCTCTCTCTCTCTCACTCTCTGTCTACATGTCTGTCTGTCTGTCTGTCTGTCTCTTTCTCTCTCTCTCTCTCTCTCTCTCTCTCTCTCTCTCTCTCTCTCTCTCTCTCTCTCTCTCTCTCTCTCCTCTCTCTCTCTCTCTCTCTCCACCCCACGTGTCTTTCTGTCTGTCTACCTGTCTGTTTCTGTCTCTGTCTCTCTGTCTCTGTCTCTCTCTGTCTGTCTGTCAGTATCTCTGTCTGTCTGTCTGTCTCTCTTTCCCCCTCCCCCTCTCTCTCTCCCGCGTGTCTTTCTGTTTGTCTACCTGTCTGTCTCTGTCTCTCTATCTCTCTGTCTCTGTCAGTCAGTCAGTCAGTCAGTCAGTCAGTCAGTCTGTCTGTCTGTCTGTCTGTCTGTCTGTCTCTGTCTGTCTGTCTGTCTGTCTGTCTGTCTGTC
>CM060321.1:44214358-44229358 GCA_030674155.1 Stramonita haemastoma
TATACTCTCATACAAACATGCACACATGTACACACACTTTGTATATCTTGTATTATCTTTAGAAAAAGTCCAGCACTCACTTGTTTTTCTTACGGTAACTAGCTGTAAGGGTGGTGGTTTAGTTCCTCTGGAAATAGCGAGTCCGAATACAGGCCGCCTGAATAGAAAACTTTTTCTAGTGGCCTTTGTACCAACTGTCCTTTTTCTTATGAAAAGCAAACATTTCTGCAAGGTGGCAATTTGTTTCTTAAAGGTGGCACTTTTTTTTTTACGAGTATATCGCTGTAAGTGTACAAGCTGAGAAGAGTGCAATGAATTCTGAAAAGCCGTTAAAAGTTTCTGAGAAGGCATATTCAAGTCTGCATGACTGTGTCATAAGAACAGCTTGAAGTATATTGGTTTTGTTGACACTTTGATGATGGTTAAAAAAAGGATGAATAATGGGGAAGTAAAAAGTGCGAAGGTAATATAATATACATAACATTCATACATGACGCACACACCACACACGCACGCACCACCACGCACGCACAGCACGCACACACACACACACACTACACCACACACACACACACACTGTGTGGGGTGAGGGGTGTGCGCGCGCCGTGCATGGGTGTGTGTGTGGGGATGGGTGTGTGTGTGTGGGGGGGGGGGGGTTGCGTAGTGTGTGTGTTTGTGGGTGTTGGTTCGTGCTGTGCACGCGTGTGCGCGTGTATGGAACATCGTGAACGATGCCTCTGTCAATACATATCGACATGTAGAGACATTGCACTAGATTTTTCAGACAGTACCTTGTATTCAACTTGATTGTGGTGAAGCCCGGAGTGCGTTTATAAAATGATAAGATTTTGGTTTATTGTCCAGTGCTACAGACTGTCAGAAGAGTGAAACAAGCAAAGATAACTAGGTCAAGAGAAAACATCTTTATTTTATCATCCTCCGACAGATACGCACTTCCGCGGGAGCCCAAACCTGTATCTGCTTTCACCGTCAAGTCAAAATTGCGATGTTATTTTGTGCATGCAACGTTATCCCATTTACACATCCACAACCAGTCTGTTTTAAGACAACAGCTCTACAAGAAAAATAGATTTCAAACTAAACTCTGCCATGTTTCATAACCACAGTCATGCAAACTTACTAAAATTACCAGCAGCGCTTTCTGTCAAGTTCACAAGTGGAAATACATAGTTTCTCTGATTTTGTTTTGGCCACGAAGATGAAACATAAGACAATCTGTCTGCATAATTGGACACATATTACTCTTCAACTAACAGTGGTTATAGCCTTTCTGGAACAGCCAGTCAGGGCAGCCTCCCTCCCCCCCCCCCCCCCCCCCCCCCCCCCCCTCCAAGGGATATACATGTAACCTTATTTTGTATCAGGGGCAACTGTTTCTTTAGCAAGAAAAAACGGGCTGGTACAAAAATCACCATATGAAAGGTTTAGCAAAATGCTTTTATACACTCACACAGACACACAGACAAGACACAAACACACAGACACAGACAAACACACACACCGCGAACACACAAACACAGACACAGACACACATTCACACACAGACACACACAGACACAGACACACACATGATAACACCACACAGACACAGACACAGACACAGACACAACACACACACACACACCACACACACACACACACAACACACACACACACACACACACCACACACACACACACACACACTCAATACTCCTGTTTACACTTCGGAAGAGTATGCCATTTGCGCCGATGGGAACGGATGACAAAATTTACAAAACTGCAAGCACATGGGGACTAGATGTAAAAAGCAAATGCAAGCGCTTTGATTTGTTTTTACAAGATATAGCGCTATATAAGTTTCATGTATTATCATTATGATGATGATGATGATGATGATGATGATGATGATGATGATGATGATGATGATGATGATGATGATGACGACGACGACGACGATATGCTAAAAATGAAAGAATATAATCACTCACGCACATAAACACATAAACACATACACACACATTCACAATCACGCATGCACACACTAACCCATCTATATCCCCTATACACATTTACACACACACACACAACACACACAAACACACACAAACACACACAAACACACACACACATGTACGCACGCAACCATGCCACATACACATACAAATACAAACATATGCGCGCGCGCACGCATGGGACGTACACAGTCAATCGTGTATAAGTGAAGGAAAGAGGTACACATGCCTGCACATGTTTTCAATTACAAACTGCATAATCTCACATGCTTCCCCCCCCCCCCCCCCCAAAGTCATAAACCAACAATGTGTGTACAAACAGCTGGGTTTCCCTTTTACAAGTTTAAACCCATTTACAATCCATCCACCCACCCCTTACCACAATTCCCACCACCCCACTATACCAAATATCACACACACAGACACAGACACAGACACAACATCACATACACACAGACAGACACACACACACCGACACACACACAACACACACACACACACACACACACACACACACACAACACACACACACACAACACACACACCACACCACACACCACACACCCCACCACACACACATACACACACACACCACCACACACACACGACACACCACACACCCACCCACACCCCCCCCACACCACACACCCACCCCCACACACACCACACCACACACCCCGAACACACACACACACCGACACACACACACACCACACACACACACACACACACACACACCACACACACACACACACACACCACCCACACACACACAACACATGCAAAGCTACATCACCAACACCCACTCATCCCCACTGCCCCCCATCCCCCACACACCCCCGACACCACATCCCCCCTCACCCAAAAACACAACATAGTGCAGCCCAAGTTTTGGAGGCAGGGGATAAAACAATGCAGAAGGATTATCACAACAAGTCTTTGTCATGGGCACGCAAGTGGGCCCCATTCACACAGGCTCCTCACTGATCCAGCCTGAAGAAGGAAGAAGAAGAAGAAGAGAAGAAGAAAGAAGAAAGAAGAAGAAGAAGAAGAAGAAGAAGAAGAAAGAAGAAGAAGAAGAAGAAGAAGAAGAAGAAGAAGAAAAAACAAAGAAGAAAAGAAGAGAGAAGAAAGAAGAAGAAGAAGGAAGAGAAGAAGAAGAAGAAGAAGAGACAAGAAGAAGAATGAAGAAGAAGAAGAATGCAAGAAGAAGAAGAATGCAAGAAGAAGAAGAATGCAAAGAAGAAGAAGAAGCAAGAAGAAGAAGAAGAAGAAGAAGAAGAGAAGAAGAAGAAGAAGAAGAAGAAGAAGAAGAAGAAAAAAAACAACAACAACAACAACAACAACAACAACAACAACAACAAGAATACAACAAGAACAAGAACAAGAACAAGACGACGAAGAAGAAGACGAAGAAGAAGACGTAGAAGAAGAAGAGAAGCTTGAGGCCATGTCTTCCTTGCCTGTAACGAAGCGGGATTAGGCTTTAAATGCCCCTCATTTGGGGGCCTTTCTCAAACAGCCGGGCAGAGGCAAAGAATAATGCTGGGATGTAATTCAATTTGGCGCCATCAGGGTCACCTGTTTTCATCACAAAAAAGGATGAGTTGACTTGTGTGATAGTATGATGAGGGTTCCATGATTTTTTTTTTGTGGGGGGGGGGGGGGGGCGGGGGGGGTTGAGGCAGATTTTGTATGCTACAATTTGTGTTGTCCATGTTATCAATTTTTTTGTATCTGACATGCAAGCTTTCTATTTTGTTATTGTGTTTATGATTTCAAACATTACGTGGGAAAAGATATTATAAGCATTTAAGTTAGTGAGCAATGGAACATGGTGTAAAAGGATTAAACTGATGGGTAAAACACGTCGCATGAGAAAAAAATATCACCATTGGAGTTCCAACTTAGGAACAGAAAAAATAGATTGAACAAATTACATATCTCTATAAGTGATTGATTGATTGATTGATTGTGATGTGAGTGTGAGTGTGAGTGTGTATGTGTGTGTGTGTGTGTGTGTGTGTGTGTGTGTGTTGTGTGTGTGTGTGTGTGTGTGTGTGTGTGTGTGTGTGTGTGTGTGTTGTGTGTGTGTGAGTGTTTTCTGTGTTTGCGAGCGTGCCCGTACATGTGTGTGTTAAAGCGTGCATGAGTGCTTGCGACTGTATGCATGCATGTGCGTGTATGTGTGTATGTGTGGGTACGTGTGTATATGTGTGTGTTGTGAGTTTGTGTGTTTGTATGTCTGTGTGTGTTCCTGTGCATGTATGCGAACGCACGTGTATACGATTAAACTCATACGTATATGTCAGGGCTATTATCCGTAAATGCTTAAGTTTTTGTTCAGCCTGAAATCACGCTATCAAACATGCAATCTATCTCAAAACGAACCCAACAATCTGTACCATCACCTTACCCTCACATCCAAATTTAAAACTGACTGTGCCCATAAACGCATGGAAACCTCATTACCAACAGCCCTTTTCACCGAGGCCACAATCACATTTACCCAGCCGCCCTGACTTCTGAACCCCAAAGATGAAGCCCCGGCAGTTTCTTCCCTATGATTAGCCAGGATTAGTTATCAGACAGAAAAAGTCATTCTGGAACACTCTGGCACCGATCACAGATAATCAGGAGATGTTGTTTTAGTTTTGAGCCATCAAACTCGGCTGTTTTCTTAGCATAGGGGTGAACTGATTCTTTGGAAAACATGACAGGTGATTAAGATTGCTGATAATTTTCAGCTTTGTAGGATTTTGTCTATGATATGAAAACTGTTATTTCTTTTTATGCGATGCATGTGTACAGACGTATTTGGAAAAGATAATCATACAAGTTACAGTTTAAGTAAAGTGATAAAATAATTTTGATTGGATTGTATTTATGAATGTGTGTATGTGTATGTATATGTGTGTGTACGTGTGTGTGTTTCGTGTGTGTGGTGTGTGTGTGTGTGTGTGTGTGTGTGTGTGTGTGTGTGTGTGTGTGTGTGTGTGTGTGTGTGCACGTGTGTGTGTACGTGTGTGTGTGTGTGTTGTGTGTGTGCGTGCGTGCGTTCGTGCATATGTGTGTGTGCGTACGTGTGTGTGTGTGTATGGAGGGAGGGGCGCGAGTTGTACGTATTTGTATTTCTTTTGGGTTTTAAATCCTATCATCTTACCATATAAACCCTTTAAAATGATCCAACAATCTGTGAAAAATCTTTTTTTTATGCTGGCTGAAACCAACTTGTAACCTCCTCACCCTTACCCCCCCCCCCCCCCCGGCCCCCCCTTCCATTCTCTGGCCTTTTTCATGCAAATGTAAATTTTTTTCACATGAAATTTCTGATGACCTAACCTGAAGTCGGAGTATATATTGGCTGAGGCCAGCAGGCAGACCTCCTGCAGAGTTCCAAGCACAGGAGAAGACCAGGCATTTCGCTTTTCATCCATTATGGCTCAAACAATCAAGCAAAATCAGAACTTTTTGTGACATTGTTATATTTTTTCAGGAGACAAAGAAAACAGCTTTCTTCAGTTGAACTTTTACACCCTCCTGATTGAAGTTTTCTTTTTTTAAAAAGTTTTCTGAAGAAAAAAACCCAGTTTTCTTGGAAATATTTTTATCATAAATATTTATTGAATGTACGGAGATATTTCTATGAAATGAGTTCTTCTATGGTAAAGACTTGTCTGATAAGAAGTGTAAGAAAGGATTTTGTCACTTTTTATTTATACATGATATTGAGAGTGGCTGAAAAGAGTAAAACGCTGTGTGTGTGTGTGTGTGTGTGTGTGTGTGTGTGTGTGTGTGTGTGTGTGAGAGAGTGAATGTGTGTGTGTTTGTGAGAGAGAGAGAGTGTGTGTGTGTGTGTGTATGGTGTGTGTGTGTGTGTGTGTGTGTGTGTGTGTGTGTGTGTGTGTGTGTGTGTGTGTGTGAGTGAGTGAATGTGTGTGTGTGTGAGAGAGAGAGAGAGTGAGTGTGTGTGTGTGTGTGTGTGTGTATGTCTGTGTGTGTGTGTGTGTGTGTGTGTGTGTGTGTGTGTGTGTGTGTGTGTGTGTGTGTGTGTGTGTGGTGTGTAGTCGAGGTGAAGAAAAGGGCTGGTAATCAGGTTTACATGTGTTTAGGGACCATGTGTGGGTCCTGATTTCACGAATTGTGTTAGATCTCTGGCTAAAAAAAAAACCAAGTTTTTTTTCCTTTTTCAGTTTTTTTTTTACATGAATAAAGTGTGACAAAAAGCACATATATTATTAACATTCACACACAGCTAAACATACACATTTCACATAAATAACAAATAAATGGTAAATGGGCCACTTACCAATGCAATGTGCAGATTCTGAAGCACACATGCATATACACACACCTATATGTATGCATGTAAGCAGACACAAACGTACACATGTACATAAGTATTCAAGCACAAACACACACGCATGCACACACATACACACACACGCACGCACGCACACACACACACACACACACACACACACACACACACACACACACACACACACACACACACACACACACAGAGAACTACAATGCTTTTTGGACCACCATGTTAAACTTTAGACTGTTGCCTCTCCCTGATCAGTCCATATTAGTCTTCAAATGACAGCCATTTCTTGTCATTCTGCAACATTCGGTCACACGTGAAATAGAACATCAGGAATATAATTCAATTTTGTGTCCTATAAGTCACCTTTTTTGTCGTCGGGAGCGGGATTTTGGGGGTGAAAATAAAGAATCAATTCTTTTTTTAAAGGGGTATGTATTCTATGCAGATTTGATCTGCAAGATTCTGAATTTTGCATTTATATATTTCTTTGAAGCTCGAAAAATATGTTTTGAGGGAAAAAAACTGTTTTTTTGTTTTTTTTGGTTGTAATCAACTGAAGATTTTTATAAAAACAAATAAGTAAGCTCGAAAGTAATTGTAAACCTACAAACACATAAAACATATACAGACAAACAAATCAAGGCGGAAAACAAACAACAACAACAAAACAGAGACACAACAAAAACAAAGACAAACAAAAAACAAAACCCGGAAAACAACAACTTAAAAAACACGAACTAATAAACCCACAAGCAGACACACAAAGAAAGAAACACCAATAAATAAATAAATAAACAGACAAACAAAACATCGAACAATCATATACACGAATCAAGAAAACAAGCACTAGAGATGTTGTGAAAGGAAATACACCTGGGGGTAACTTTCCTGCTTGCAGAATGGAACACAAAATGATGGAGAAAGTGTTGTAAAATACGTGCTGCAACTCAATGGACAACATTTGGCATTCCTTCAGGCTGAGAGAGAGAGAAAGAACAATAACAATGAACAATGAACAAGATTTATTCTTCAGGCCACCAGCCCCAAGAATGGGGGTAAACAAAGCATAGCAAAGCAAAGCAAATAATGCAAAAATAAAATAAAACCTCATGACATATGTGGCAACTGCTAAAATATATCAAGTGTGAACATGTGTCCTTTAGATTAAACTGACCTCTTTTAAATGCTGTTATTTGTTTGTCAAGTCTCCAAGTTTTCAGCAAAATCCTGCCTTATTTTTAAGGCATTGAAAAGATATAAACTTAGCTTACGAATGGGAAATACAGAGCCATATTTCAACACATTTACATATGGCTGATCGATTGGGACCAAGTATTTATACCTTAGATTTTCATACAGAATACAATTTCTTATAAAATGTTCATCTTCCACTACCTTACACAACTTACACATGTAGTCAGTATTCTTCTTAAAAGTTCTCCTGAAAGATGATCCATTAATTGGTAGCAAGCCGAGACGAAGTTTATCTAAACAATCCATAAAACATTTTATACCCATGCATTCGAAATAAAGAATGAGAGAGAGACAGAGACAGAGACAGAGACAGACTAGAGGCAGAGACACAGAGAGAGAGACAGAGACAAAGAGACGGAGAGAAAAGAGAAAAGAGAGAGAGAGAGAGAGAGAGAGAGAGAGAGAGAGAGAGAGAGAGAGAGAGAGAGAGAGAGAGAGAGAGAGAGAGAGAGAGAGAGAGAGAGAGAGAGAGAGAGAAATTTGATTTGATTTGATTTGATTTGATTTATTCTTTTATATCTAGGATAATGGAATAAGCACTCTTGTGCTTTTTTACGTCCAGTCCCCGTGTGTATGCAGTTTTATATGTTATCTGTTCCCACCGGCACGTGTGTGCGTGCGTGCGTTTGCGTGGGTGTATGTATGTATGTATGTTTATGTGTTTTTAGAACTCTCACTCCTGTCATTTACTCATTCAACTACGCATTGATTTATTAATTCGTTTGTCCATGCATTTTTTAAAATTCATTCCTTCATACATTTATTTACTCCTTCATTTTATACATTTAGCATCATTATTATTTTTTTTCACTTGTTTCATTCATTCTTCTTCTTTTTTTTTTATCTTTCTCCTTCCTTATTGTTTTCATTCACAAACTGAAAAAACAATCTTTCACTCCCCTGTTTCCTGTCTCTCAACTGTTTGTCAACTTTTGGTCTCTCTGACCAATAATATTGTTACTGCAAATACCAGCCAGGGTGACGATGCTATTTCAACCCTGTCTCAAAACAGAAGCTAGAATCATGGCCACGGCGTTTCAAAAACGGCTCTGTCAAATGAATACACCGTGGTGCCTCTCCCACAAGAAAACTGCATCATGCCCTCAACAGACGGTTCAATCAGGCAGCTTTGACATGGTTATGGTACCGCTTTGACAGTGACCAATATGATTACCAGCCTCTAGCGTCCTCAATGCCTCCCTTCAATGTACTGCTATTTTTTTCCCTGCCGCTTTGCCCAACTGTAAGGCTTCAGACACTTTCCTTTTATGAACTAGTTTATCTTGTGCTCTTTTTTTGACTGTTGGTACAGTACAGGCGTAAGATGATCAAACATGAAATATATATATTGATGTGGAAATATCCTTTAGTTTTTTTTCACATATTGTGCATATTTATCAGAATTTGACAAAAGAGGTTTTCTTAGATCTTTTGCATTATCAGTTTAGTTTATGTGTTATAAGTTAATCTCGCCATGTTTTAGCAGGCACTCTCACACAAACACATGCATGCATGTATGCACGCGTCTGCATACTCTGATCATATGACTGCAACTGTAGAAACATATTTTGAGCTTTAGTCGTCCCGACGCAGAAACACATAAGAAATATATGTATGTGTAAAACACCAGAGTGTTGATACATATTCTCTTTTACTCTTTTTCAATGCCCAACACATTTCTCTAAGACCAATACTATCGTCATTGTCAATAATAACAAAAGTAACGATGTCATTTTAATTCCATTTTAAAGCAGAAGTAAAAAAAAAACCACTGAACTCTTCATCAATGTTAACTTCACACACACAAACACACACACACCACACACATACACACACATACACACACCGCTGCACGCGCGTGCGTGCGCGCGTGCGCACATTAAATCTCTATATATCTCTCTCTCTCTAACTAACCTTCCAGTCTCCTTCTAGGGTCGTCTGGTATCACTTAAAGTGGAAAGACGTTAAAATTGAAGACTTACTTACTTACTTACTTACTTACTTACTTACTTACTTACTTACTTACTTACTTACTTACTTACACTTACTTACTTACACACACACACACACACACACACACACACACACACACACACACACACACACACCTCTCTCTCTCTCTCTCTCTCTCTCCTCTCTCTCTCTCTCTCTCTCCAATAAATGACTACAGCTGGGTACCTCTCCCGCCAAAACCACGTCCTATTTTCAGCAGACTGACCACCCAGACAGCGTTAACATAGATGGACTATGCTTCCACTTTGACAGTGAGGAATCTGATTACAAACCTCACGCCTTTTCAATACGTCCCTTAAATGTACCACCCTTTTTGTGGCCATTTTGCCCAAAAGAATAGCATCACACAATTTCTCTTGCGAATTCTCTATCATCCGCTGTTTACCCGTCTGGATTGGCACAAGATGATTGAAATTGGAATATATTATAGTGGTGGTGTATTGGAAATATCCATATCATTTTACCATTAGCTGGTGCATTTAAGCATCTTGCCAGACGGATTTTATTTGATCTTTTTGCACTATCAATGTTGTTCATTTGGTAACATTTATTTAAGCCAAGGACTCTAGCACGTACGCATTTTCTCTGTCCTCTGTCTCTGTCTCTGTGTCTGTCTCTGTCTCTGTCTCTGTGTCTGTCTTCTGTCTCTGTCTGCCTGTCCGTCTGTTCTCTCTCTCTCTCACACCACACAACGTACACACACACACTACACACACTTTACACCACACCCACACACACACACACACACACATACACACACACATACACACACACACACACACATACATACAACACAGAGCCACAAACAGTTTGAGGCCACAAAAAAACGTATTCAAACGCAATAACATCAAATCGAAATGTATATGAGGAAAAGTGTGTATGTATGTATGTATGCAAAACCACCAACAGAACGGTATATACAAATAATAATTTAGATCTCTCTCTCATTCTGATCTTCTCTGATCTCTCATCTACTCATCTCTCTCTACTATCTCTCTCTCTCTCTTTATCTCTCTTTCTTATATATATATATATATATATATGTGTTGTAGTGTGTGTTGTGTGTATACTGAGAACTGTTATCAGATACCAAAGCAGAAGTTGGAACCATATCCACAGCTTTATAAAGCCTGCATGCCTTGGAAAGCGAATACAACAAGGCATTTCTCCCACCAAAAAAAGTGCATCATGCCTTCAATAGAAAGCTCAATCAGGCAGCTTTAACGCAGACTATGCTACCGCTTTGACAATGAACAATCTGATTACCAACCTCTCTCACCCTGGATGTTACCTCTGAAAGGTACTGCAATTTCTCTGCGATTTTGGCCGAAAATAAGGAAGGCCTCGGCCAATTTCCCTGGTGAATCAGTTCGTTTACGCCTTTTGAGAGCGTTTCAGCTGGGTTAGTAGAATCACACATGAAAGGTAGAATCAAATATGAACAGAAGTTGTGAATGATGTGGTGAAAATGTTAAATCATATTCATTCATTCATTCTGGAGTATTGTATTCATTCATTCTGGAGTATTGTTTTAAATGTCTGTTCAAAAATCTCAACTTTGTTCTTTATATCTTTTACATGAATTAGTTGTTACGAGTTATTCTTAACATTGAGCCATGTACACAAATTTATGCACGTATATAAACGTGCACACATATACACACATAAATACACGTACACACGCACCTACGCATACACGCACGCACGCACTCGCACACACGCACACACACACACACAACACACACGCACACACACGCACGCACATATCTCTTGTGTTCATAGCCCCCTGTATTTCCTGCTCTAATAAAATTCACATACACCACTTGCACTATTTTACAACGTAACTTCATACATCGTTTTCAACTTTCCCACAAACTTTTGATAAGTTTTATAGATGCCCTGACTTTGATCCATTTTGGTTTTATTTTACACAGTTATACGTTATAGAGACCAAAGACTACAACTCCCAGGATATTAAAAAGGGTGCAACTTTTGAAAAAAATGTGTTTTTTTTAAATTTGGATTATCTTTGTAGTTAAGGACAGCAAAATTCAGTTTCATTGTTCTGAAAGGTTTTTCCTGTGTCTATAAACCAATACTGATAGGCAAAGTAGACATTGAGCAAAGGGAATATTTTACGGGCGCAAAGGTGAAGTTTAACAGTACGTGACGAACATTTATGTTGCTGATATTGGTGATATAGGTGGGTGACACTGAAGATTGCATAATGTGTGCTGATTGACAAAGGGCTGTCAGACGGCTTTGTGAATCCCAGCAACCGAGATTGAATGTAATGGAGTTGCCGTGCTCTTGAGAGAAAATACTTTATTGGGTAAAGTCTGTACACAGATGTGGATCTATTCAAAATGTCAATGATATACAAAATGTATTAGAGGAAAGTTGTTCACATTGCTTTCTGACTCAAACTTTTTAGATATTATTAGGATATGTTGACTTTGATGATATTATCAGAATATGTTAAATTTGATCTTCCCCTTATTCCAGATGAACTTATAGAAGAGAAGTTGAGGATCCTAGCCTGATGATTATCAACTGACGATACACAGTTGCAAACTGTTATGGTGGTTTATTTCTCCAGCTAACCCACAAAGAAAACATGACGAAATCAGCACATCAGCATTTGATCAGGAAGAGGGGGTCAGTTAATACAACATCTAAGCAGAAGATGAGGAGAGAAGAAAAGGAATGATAATTAACATATTTATGTATGTAATCACAGGCTTATATTAGTGCATGCCTATATTTGCCCATTTAGTATTTTGAATGCATTAGATAATATGTCATTTACGATTTGTCTCTTTGGTCTGGGTTTTTGGGGTTGGGTTTTTACGGTTTTACTTTTCACCTGCGAAATGGCTGGCGTCCACAGTATGGCCTGTGTTTATTGCTTTTTGTTTGCTTGGGTTTTTGTTTTTGAGGGTACCTTGATAAAGATAATGATTAAGAATATGTGTTGTTTATTGTGTTTTGTTTTAGGTGATCTGTATTTTTTAATTCAAAGAAACAATTGCAGCCATTGTATGTTCATTTTGGACTTGGAATCGACTGCGCATGCAAGTTTTGATTCTGGTTAAGATGACAGCCCATACTTTAATCAGCATTTCTGTGAAAATGAGCTATAGACAAAAATAGTATCTTACAGATGGCAGAAAACCAGTTCAGAATATATGCAAAGTTTAAAAAAACCTGATAATATATTTGTCATTTCTCTTGTAAAAATGTCATTTTAAAAACCTGTTTTACCTTCATTTTAATGCGTGTTATCAAACTGAAAAGTGTGTTATATTCTAATCTAAAAGACAGTTTGTGATCATAACGTCGTATTCTAGAAGAACAAACTCAATAGGAATATATGCATTTATTTTTCATTTTGTTTTTTTCTATGACTGCTACTTACTGTAAAAGTAATACTCTCAAACAAGTAATACCTATGGAATTGAAGATAATATATGTCTACTTTTCCTCTCAATATAACTTGATTATGTCAGTTTTTATGGTAGTCTGCGTTATGTAATACTTCACTTATCACCGTTAACATTGCTCTTATAAAAGTTTATATACCATACTTAAGTCTTATCCCTAGCACCTTAAATCTCCAAACTGTGAGAGGGATGCTACACACAACAAACAATCATGCATGTTTTAGCACTCTTATCACCAGTCTCCTGTTATCAAAATAGGACACAAAGCTAAGACAAACATTCTCGGCAAAATAGGCCATTAACAGAAAACAATGCGAAATTTTAAAAAGCGATTTAAACATTAAAATAAAACTTAGGAAATTGTTGAGAAGAGCATAGGATGACGAAAATGACAACGAGTGTTTATAAAACCCCGTTTGCCTCCTGAGGTGAGAGTTGTCAGGCCTTCTTTGTGAAACCTGTCAGCAAGGTTTGAATGTGATGGCACAACAGCTGATTGCAGCCCAAAGATTGAGCAGAGGACAATAGATTGTGGAGGTGCGTTTGACAAGCTTTGTTGAAAACGCTATCAGCAGAACAAAGAGATTATGTCACGTTAAAAGAACAAATAGAGAGAGAGGGGGGGAGGGGTAGAAAAGAGGAGGAGATGGAGAAAGAGAGAGAGAGATGGAGAAAGAGAGAGAGAGAGAGAAGAGAGAGAGAGAGAGAGAGAGAGAGAGAGAGAGAGAGAGAGAGAGAGAGAGAGAGAGAGAGAGAGAGAGAGAGAGAGAGAGAGAGAGAGAGAGAGAGAGGAGAGAGAGAGAGAGAGAGAGAGAGAGAGAGAGAGAGAGAGAGAGAGAGAGGAGAGAGAGAGAGAGAGAGAGAGAGAGAGAGAGAGAGGCAGATGTATTACGAGTCTTCTAACGGAGTGAGGAATGTAAAATTAATACACTTTTAGCCAGAAGGGGTGTTTTAAAATTTCACTAAAAGTGAGTGTTTGAACAGAAGTTTTGTTCAGAAAGTGTGTGGTAACTTTAATGTATTTACAGAGATATTTTAGAATCACTATATAGATATACGCATTTGAACAAGTTATATTAAAAACATTTTCATTATATTCCCCCCCCCCCCCACCCAGTAACTAACTCACAAGATTGTTTTCACCTGCCAGAATTTCGACAAATGACCACAAGGAAAACCATACCACGAGTGTACCGTTTCTCTGACCATGGCGATGGCACAAACGAGAGCAATCTGAACAGTATCATGAAGAAGAAAGCCAGCTTTGGCTGGCAGGCAACCAATAATACGTCTTCAGCACTGAAACTATTCATTGGCTTGGTTTAGCAATGTATGTTCAAGACACACAATCGTTCTATTGTCTCCCGAGTCAAGAGTGTTCAGGTTAACTTAAACATACCCTTGTATTTGTACATAACCAAGCTGATTCGTCGTCTGCTACGTCTTGTAACTCTAACTCTTGTTTTAAAGAGAAAACAAAACCACCTCAATTGACGTAAAATCAAGATTTCCCTTACAAAAGATCATTAGTTTGGTCGAGTTTGGTTAAAGTGTATTGTGTATTACTCAAAAACAACAGCTCAAATGGTTGATTGCAATGTTAAATTAAAGGATAAACACTCATTGCTAGACAACTTGGTACGTAGAAAAGTTTGTGGAAGCACAGTTTATGTTCTGCTAATATATATTTTTTTTAAGTCGATGCTGTCATTGATTGAAATATTACTTTTGAAAATGTACTTCATATGATAAATCTGTCGCACTTTTTCAAGTGTTTACCTTTTGCTAAAGTAGTAGCACTTTAAAAAGGTGCATTGTGTACATAAGTTTCCTTTTGTATAGGTGAACGTTGTTAAAAGTACCAACTCTAATAGCAAGTCTGTTATATAAATATACCATGAGTAGATGTACAATTCCTCAGCAAAGACCAACTAACATCAACT
>CM060321.1:44236617-44239117 GCA_030674155.1 Stramonita haemastoma
ATTAATTGACATTGTGCTGAGTTGGTGCCAGATTTTCAGAAGGTGGGAATCACACTGCCTGCCACACTCCTTCATCGCCATCCTTCCCCTCGACTCACCCACTCTCGCATCTCTCTCTCTCTCCTCTCTCTCTCTCTCTCTCTCTCTCCTCTCTCTCTCTCTCTCCTCTCTCTCTCTCTCTCTCTCTCTCTCTCTCTCTCTCTCTCTCTCTCTCTCTCTCTCTCTCTGTCTGTGAGCTTCTGCAAACGTGATGGAGTGTGTAGTTCTTTGCGTTCGTTGCTCCTTATTCAAGCTTTGTGTGACATATCCTCTAACATGCGTTTTTTTCCTTTTCTGAAAAATAATCTTGGTTTTTAATTTTTAGTCCAAATGCTCACACAGCAACTATTGTTTTATGTGTCATATGAGCGAAAATGCCTTGTGCTGCCGTTAAGCGCCTGACAAGTCGGGCCCAGCGAATCAGACTGTGTGGCATGGGAGAGAAATGTTATCTTTTGAGTCTTTGTGGGTTGTAATTGTGTTTCAGAGTCATTTCATGTTTGAGATTGAGACTGTAATCCACACTTGGTGTTCTGTCTCTGTCTCTGTCTCTGTCTCTTTCTCTGTCTCTCTCTGTCTCTGTCTCTGTCTCTGTCTGTCTGTCTGTCTGTCTCTCTCTCTCTCTCTCTCTTCACAAGCATTTCTTCTTTTTTTTTTTTACAAAAGAGGTCAAACAAAGGTCAATGTTTGTATAGTTTTAGATAGACGGCATAATTGTACTGTACCCTCTAAATTAAAAGTATACCAAAATAACCATTATTGAAAAAAAACAAACAAACAAAAAAAACAGGCGCCCACAAGTGACATTTTTTTTAACAACAGTCTGGTGTCATTTTTGCTTTTGTTTTTGTTTCAGTTTTTTTCTCCTCTCATTTTAATGCGTTTGTGTTATTGTTTTTTGTTGTTGTTTGTTTAGTATGTTGCGTTTTGTGCCCATTCGTGCAGAATGCCTCTCTTCTTAATCCCTGCACTCTGTGTTTATCTTCACACATATTGTCGCTATGGTTTCATTATTCAGCAAGGTGTGTGGGTGTCAGCCTTTTGAGTTCTTTCTCTCTCTCTCTGTCTCTCTCTGTCTCTGTTTTTCTGTCTCTCTGTCTCTATCTCTTTGTCTCTCTCTGTGTCTGTCTCTCTCTCTCTCTCTGTCTCTATCTCTCTCTGTGTCTGTCTGTCTGTCTGTGTGTGTGTGTGTGTGTGTGTGTGTGTGTGTCTCTCTCTCTCTCTCTCTCTCTCTCTCTCTCTCTCTCTCTCTCTCTCTCTCTCTCTCTCTCTCTCTCTCTCTCTCTCTCTCTCTTCTCTCTCTCTCCTCTCGTGCGCGCGCGCCTGACAGGTTTTATGTTACAAGTAAAAAGTTATTATTTTATCAAATTGAATGGCAACCACAGAAAATGAAATAGATTAATTAAAAGAGCAACGGATCCTCTCTGTCTCTCCCTGCTATTTTTTTTAGAGAGAGAGAGACACACACACACACAGAGAAAGACAGAGATAAAAGGATAGAAAAGAGAGAGAGAGAGAGAGAGAGAGAGAGAGAGAGAGAGAGAGAGAGAGAGAGGAGAGAGAGAGAGAGAGAGAGAGAGAGAGGAGAGAGAGAGAGAGAGAGAGAGAGCCAGACAGACAGATAGACAGACAGACAGACAAACAGACAGAGAGACAGAATGAGAGAGAGAGAGATACAGAGTCAGCGAGACAGTGAGAAAGACAGAGAGAGACAAAGACAGAGAGACAGAAAGAGAGAGCGATACAGATAGAGACACAGAAAGAAAGAGAGACAGAGATAGAGCTTGCTGGAAGCACAGAAGGCTGTTTCGTTTCACTGTGTAACATTGCTGCACTGGGGCCGGGCAGCCACAGTCCTGCAGTGAGTGTCTAGAAGCTGAGAGGACAGTGGAACCTGTGCTGTGTGTCCGCTAGAGGAGAGGACACTGGGCAGAGAACAGGGCAGCAGAGAGGGATAGAAAAGGAGCCCCCCTTCTTCCTGATGGTGTCACCCTTAACAATTCTCGCATTCTGTAAAGGAGGAGGGGGTATGGGATGGGGTGGGGGTGGGGTGAGGGTGGAGGGAACCTGCTTGCAAACGGGATAGTCTGGTAGTCAGAGTGATACTCTCATGATCTACTGACCGAGGTTTGAATTGCAGAAAGCCATAGAGATGGAGTCCCCTTCTTCCTGATGCTGTGACCCTTAACAATTCTCGCATTCTGTGAAGGAGGAGGTTGGTGGGGTGGAGTGGGGGTGGAGGGAACCTTCTCCCAAACGGGATATTCTGGTAGTCGGAGTGATACTCTCGTGATCTACTGAACCGGATTTGAATCTCGTTCGAGAGGATTCTTCCTTTGGAGTTAAAATTAGTGCCGACTCCACTCTCCCCTAAAAATCTTTAGGATGAGACTAGAAACTGAGGTCCTGTGTACGAACGCACGCAGAACGTCTTGCGCACACGTTAAAACCCGTTCCGACT
>CM060321.1:44246617-44276617 GCA_030674155.1 Stramonita haemastoma
CCGAGGAAGGACTAACAGTCTTGGCTACTGCAGCTGCTTGGCTTTAGATGCAACCTGTGTTCCTTTTCTCCTTGCTTCAGGCACATTTACAAATGACATTATTTTAGTCTTTTTATTCCAACAGGGATGATGTCTCAGGAGATATAAAAAGCAATGACTTATACTGCACTGAACACTTAAAATGGCTTAGCTTCAGGACAGTCTGTGTAAATGGTATTTTTATGAGGGGTGAAGGAGAGTAATGTCGGTTGAACATTCTTTTATACATACTCTCTATTAAAGTATCTAGGAGTCCCTACATACGAATTGTGTTATAGAATTACATTGCAGTGGTGGTGCTGTGGTGGTCGTGGTTTAGTAGTGGTGTTTAATGTGTTATAGCTGTGTGTGTGCATGTGTGTGTGTGTGTGTGTGTAAATGTGACGTGTATGTATGTGTTTGTGTGTGTGCACTCACGTGTGTGTATGTGTTTGTATGTCTGTGTGCAAGCATGTGTATAAGTGTGTGCGTGGGTAAGTCTGTGTGTGCCTAATGTGTGTACACGTGCATGTGCAGGTCTATGGGCATGTGCGCGCGTATGCCTGCAAGTTTACATGTAAAAGTAGACCATCTCACCACAACATGACCGTACATATACCAAACCATGACTTCTCAGAATCCTGTATTCATTTTTGAACACAGATCACTGGGGGAACTCTAACACAGATTAATTTCAAGAATTTGAGCACCATGCACTGCAAGTTATCTCCAAGAGGCGATGAAACTCTCATTCTTATCCACACCAGTAGGTTTCTCCATCTTTTCCCCCTCCTTTAAATATGCATTTTCTCCCAGCTTTCTGCCTAAGTTCACAACATTACACCAGTGGTGCTGAAGGAAGCCATCCATCCCTGACAACCAGTGAAACATTGTCAACAGGCTCAATGACTTGACAACCAGTGAAACATTGTCAACAGGCTCAATGACTTGACAACCAGTGAAACATTGTCAACAGGCTCAATGACTTGACAACCAGTGAAACATTGTCAACAGGCTCAATGACTTGACAACCAGTGAAACATTGTCAACAGGCTCAATGACTTGACAACCAGTGAAACATTGTCAACAGGCTCAATGACTTGACAACCAGTGAAACATTGTCAACAGGCTCAATGACTTGACAACCAGTGAAACATTGTCAACAGGCTCAATGACTTGACAACCAGTGAAACATTGTCAACAGGCTCAATGACTTAACAACCAGTGAAACATTGTCAACAGGCTCAATGACTTGACAACAAGTGAAACATTGTCAACAGGCTCAATGACTTAACAACCAGTGAAACATTGTCAACAGGGTCAATGACTTGACAACCAGTGAAACATTGTCAACAGGCTCAATGACTTGACAACCAGTGAAACATTGTCAACAGGCTCAATGACTTGACAACCAGTGAAACATTGTCAACAGGCTCAATGACTTGACATCCAGTGAAACATTGTCAACAGGCTCAATGACTTGACAACCAGTGAAACATTGTCAACAGTCTCAATGACTTGAAACATTGTCAACAGGCTCAATGACTTGACAACCAGTGAAACATTGTCAACAGGCTCAATGACTTGACAACCAGTGAAACATTGCCAACAGGCTCAATGACTTGACAACCAGTGAAACATTGTCAACAGGCTCAATGACTTAACAACCAATGAAACATTGTCAACAGGCTCAATGACTTAACAACCAGTGAAACATTGTCAACAGGCTCAATGACTTGACAACCAGTGAAACATTGTCAACAGGCTCAATGACTTAACAACCAGTGAAACATTGTCAACAGGCTCAATGACTTGACAACCAGTGAAACATTGTCAACAAGCTCAATGACTTGACAACCAATGAAACATTGTCAACAGGCTCAATGACTTAACAACCAGTGAAACATTGTCAACAGGCTCAATGACTTGACAACCAGTGAAACATTGTCAACAGGCTCAATGACTTGACAACCAGTGAAACATTGTCAACAGGCTCAATGACTTGACAACCAGTGAAACATTGTCAACAGGCTCAATGACTTGACAACCAGTGAAACATTGTCAACAGGCTCAATGTCTTGACAACCAGTGAAACATTGTCAACAGGCTCAATGACTTGACAACCAGTGAAACATTGTCAACAGGCTCAATGACTTGACAACCAGTGAAACATTGTCAACAGGCTCAATGACTTAACAACCTGGTTTTTGATTGGCTCAAAAACAGACAACATAGTCTTTGATTGTGTTATAGACAAATAGTCTGTCTTTTAATTAGGTTAAACACGAGTTATGTACAGTTCTCAGTGCCTTGGCACTCTGGTGTTGGCTGTGGTCTGTGAATAGTTTCTTATTCCTTAACGCAGGCTTGCAATCTACATTATTCTAACCATTCTGCCAACAGCGATGGTCATCTTAGAAAAATATGGAGGCTGGGACTCGTATATTACTGTTCTTCCCAACTAGCACTACAGACCATTAAAATGCACAGTGTGCATAATATCTTATTGACAGGGAAACACAGAGGTGACTCATAATCTTTAACAAAGTGAGGATGATACCTTTTTGGGTAAATCAACACTCTTCATTTCACTGCAAAGTGGCGTGGTGGAAACTAGCTTATTGTACGGTGTGAGGTGATGCTCATGGTGTGGCCCGTTGGGGATGGGGTGGTAATTGTGGTTGCATTGGCGGGGGTAGTATGTGTGTGTGTGTGGTGTGTATGTGTGTGTGTGTGTGTGTGCGCTCGCGCGCGTGTGTGTACACGTATGTGTGATTGTATGTGTGATTGTGTGTGTGTGAATGTGTTTGTGTGTGTGCGCGTAAGCGCGTGCGTGTGTGTATGTACGTGCATGCGTGAGTGTGTTTATGTGTGTATGTGGGGAAAAGAGAGAAGGAGAGGAGAGAGAGAGAGAGAGAGAGAGAGAGAGAGGAGAGAGAGAGAGAGAGAGAGAGAGAGAGAGAGAGAGAGGAGAGAGAGAGAGAGAGAGAGAGAGACCTCTGAACTCTGAAATGCTTTTAATGTACTTCGGCCATAGGCCACAATACAAGCAACAAAAATAAAGAAGGTGGGTGGTGGCGTGGTGATGACACATTTTCTTATAATAACTGTCAACATGTACATATAATCAAATAGTAGTGTACATACGAAACATAGCATCATCATCACTGTCATGAACCCAGTTGTCATCTCTATCCTTTCATCATTATTACAGTTATGCGCGCACTTGCACTCACAAATATACACACACGCACACGCACACGCACGCGCGCACGCACACACACACTCCTCACATACATACCTCAGACACAGGCACACGCACGCACGCACGCACATATACACACATGCCCCCAAAGTCCTTTGGTATGAGACCACAAGAGAGAAGAGAAGAGAGAGAGAGAAGAGAGAGAGAGAGGAGAGAGAGAGAGAGAGAGAGAGAGAGAGAGAGAGAGAGAGAGAGAGAGAGAGAGAGAGAGAGAGAGAGAGAGAGAGAGAGAGAGAGAGAGAGAGAGAGAGAGAGAGAGAGAGAGAGAGAGAGAGAGAGAACGTTGGCATGAGGGTAGGAGATGCCCATGTTAACATGCAAAGATACTCCCACCGATCTGTAAGTTTTCAAGTAAGGAAAGATAAGTTAAAACAGGACCCACTCAGTCTCCTGGCCCCATACAATGAAAATGCACCGAAGCAACCAACTTCCCAGACACCATTATTTTATCCACGAATCACCGAGGGAACTTCAACATCATTTGAAGGATTTACATGTAGTAGAAACTGTACAAGAAGTGATAAAAATCCCATTTCCCACCCTCACGTGTAAGGGTTTCCGTCCTTTGCATCCTTAAATTTCCATTTTTTCCCCAGGTGTCTGCAGGAGTTTACAAGATTTTACCAGTGATGTAGAAAGAAGGCATTCATCTCTGACAACCAATAAAACATCGTGTACAGAGTCAAGGCGTAATAACCTGGCTTCTGATTGGATTAGAGACAGACAGCTTCGCTTTTGATTGGATTAGACACATATCCTTTTTTTGAAACTCAGTTATATATAGTTCTCTTCACTGCAGCTCTACAAGTTTGGGTTGCATAGTGTGTGTGTGTGTGTGTGTGTGTGTGTGTGTGTGTGTGTGTGTGTGTTTCTTATTTAATTCGGACTTGCAGACTACATCATTTTAGTCCTTTGGCCAATGGAAAGAATAATCCCAGAAGACTTGGGAGTGAATACTTAGTTTTCACTGCACTTTACCCCAAGCGCATAATCCATTAGGATGACTGTTTAAAATACAATTTCATAAGGGGTAATGATGATTTGATTTTGAAACTCTTATGCAAAGGAAGCCAAATACCTTTTTGATTCAAACGAAAATGAAATCAATGCATTTGTTTTTCTTATTTTTCTTCTTGTTCTTCTTCTTCTTCTTCTTCTTCTTCTTCTTCTTCTTCTTCTTCTTCTCTTCTTCTTCTTCTTCTTCTTCTTCTTCTTTATATAGAGGATAATGGAGTAAGTCATTCGGATGAGACTATTAACCGAAGCCCGGTGTTTGAACGCACGCAGAACATCTTGCGCACACATTTAAACCCCGTTCCGCCTTTGGAAAGATCAGGCCATTGTGTGCCGGTAGGAATGGATGACAAAATTATAAAATAAAGACCACATGCACACAGGTGTCGTGTTTAGACACCATCCCTGAGGAAAAATCGGGGAGTTGGAGTCCCAGGGCGGCTCGGGGCTGTATATAGCAACGTTCTGGCGGCTCCTGCGACGGTACTGGAACCATTGGTATGGGCGATTGCCTTTCCAATGGATTATTCTTGGGGCGTGGAGAGGGGGGTCTGCTGCAAGGGTAACAGCTTGCCCTCCATACCCAGGCTTTGCGCTCTAAAGGCTAGAGCGCAACTCCATAGTCTTCCGAGACTGATGAGTTCCTACTTACTAACAGAGTAAGCACTCGTGTGGCTTTTTTACATCAAGTCCCCGTGTGTATGCAGATTTGTAAATCTTGTCATCTATTCCCACCGGCACACAATGATTTACTCTTACGAAAAGCGGAACAGGATTGATTAACGTGTGCGCAAGATGTTCTACGTGCATTCCACACGGGGCCTAAGTTTATAGTCTCATCCGAAGGACTTTTGGGTGAGTGGAGTCGGCACTGATTTAACTCCAGGAGAAAAATCCCCTGCCTAGTTGTAGGTGCATACTAGCCTATGTGTTAGTGGTGCTTGTAGTATGGTGTTTGCGGTAGTGGTGATAGTGGTTCTGGTAGAGATGGCCGTGGATATAAGGTGCTGAAGGTAATGTGTGTGTGCATGTATGTGTGCATGTGCACGCGCGCTCAAGCGCGTGCATGTGTGCATGTAAGTGTGCATGTACACGTGCGCTCAAGCGCGTGCGTGTGTGCGTGTGCGTGTGTGTGTGCGCGCGCGTGTGTGTATGCGTGTGATTGCGCGCGCGTGTGTGCATTTATGAGTATGTGTGTGTTTATGTGTGTATGCGTGTGTGTGTGTGCAAGTGCGCACGCGCATGCGCGTGTATGCATGTACTTATGTTTGCGCGAGTGTGTGTATATGTACCTATGTGTATGTGTATGTGTTTCTGTGTGTAAGTTTTTGTATGGGATGGTGGTGGAGGGGGAATAAATGTAGAAATGCACTCAATCAACCCATTTCTCAATTTCTTATGTACATAAATCATGTAAAGATGGCTAACATCCTTTGGAAGATTTGTGCATCATACACTATAAGTTGTCTGAAGGAAAAGATAAAACTCCCATTTTCCACCCCCATGAATAATCTTCTCCCTCAATACACCCCTTTAAATGTCCATTTTCTCTAACGGGCTGCGTGAGCTGACAAGATTGCGCCAGTAATGCAGAGGAAGGCCATTCATTTGTGACCACCAATATAACATCGTCTCTGGGGTCTCTAGCCTAAGAGCATTTCTTTTCAAATTGAATTATAGACAAGTCTTTTTTCTTAACCCAGGCCGAAGGTTTTGTCAATTATTAATGTAAGCAAAGTGCTTAGGTCTATATCATTTTTTTATGCTTTAATGTGTTGTATTTTTTCATGTATAACGATCTCTTGTCATGACAACTTGTACTCTCCTTTCCAGGGAAGAATCTGAGGTAAAACTATGACTGCCTATATGTCTGGTTATTTGAGAACAGTCAGATGTTTATCTTTTTTTTAAATTCAAGAATTAATTTAATTTATATACAGTTTGCACTTGTAATGAAAAAACACGCTAGTCATAGTCTATACGAATTTATGCTCGATTTCTGCAAATTTCTCCTTTAGTGTGCATGGTTGTCCTTACAGCTGCAGTTAAGTGATTTTTAGTTCATAATTGTATTGTGGTTGAGCCTCATCATGTTAAACTGGGGAACATCTAACACCTGCAACGATAATGCAGCTCTCACATCCTTAACATCCATGTTTGAATTAAAATTTCTGGGGGTTTTGGTCTTTATTCGGGTCAATAATATACGCCATTACAGAAGTGTGTGTGTGTGTGTGTGTGTGTGTGTGTGTGTGTGTGTGTGTGTGTGTGTGTGTGTGTGTGTGTGTGTGTGTGTGTGTTTTACTTTAAAGCGTACTTACATTTCTGAGATCATAAGAAATTATCAAAGAGGTTTGAATAGGTTTCATAGGGAAAAATCCACAAAAGTCTTGGTAGCTTTCGTATGAAAACATAGAAAATAATGTGGAAAATACAAGACATCAACACGTAGGAAAATGAAATCTTGCTGTTTTTGTACGTTCCCTAGCTTAACACCCTGAGGGTCGCTCAAAAGATGTAGTCTGAATGTTTTTCATTAGCACACGTACGCATTACAATAATGTTCACAAAACTTTGTGTAGAACGCGAAAAAACATTTCAACGAATAGTAATGCACATAATAATAGCATATTCCGATAATCTACATGTCCGTTATCAATCGATCAGTTAATAATCCGATTATCAGTTAGTCAGTCGGTCAGACAACATTTGAACAGTTTGATTTACAGAAAAAAATTGGAAAAAAAAAAGGCAAAAGATAACAGCAATCAACGATTTCAATGGACAATCTGTTTATAAAGACTATCAGTGTTTTTCATAACTAAATATAATTTTTCATAAACATTATCTTCCGAGGCTGAAGGATTCCTTAATTATATCAGTAGAAATAACAAACAAAACAAAAAACCCCCCACCAAAACCCACCAAGAAATCATAAACTATTTCATTATGTACTATCTTATACCCTTTTTTTGTTTGTTTGATTATGCCATTGTAAGAGAAATTACAGCATATGAATTCAGCATAACAGAATGTGCTCCACAAAATCATGATCATCATCTGTAAACCACCTTCCATTAAAAAAGTAAATTTAATAGAAAAAGGTACTTTCAATGTCGCGTATACTTTCACTTTCGTTGATTTTCATGAGGTAAAAGTATCAAGCGCTATCAATCTTTCTATAATTACATCTGTGTGCGATTATTATCATTATTTAGAGTTTTATTTCGAGAATGATGGAAAAAGTATTCACGTGCTTTGTTGTTTTTTTTATACATCCAGCCCATGTGTGTTTGCAGTTTTGAAATTTTGTTTCTTCCTATTCAACTTGGGTGGAACGACCTACCTCGACGGAGGGCGGAGATCGTGGGGAGTGAAGGAAGCTGGTTTCAAAATCTTCAGTTGTGCCCCCACGGTCCACGAGACTAAGGGACAGGTGAAGGTGAAGCTTTTTTTTTCATCCATTCTCACCACCACACGATGGCCTAATCTTTTGAAAAGAAGGACAGGTTTTAACGTGTACACAAGATGTCTGCATGCGTTCAAACGCGGGGCCGTGTGTGTGTGTGTGCGTGCGTGTGTGCATTTACGCGCACGTGCGTGCGTGCATACGTGCGTGTGTGCATGTGTGTGCATGTGCGTGCGAGCGCGCGCACGAGGCGCACGCGTGTGCAGCGTGTGTATATGCCTGCGTGTGTGTTTGCGTGCGTGCACGGGAGCGCGCGCGCGGCGTGTGTGTGTGTGTGTGTGTGTCCCCGCGCCGCGCCTGTGTATGCTTGTTGTGTTGTGTGCGCGCACGCGCACGCACGCACGCACAAGTGTGTGTTTGTATGTGTATGTAAAATGTATGTATTTTGTGTGTGTGTGTGTGTGCGCGCACATGTGTGTACGCTCGCTCTTTCACATAGTTTGGAGATTTTTATGAACAAAACAAATGGGGAACAAAAAGGAAGTGTGTTGTGAATTGTAACTTTTATGGATAAGGTCACAATTTGTTGACAATTTTGAAACTTTTTATAATGACAGTTTCAAATCCTATTAAAAAAAAAATTCAGATCTTTCTCTTTTTTCAGTCAAGAATTAGTTCAATTTATATAAATAGTTAGCACTTGTAATGAAAAAAAACTCGCAGGTGATAGTCTATACGAATTTATGCTCGATTTCTGCAAAAGTAATTTATTTTGGGATTGTTTGTTCTTTGTGTTTATACGTTTGTTTTATTTTTTAATTTATTTATTTGTTTTTCTCCTCGGCTGAAGCTCCAAAGGTTACGAATGGTGTGACTTTGAGTATGTGGCCGTTTTTGTCCCACCTTTTATGCTACTGGGTTCAGAATTTTGGAATACCAAATTATTTTGCGTGCTTTTGAAAATGTCTCCATCAAATGACAAAACAGAGATTAAGATAAAAACATGTTTAAGGCTGGGCAGCAAGGACAGGCACAAAATAAAAGACAGTTAACACTCAGGCACCAGAAGAGAAGAGAGAGAGAGAGAGAGAAGAGAGAGAGAGAGAGAGAGAGAGGAGGAGAGAGAGAGAGAAGAGAGAGAGAGAGAGAGAGAGAGAGAGAGAGAGAAGAGGAAAGAGGAGAAGGAGACAGACAGACGACAGAAGACGACAGAAGGAACAGAGACAGGACAGACAAGAGACAGGACAGAGAGAGGAAAAGAGGAGGAAAGAGGAGAGAAAGAGAGAGTCAGAGAGAGAGAGAGAGAGAGAGAGAGAGAGAGAGACGTCAGACAGACAGACAGACAGGTTTTTTTTATGCATCCGGATCATGTGCACATACTCACACTTTTAAACATACACAGTAAGTCATGAAAAGCTCAAAGACCTTGGTCAAGTTTTTGTTTTATTTTTTGTATACTTTTAAAATTTTAAATAAAGCAGTCTAAGGGGAAGGGGGTTCCGATTTTCTTTTGTTTTATTTTAGCTGCGAGCCGGCTACCCAACCCCACTCCACTTCTTTTTTACTGAAGGGGGAGGTAGGCTTTTCCCAATGCTCTGACCAGTACTAACACCATGACCAACCAACTGACTTATGTTTGCTTTTGAAATATCACACCATCATCTAAAACATTTCAGATCATTTTGGCATGTTCATTCCGCATACTTTTTAAAACAAGAAGGACAAAAAGCTTCTTATATCCTGCCATGTTATCTTTACAGTCAGAAAGCAGACATCCTGAATGGTAATGGCATAACATTAGCTCGGACGATACTAAAAGCCAGGTCCCATGTGGCAAACACACGTAGAACATCTTGGAGACACGTTAACACTCGTTACTACTTTTGGAAGAGTAGGCTATTGTGCCGGTGGGAACGGATGAAATTTTTTAAAAACTGTATACAAACGGGAAATGGATGTAAAATGCAGACGAGTGCTTATTCAATTGTATCGAAATAAAAGAATTTATCAAAATAAAGGAGGAAATTTACTCAGAACACATTTTTTTGATAAACGATAGTCAGTTGAGTAGTCAGGTGCCAGTGGTGTGTGCTCACCATTAGTTATAAAACTTAGATGTACACTTTATCAATTATACAGGACTTTGTTATACAGGAAAAAAACAAACAATACTGTTTATAGAAAACATTTTTATTCCATCTAAGAGACATGCAATATTTTCCTCACTCATTCATTGGACAGTTTATATCATTTTCTATCATCGCAATCATGACAGTAAAATAGACCTGTAAAACAACATTTGGACATTTCCAGATGGATTCTGTGTGCTAACAGAGCAAGAAACAACTGGTAATTCTTGCAACCCAAAAGCAATACAAAACTTACTTGCCTGGAACTGTTGTTTCAATTCACTTCAGTGGTAGTAAAATCAACTGGAAAGCAGCTTTCAATGCAATATCGTATTTAAACAATGCACCCAAAACATAATATTTTGAATAAACATGGACATAATGGTAATATATCGGTGGAAATAGGTGGATAAAAACTACGTTAATAATTTCTATATAAACAGCGAATTGAATAACTTTTCAAAACTAACAATATTCAAAGTTGCGATCAGCAGAAGAGAAAACTGAGAAGCTAATCGCTTTAGCTACTGACATTGTTATCGATCTTTACTGAAATGTATCTTTTTCTTTTACTTGAAAAAGTATTACTGCAAAGAACCAATCCAATGCAGCTAAGTGTTTCGTACAACTGGTTGTCAACGGTTTACAACCAACACTTACAAAAAACCACGCACAGTTTAAGCAAGTTTCTGATTTTAAAAAAGATTTCATTATGCACCACAAAGCTTAAATGCAGAAGGCTGACACAAACCAAACCATTAAAATGTAACAACGTATTACGACAGCCAGCTGCTTCGAGTCACACATTACTGGAAATTTTGACTACACTTATTTAAGTAAAGTTCCATACTGGCAGACTAGAAGCACACACTGTCAAATAAGCTACACACAAAGGTCAAATGCAAAATGGAAAAATGAATCATTCAGAATTAGGCACTGATCATTTAAATCTTTCCTTTAGTTTGCGATATAATCAAACTATTTTTGTAAAGCACTAACGTTTCTCCCCTAACTTTTAAAAGTTCTTTCTGGTTATTTTTCTTTAAACCTTTTTTGGTAAGTTTTTGCTGTTTTTGTCACATTTTTGGACCTCCAACCTTTTTCTCCACCGTTTTTATTTTTGCATTTTTATCAAAACAAAAACCAAAGCAAAAAAAATCATCACCGAAAAAACAAGATATGATCAATACATTTGTACCAATAAGGAAATCAAAACAGCTGATCAAGGATGTAGATAGGTTGGCCTCTTAATGGCTGGGAATAACTTGACCCGAGTAATGGGCATGCCCCTTTACCAGGAAAAGCAAAAGGCAAGAATGAAATAATGGTAACAGGACATGCCAGTGTAAGATGTCTGCAAGTTTAATCTATAGATTGAATGCAAAATGTTGATTCTGATGTAGCACGGAATGCCTTATATGAAAAAAACATAGAACAACAACAACGCGGAGCACAAATGCACAAGAACCGAAAGACACACAGTACGCACGCACGCAACACCCCCCCTCTCTCCCCCTCCACATGCACCCCCCCCCCCTTTTCTCATCTCCATCGTCTCTTTCCCCTGCACCTTGCACCTCCAATAAATCCTTAATCCTTAATGCTTCCAGACCTCTATCACGCCCACTATTCTGTTTTTTCAGACTAAATTCTTTGTATTACATGCATCCCCCTTTCAAAAGATTATCAATCGCATTCTAAAATCAGCACCTCTACTTTGTTTTTAAATTTTAAAAAATGATTTCACCACCCACCCTCTCCCTGAACGTAAACAGACAATATTTCCTTCCCCTTCCTCCATTCTTTTACACCTCTTTCCCCATCCCTATATACCAGAGCATTCTACCCCCCCCCCCCCCTTCTTCACAGCACCTTTTCCTATATTTTTAGCACCCCTCCTCCCACCAACCATATAGAAAAAGTTTTAATCCCATCCAATCCTGCAGTTTATAGTCTCACCGACCACAAGGCTGTCACCTCGTAAACGGTTTCAAATCTCGGATAAAAAGTGTGGAACTAAATATTATATCAAAAAAAGGGTATGATTGATTGATTTTGATTTATTCTTTTATATCTATGATAATGGGATAAGCACTCTTGTGCTTTTTACATCCAGTCCCCGTGAATATGTATTTGTAAATATCTGTTCCACCGGCACACGATGGCCTACTCTTATGAAAAGCGGAACAGGGTTTAACGTGTGCGCAAGATGTTCTGCGTGCGTTCGCACACAGGGCCTCGGTTTAAAGTCTCACCCGAAGGACTTTTGGGGAGAGTGGAGTGTTAACTTCGGAGAAAAATCTCAACCGGACTCGAACCCCGGTCGTCAAATTGCCAGCGCAATGTTCTGACCACTAGGCTTCCATATGAAAGCAACTCTGCTGCCCTTCCTTGTATCAACTCTCTGGCCGACCGTAAGAGTTGGCCCTGACTGTCACCCATATTGTGGGAGGGCCCAAAAAGGTGCGCATGAGAAAATCAAAACCCCATTCCTGAAAACCAACCTTTGTAGTAACTAGGATATGAAATTCCGATTCTCTCAGAAAGTTAAAAATATTGTCCGATAGAACATCGCGAAAAAATATCTTTAGAGACTGCAAAAAATGTTCCAGCCTAATATCTAAGACATCTGGACACTCCAGAAGCAGATTCTTGATGATTTAAGCATCTTAAGTCACACTCCGTGGGGTTCCTTCGCCATTGAGCAAATGAACGTTTCAGATAAATGATCAGCCAATGTGTCAGCCTATACCAGCCTATCTACCTGCCTTTTGTGTCCACACGGGGGGCCGAAGTTAGAATTAAGGTTAGTGTAAAAGGTTCGTGTTAAAAGAGTTAATATGGGGTGAGGGTTGTCTGTCAGCTGGTGGTCTGAATGTTAGAAGGGATGTGGACACAATAGCACTTAGACAAGTGATATGTAGCTGTAGACACAATGGTACATAGCTAGCAATAGAATTTAGCTATAAATTAAAATAATCAGTTGTGGCAATAGCTAAAACTGTGCACTGGATTTCGGTGTCCACAGATTTCCATTTTTTCTGTCAAAATGATTTTAGGCCTAAGACATTAAAAAAAAAAAATCCATTAAAAATAAAATCCGAAAATAAACCATGGGGAAACAAATCAGTCAGCTAGCTTTTTTTATTTTTTTTATCTCCACTGCTCTATTTGTACATCTATACTCCTCCTTCCTCATCGCGGTTCCAGTCTCGGTCAAGAGGGTTTTTCCTCTGGAGCTAACATCAGTATAAACCGAGGTCCTGTGTGCTAACGTACACAGAACATCTTGCACACACGTTATAACCCGTTCTGCTTTCCGAAAGAGTATACCACTGTATGCCGGTGGGAACCAATGGCAAAATTTACACAAAAAAACCCTGCCGACACATAAGTACTGGAATCAAAAAAGCACATGAGTACTTACTCCATTATCCTCGATATAAAAAAATTCCTTTTAACCGAATTTCTCCATCCCCCAGCTACTCCCTTCACACACACACACACACACACACACACACACACACACACACACACACACACACACACACACACACACACACACACACACACACACACACACACAACCGCGTGCGCGCGTACTTGCGTGTACGTGTGCAAATCATCTTTCATATCTTGTTTGATTGCTGCTTCATTTTTAGTTTGTCTAGGGTTGTTTTTTTTATAAGAGGCTTTTTGGGGGGATTTTTTCAAAAAAAACTAGATAGATGGCTTGATAAAACAAAGCAAATTTATTGCTTACTCAATGTGGCATCTGGAAATAAACTTTTGACTTTGACTTGACAAATTGTACATAATACTCTAAACTAGTTATCAGATCTGCCGAAATAAAAAAATAAAAAACAACTTATCTAAAAACTTGAACAGCTGTCTAAGATCTTGCAATAGATTTCTTAATAGAAATCCAGATTCTTGCTTCAAGTCATCTCATGAACAGGCTACTTTTCAAAACAATATTTCACAGAGGTGGGAGGGGAGTCATATATATTTGTTTTACCACATAGTTTCTACTCCAACCAAAATCAATGGCTATTTAACTGCATATTTTCGATATTGCAATTTTCAGGTACTTTGCTGCCTAATGACCACCAAAGTTCCGGAACACATTTCCTTTTTCCGTAAGGGTTTATTCTCTTATCTAAAAGAAATAAATCTATGCCAACTATACAAGTGCAAAGCATCAGAGGGCAGCTTCTCTTAAACTTTTTTCTTCGTAATTTGATCTGGTTTACTTTAGAAAAAAACAAACATTTTAAGTCCCTCGAGGTCATACTAGAGAGAAAAAACATTTTGCAACCAATCTATACATCTTAAAAGATGAGTTGAAAAAACCCTTCGATATTCAAACCTTTGCAGCACATAAAACAATTCACATGAAGTCAGTTTTCTTCAATTTCAAAATAAACGACCTTGTTAACAGAACTTACTAGTTTCTTTAGATGTTAAATGCCAATAGCATAGTGCGCTAATCTTTTCTTGGGGCAACTAATGGGCAGCATTAGTATTCGATAGTATAGAATTCGATATTCTACATATTCGATAAAAAAAATTCTTAAAATCAATGTAGAAAAAACACTAGATATGTCTCACTATGCAGAATTTGCACATTTTAATTCGAACAGCATTCTTGCCTATACCTCTATAGCAGTTATGCTTACTACTTTACCTCGTTTACGTAAAACCATTAAAGAAACATCTTTGTCTTTTTAATTCTTTTTTTTCTGTATCAGTTTGTATTTCTTTACCCACCTTTTATGTCTTTTTAAGGGGTGGTTGTGGTGGGGAGACAACTTTTTCCATTTTTTTTTTTTTTAAAACAAAACTGTTTACCGCTGAATTTTACTTATAGCGGTGGTGTTGGAATTTTTTTTTTTTAATCTTATTTTATTTCGTTTCTCTTTTTTTTTTTTTGGGGGGGGGGGGGAAGTTATTTTTGTTAAGCAAAACTTTACCACCCAAGTTTACTTACTTTTGTCTTTACTGGGCATTAGGTGCCTTATATATTTCTCATAGGCAACAAGAGCAAACTTTAAAAAAAAAAAACGTTTTCCCTCTATTGTGCCTAACGTCTACAGCAGTAACTATCCTAGAGTGAGATGCATGCTCTCTAAGAATGATGACAACTCTGTATTCTTGTCTGGGTTAGCTGCTCCTCCATGGCTGGTGGCATCCTCTTCCTCCTGTGCTGATGTCTCTCTCCAGGGCAGGCACTGTCCCTGTCCTTCAATGACTGTGTTCTTGATGCACTGGTCTTCCACAGTCGTGAAGTCTGAAGATCTGAAAGCAAAATGTAAGGGGTGTAGATATTCTATACTAATTTTTTGCTAGCTCCACTCACTCATCTAGCATTTCATTTTAAATTCATGCTATTTAAGAAGAAAAATGCCTCAGTGACTGCCATGAAATTCTAAACTGGAAATGCTTATGAATTAAGTTGGACAGTTTTAAAGTAGCACGCCAGCGGCACCGGGTTTTGTATGTCTTGAAAAGAATTTTCTATTTCTTCTTCTTCTTTTGTGGCGTTGAACTAATTTGTGATAGCGATAATGAGATAGATGCTGAAAGAGAAGGGTTTTCCTTTCCCTCTTCTTACTCATCGACTTTTCTTCCACTTGTTCTGTTTAAAAAAAAATTCTGGTTATTCGTTTTAGTTACCTCAAAAAGAAAAGGGCTCGACTGGGCCCCTAGAATGTGCCCATAAAAGGGAGATTAGAGATTTTGGACAAGAATATTGTCGTCACAAGTTTTATTTGATAATGACAATTGTGGATGAATATTTTAGGCGTGTGGAGGGTGGGGGGTGGAGGGGTGAAACCCTTCCAACATCGCGGCGTGGTTATGTGACGAGAACATTTTTTATTTTGAAAACAGAAATCCCGACTGAATAATAAAAGTGTTTGTAGCCAAGTGTTGGGGCCATTAAAAACATATTTATGTAGAGGTCGTTTGTTATGATTCCTATAGATCACTGAAGACCTAAGACAGTGTTTGTATTAACTGTAGTACGATTATGTTTGAATATTGATGTAAAATACAATAAATGTGAAAAAGTACTTAATTACTATAAATTATGGAGAGCTGACGTAACTTTGTTATGGTCGTCATTTATTATTTATTTATTTATTTATTTATTTATAAATCATTACTCTCTCATTTCGAAGATAATAGAAGAAACATGTGGTTTACATCTAGTCCCTATGTGTATACAGTTTTGTCAATTTTGTCATCCCTTCCAACTGAAGCACAATGGCCTACTCTTCCGAAGAGCGAAACAGGTTTTAATGTGTGCGCAAGATGTTCTGCATGCGTTGGTACACGGGACCTTGGGGAAGGACTTTGGGGGAGGAGGGGGGGGGAGTCAGCACTGATGTTAACTCCAGGGAGAAAAATCCTCTTGAACGAGTTGTTGAGTTACAGAAGCATATGCAGAGAATCTACAGCCCTTTCACTGTCAAGGTACTTAGAAAATAAATAGTAAACTGATGATGTACAGGCCAGTCCCTACCTGCAAACAATTTGCTGTGGCGCCCGCATCTGTCCTTGGGCATTGGATTCCGGTACAACAGCTCCTGAAAGCTGAATGCTGAGATCAGCAATCTGGAAAATCCTGGTATGTCTTTTCACTTAAATATTATGATTTAATCTTTTGTGTGAATCAAATTTACTTGCTCAAGCATTAGAATATTTTAACTTTTTACCTTTAATCGGGTTTGTTTGCTTAAACAGAATACTTCAATCCCTTTGCTTTGAATTTCATTTATTTTGCTCAAATATTAGAATCAATTTATTTCTGCCCAGTGTTGTCAGGTCTAATGTATGTGCTTAAATAGAAGAATGGCTTAATCGCTGTGCTTTGATTTGAATCTTCAAAATTTATATGCTGTCACTTCATCGGAATCCATTCAGAATTACGCAGACATCATTTCTGAAGTTGGAATACGGCTGATTTCATGGTCAGCCAGAAAGGTTACATACGAAAAATGTTAGTTGGCGAACTTTGTGGAGCGCCAGCCGAAAAACAAAAATAAATCTACTCGAGGTTTCTCACCTGGCTTTGAAGAAGTCTGCCACGTGCAGGTACCCCCTGTGTGCAGGTACCCCCTCTGTGTGCAGGTACCCCTGGGTGCAGGTACCCCCTCAGGGTGCAGGTACTCCCTCTGTGTGCAGGTACCCCCTCTGTGTGCAGGTACCCCCTCTGTGCACGACAACACGACGTCAGGGATGGAGGGGGGAGAGATGCCAGGAGTGTAGAGATGCCAGGGGTGTAGAGATGCCAGGGTGTGGCGCTGTAGAGATGCCAGGGGTGTGGCGCTGTAGAGATGCCAGGGGTGTGGCGCTGTAGAGATGCCAGGGGTGTGGCGCTGTAGAGATGCCAGGGGTGGTGGCGCTGTAGAGATGCCAGGGGTGTAGAGATGCCAGGGGTGTGGCGCTGTAGAGATGCCAGGGGTGTAGAGATGCCAGGGTGTAGAGATGCCAGGGGTGTAGAGATGCCAGGGGTGTAGAGATGCCAGGGGTGTGGCGCTTCACGGGTCAGCTGCAGGGCCTCCAGCTCTGTGTGTGTTGCTGTTTGACCTGTTAGCAAGGGGAGCTGACATAGTGTGTGGTGTGCATGAAAAAAAGTTCCTGCGAAAGACAGCGTGTGTCTCTTAAGACTGCTAGTACTATGTTGACTTTCTTTTAGTGTGCAGTATTTTTTGTGAATTTCTGTTTACTGAGGAAATAAAGTATGGGCATTGGTATTTTTTTTTGTACCACTTGACTTGAGCAGCATGCCACCTCTCGTTCAACTCCAGGCGTAGGAAGGCATGGCATGCTGGCTTGGGAAACAGCTCTCTGTTGACAGTGAACATTGGGCAAGTATTAAGTATATCAAATCCCTCTTATTGAAATATAATTTTTATAGCCCCTCTCAGTTCAGAGGCATTATAAAGGCTTCCCCATCTTCAGTTTTGAAGTTAGAATTTTATTTAAAGTCACATTTGATTACTGAGAAATGCAATAAAATTAAGGGATGTTTGACAAATTTAATGATAAACTAATTGTAACAGTCTACTGTTAAATTTCAGTCAAAAATGGAAGGAATACTTTTTGGCTTACATGTCACGATGTCGAGCTTCATCAATTTACAGAAGATTTATTTTACATTTCGTTCTCAAACTTTTAAATTTCACCAATGTTATCAAATTTCAAAGTGGTCACTGTGTTGAGAATTAAAATACACGACAGATCATAAACTATTAATTGGTCTTTTTTTTTCTCAGAAAAATGGAAACAAAATTGCACCTATTCTGCATTGTTGTCAGTTATTGATATAGCAGCAATTCATTATCTTCAGCAACCCTAAATCATAAAGAAATGAACCTTTCATAAAATAGAGCTAAAAAACTAAATTGCGAATGGTGCATTTAAACCAAGCAGCTCAACAGTGGCCGTACAGTTTCCAATGTACTTACGTATGCAAGGTCTTCATGGAGCATGTTCCGCAGCCCAGATGAAGTTCACAGCCCTGAAGAGGATTCTAAAGACCTCCTCCCTATATGATCCACATGACGATTTAAAACCGGATTAGGACCCCTGTGACACGAAGGATTGGACAGAGGGACAAAGATTGTCAGTTTAGGAAACACTAGAGGACTGGGAGGGGGTGACGGAACCACAACCCTCATGAGCTCTGTTGTTTTGCAGGTGGGTTTGCGGACACCAGGATCACTGTCACCGGGATTGCTCTCCTTTGGGCTCTTGTACAGAGTCCAACCACATCCCCTGTTCTTTGAAGACACGGAAGTTGGTTTGGATTGGTTTTAGCAAGGGGACGGGTTACTATGTTTTGGTTTATTATATTTATTGTGGTTTTTTCCTAGTTGGCTTTACTATTTTTATCTTTATTAATTTCTATAAGTTTATTTTTTTTATGTTAGTTTTTAAAGTTTTATTTCTTACTTTTATTCTCTATTTTATTTTTGTATTCAATTCTATTTTATATCTTTTTAGCAAGGAGAAAGGATGCAATCCATGAAATTTGGCGCCCAGTGATCATTTCAAGGTAACTGTTTCGCGTTCGTCATATTTCGATTTGATGCCAACGCACTTGACAGGGTAGGCGAGTCAGCGGAAACGCAAGCCGGACACAGAACTTCGGGGGACAATCTGGATTAGAGCATGGGGAAGTGTGAAGATGAGACACGAGTCTCTTCCCTTTGTGAGCAATGTCAACGCGTTTCGATTATCGTTCTTTTCTCAACATGCCCATGGGTAGTTGTAAGGCAGCAGCTGTTTAGCCAGTGGTGTGCTTGCCTACCTCTCTACATTCAGCTTTCGGTCCAACGGCAGATTTTCGGCAGATGCTCACTGCTCTGAAAAGTCACCCCTGAGTGTTTCCGATGTGGCCAGTGCCCGATACAGACTCCGCTCTGTTGCGGACGTGTCAAATATCTATCGGAGTTCGAGCTCAGTCCTGCAGGATCTGGAAGCATGCAACGGTCTGCATGACATCGACACGCGCAAGGGAAACGCAATATCCCCATTTTGAAGACTAAAGCATCTCAAGTCTCCGATCCCAAGAGAACAAAACCCTTCAGGGCCTTGTTGAAGGTTTCCTTTTCCCTCCATCCTCTATCCTTCCCTTACAGGGGGCCTTGACAAAAAAGAAAATAATCAATCATGTGGACATATAGCTCAGAGGTCTTGGCTCATGGATTCGTTTCACAGCGTTGTCGTCATAGCGTCTGTGTGAGAAGGTCCAAGAAGGTTGGGAAATGTCTGAAGATGAACACAAACATTGTCTAATAAAAAGCAAAAGTATGCTGTGGTGTGGTGTGCTATAGTGTGTGTATGGTGTGGTGTGTGTGTGTGTGTGTGTGTGTGGTTTTGTGTGTTGTGTGTGTGTGTGTGTTGTGTGTGTGTGTGTTGTGGTGTGGTTTGGTGGGTGGTGGTGGTGGTGGTTGGTGGTGGTGGTGGTGTGTGTGTGCGGCGGTGTGTGGTGCATGTGCGTGCGTGCGTGTGTGTATGTGCATGTATGTTCAGTGTGTGTGCGTATATTTGTGCGTGTGTGTGCATGCCTACTTGCGTATGTGCGCGTGTGCGCGCTAGTGTGCATTTGTGTGTGTGTGTGTGTTGCGCGTGTGTGTTGTTCGACTGGATAGATTACGTATAAAATTGATTGCAAGGACAATATAATAAACAAACGAAAATATCTAAAAGCTATAACAAGAAGAAAAACGAAAACGGCATAGAAAAAAACTAAATTAGGGAAGGCAAGCACAACATAGAGAGAGAAGAGAGTTAGATAGATGGAGAGAGAGAGAGAGAGAGAGAGAGAGAGAGAGAGAGAGAGAGAGAGAGAGAGAGAGAGAGAGAGAGAGAGAGAGAGAGAGAGAGAGAGAGAGAGAGAGAGAGAGAGAGAGAGAAGAGAGAGAGAGAGAGACAGACAGACAGACAGAGACAGAGACAGAGAGAAGAAGAGAGAGGGAGAGAGACGAGACAGAGAGAAGAGAGAGAGAGAGACAGACAGAGACAGACAGACGAAGAGACAGACCGACAGACACGAGAGACAAGAGAGCGAGTAGGGAGGGGAGGGAGGGAGGAGAGATAGAAGAGAAAGAGAGAGACAAGAGAGAGAGACAGCAAGAGACAGAGACAACAGAGAGACAGAATAGACACACATTAAAAGAGATTAATACAGAGAGGAAAGACAGACAGACGACAAAGTGAAGTCAATATGTAAACTTAAAATGATTAGGATTTCGGTAGCAAAATAACACACTTACTATTCCTGTTTCAGTTAAAAGTTTAAAAATTGTTGTTTATCTTTGATTTTAATACGAAATATTTTGCAGACCAAATGCCAGATAATCCCAAGTGATGCAGTATATATGACGTTAAAACAGTCGCATACGCAAAACTTATCACCATTGGTAAACTTGGGTGGCTGTGTGTGTGTGTTGTGTGTGTGTGTGTGTGTGTGTGTGTGTATGTGTGTGTGTGTGTGTGTGTGTTGTGTGTGTGTGTTTGTGTGTGTGTGTTTATGCGCGTCCGTGTTTGTGCGCGTGTGTGTGCATGCCTATTTGCGTGTGTACGCGTGTGCGTGCAATGTGCATATGTGTATGCGTGTGCGTGCGAGTGTGTTATTCCACTGGATAGATTACGTATAAATTGATTGCAAGGACAATTTAGAAAACAAACTTAAAATCTATCTAAAGGCTATAACAAGAAGAAAACGAAAACGGCATATATAACTAAATTACGGAAGGCAAGCACATAAGAGAGAGAGTGAGGGGGCGATGGGGGAGGGAGGGAGAGAGGAAGAGAAGAGAGAGAGAGAGAGAGAGAGAGAAGAGAGAGAGGAGAGAGAGAGAGAGAGAGAGAGAGGGGGGGGGTGAGAGAGGAGAGGGGGGGGGGTGAGAGAGAGAGGGGGGAGGAGAGAGAGGGGGGGAGTGAGAGAGAGGGGTGGTGAAAGAGCGAGGGAGGGAGAGAGAGAGAGAGGAGAGGGGGGGGAGAGAGAGGAAGGACAGATGAGAGAGAGAGAGAAGGCAGACAGACAGACGCAGACAGACAGGACAGAGAACACAGAAAGAGAGTCATACAGAGAGAGAAAGACAGACGACAAAGTGAAAGCATACTATAAAACTAAAATCGATTAGGATTTTGGTAGGCAAACAATGACACCACCCTTACTTTCCTTCTTTTAGTCTGACCGTTTAAAAAAAAATTGGTCTTCGTTTTTTCTCGATTTAAACACTTAAATATTTTGGCAACGCAATCACGGATAATCCCGAACTTTGAAATGCGGCTAAAATATTGACGGGTAAAAACGGTGGCATCGCAAACCTTTACCATTGATAAAACCTTGGGAGTTCTAGCAGAGGAACGTGAAATACTAAGTTGAGTTGGTCTCAAAAGCTAAAAGTGTAAGCTTAAAGCTGAAATTCGTAATGTGCTTGAATTTCTTTTTCAGATCTAAGGTTTTTACAGTAAAAACTGAAAAGTGAGACTGACCTCAAACAAAGTTAAGGCTTTATAGTAACTTGCCCCAGTAGTCTAAACAATTCACTGTAGCTCCTGAATGACCCCAAACTCCAAACGAGTCAAAGGACAATTCAAATCAGAGGCGAGGGGATTGCTTGGTAATCTTGCATCAGGATAAAAATTTTCTAGTCTATACAAATTCTATCCTGAATCTTTTCCATGCAACAAAAACTGTAACTTTACAAACCTTTTTATTTTAAGCATGTAGTTATAATTATTAAAGGACAGATATGTATCATACACACGAACACCAATAATTTTGACTTACCTGTAGCCTCAGGTCAAAATGACCGGACAGCGACACTGGTGAAGGTCTTGCCCTGTCGCTGCTCTGCTGAAGTTGTCTTTGTCACGCTCAGGTGAGCAGTGAAGAATCAGCAGGCCTGGGCTGGTCAACACAGCGCCCCCTCTGCTACTGAGTGAGGAGAGTTGTTTTTCACGTGGTTTTCTGATCGTGAGCACTGACTTTGCAAGATCAGTGTTCAAGCCTCTCTCTCTCTCTCTCTCTCTCTCCTCTCTCTCCTCTCTCTCCCTCTCTCTCTCTCTCTCTCTCTCTCTCTCTCTCTCTCTCTCTGTGAGGGGTGGGATAGCATTAGTGGTTAGAACATTGCGTTTCCGAATCTAGTGGACTGGGGTTCAAATCCGGGTTCAAACCACGCCCGAGACCTCTCATCAGTGTCACATCCTTTCTCCTGAAAATTCCTTGGTGACACATAGACCATCGCCTTTCTAACTTCTGATGGCTAAGAACACACACCAGCCCATCCCCTTAACACGTTCATCACCAGCAGAAACGGTCACCAGGTGTGGTTGGGAAAAAGGTCCCGAAACCAGACAGATGAAGAACTGGATGCAGAACAAGACTGTACCGACCTTGACAAGGCTTGTGCTGCAGAAGTCTGAAAACAGATCAGCCTGGAGCAAATTATCAACCAACGCGTCCTGCGTCTCCCCTTCCGACAGCCATCTTGGACAAATGACACTGCTGATACTGATGCTGATGATGGTCTCAGTCCCTTAGTCATCAGTCAAGCTGTAATTAATTATAATGTAGATATGTTTGCAACAAACAAATAAATATATGAAAAGCAAACATGACAGCAGCAACTGATTACAATCGAAAGTTTTTTGCAAAGTTTGTTTTTATTTTCAATAACATAACACGTTTTATTGTGATAGAAATTTATAATTCAATATCAGATGTGAAAAGAGAAACCATAGATCTGCTTGATCCGTTTATCTTATTCCCGCTTTTGATTGTTTGATTATGTCATTGTAGGAGAAGTCACAGCATTGGAAGTCAGCATAATAATATTGGCTCAACACAATCATCTGTAAACAATCTTCCATAAGAAAATACATTTCAATGACAAAAACTTTTAAATTTGCTTTATGCTTTCGCTTTCATCTGCTGATTTTCAAAATAAAGAAAAGTATCAAATGTGACATTTCACCACATGATGAATATGCATTGCACCAAATGTCATAGTTATTAAAATGTTATAACTTGCAATAAAAAGGCTATTCATTACAGAAATCATAATAAAAATCAGACAATTCTATTTAAAAACTATTACAAATTGAAATGAGATACTGCAGGAATTAACAAATTGAGAAACAGACAAGATTTACATTGTGCTTGGTAGTCAGACTAAGGGCTTTGGTGTTATTAAGTGCGTTTTATAAGCAAACAATAAAAGAAAAATTAGCCCTTAATACTTCAATGCAAGGTAGAAGAATAGCTATAGTTGTATAATCAACCAAACTCTCGAAGTTAACAACCTAATTCCCACATGCCTAAAATGGCCCCTAGCAGGAAAACGGTTCAGGTGCTAAATGACTCATTTTGTGAGGGAGCGTCACAAATGTTATCCATCTTTCTAAAATCAACCGAAATGGGAAAATAAACAGAGGACAGAGGTCTTATTTTGATTGAAAACTGTTTTCATTTCTCTGTCATTTGATGAAGTCAGAGTGGGAAAGGTCTTCAAACATCCACTTTTTCACACCATTTTGCTGTCCGTCTGTCAGTGTTTTGTGATGATTAGCTCAAACGTAAAAGAAGCCTTTGCCATGGTAATAACCGTAAAATGGATTTTCTGTCAGTAACTGAGTGCATTTCAAATGAATGGAAACGAAAAGGAACTGGGAGACTGATAAAAGATCAGAGAGAGAGAGAGAGAGAGAGAGAGAGAGGAGAGAGAGAAGAGAGAGAGAGAGAGAAGAGAGAGAGAGAGAGAGAGAGAACGTACACTGTGTACCCCAACTACTCATAATAACAGTACTGCAGTGCAGGGGTATCTCCCGGGCACCAAGGACCAATGAATATGTACCTCAGCAGTCAATTTCACTTTCTTCTTCCCATTCTGCTGTATTCTCACCTGGTCCAACAAATATAAGAAAAGGTAGCAAAACAAAGTTATACAAATCAGCCCGTAACTTTGTAAAACAATATTACATTCATTACAAAAGCGATAATGCGATTTCGCTCTTCCTCTGATAATCGGAGTATAGCTTCCTATAATTATGGCAAGGCAATGAAAACAGTCCTATAATTATCATGCAAGCTTCTCATCCGTTGTGGGTTCTCACAGTGGTGTCCAGGCGTGACGATTTAGAATGCATACTCTGGGTACCTGCCCTCTTTAGGGTCAGGGAAGGTAAAGCAGCGAGGGAGAGGAGATGGGCACCGTCCTCAACATGCTGGCCCCTAGAGAAGCTGAGGTCTCTGATGCCTCGCTTCCCTACGACCAAAAAGGTTGTGGGACACCTTTACTTTCTTTTTCTTTTATTTTTTTTTTTTAACTCTGGAGGACTCAAAGGGTGCTAACCAACAAAACAATCACTAAAAAGTAAAATGAACATTAGCAACAATAATGGTTTACATGACCAAATCAAAGATATTACACACTTAAAAACATCCCCATCCTATCCTACTGTTTTCTCTTGACAAACTCTGATTCCACGAAAAGAGCTTAGGTGCTAGTCTCTCCTCAGAAAATAATTCCAAATTCAGGCCATCATTGAAAACTGCTCTGGGTGCCCTGTCATTTATGGATGTGGGCAGGGGAAAGGTTGCTCAGCATCCAGCTCTTCTTGCTCCCTTTTTTCTCTCCTCATCTGTCAGGCTTTTTATGATGATTGCAGTGGTGGCAAACGGGGATATCTCCGCTAATAATAATTGTTAAAACGGATTTCCTGTCAGTCAGAGAGTGCGTCTAGAATAGATTAAGATGTGTGTGTATGTGTGTGTGTGTGTTGTGTGTGTGTGTGTGGGGTGTGTGTGTGTGTGTGTGTGTGTGTGTGTGTGTGTGTGTGTGTGTGTGTGTGTGTGTGTGTGTGTGTGTGTGTGTACACGTGCATGTGCGTGCTTTTGAGAGAAAGAGAGCTATGTATAAAGAGAGAGGGAGAGACAGAGACAGAAACAGAGAGACAGAGAGAGAGAGACAAACGCTCACAAGCACATACACACACAGACACACACCATCAGATATATATATATATTATATATATATATATATATATATATATATATATATATATATATATATATATATATATACAGAGAGAGAGAGGAGAGAGAGAGAGAGAGAGAGAGAGAGAGAGAGAGAGAGAATAGAGAAGAGATCCACGATCGAGATTGAAGAATGATCAGAAGAGAGTAGGGAGAGAAATATTGATTTGATTTATTCTTTTATATTGAGGATAATTGAGCATCAACACTCTTGTGCTTTTTTACATCCAGTCCCGTGTGCATGCAGTTTTTAATGTCATTCTGTTCCCGGCACACAATGCTCTACTCTTACGAAAAGCGGAACAGGATTTAAAAGTTGTGCGCATAGATGTTCTGCGTGCGTTCGCACACGGGGGCCTCGGGTTTAAAGTTCATCTCGAGGACTTGTGTTGGGAGGTGTGGAGACACGCATGAAGGTTAACTCCAGAGAGTAAAAAATCACCACACCGGAAATCAGAGAGAGAGAAAAGCAAGGAGACGAAAAACAGAAAAGAAGAGAAAGACGATGAGAGAATTATAGAGAGAGAGAGAGAGAGGGGGGAGGGGAGGTAGATATAAAAATAGGAGAGGTAAAGAGATAGGAGATAAACACACCCATCACACATTATTGTAAAAGAAAAAAAAGAATCAACTCAGAGTGATTACTAGAAAAATTAGCTGTATAATTATTTACCTAGTGTCTAGCGCTCTAAAATATTATGCTTTTATATGTATCGTTAATGCTTCTTTTTTTTAAATAATGAAATAAATTTGGCATAAAATGTGCATTGTTTTTAATGAGTTATTGAAAAGTGGAAGGGGATACCATCACAGTATTCACTTCTTTACACAGTCATCTAATCTGGATGTTTATGGTAGATTGATAGCTCACGAAAAGAGGACAGCAGCATTATTACCTCAATAAAAACAATCAGCCTAGTAGGTAAGGGGACTGCAGCAGTGTATGACGAAATCGAATAAGCTGTTTGAAAGACGAAGCTACGACTAGTCATCAAAAATGAAACAGCAGCTAAGAGTTCAGTAATCTCTGCCTATTAATTCGTGTGATGCTAAGGTTATTGATTAAAATCAATTGCCTTTGCCAGCTGCTCTCTGCTACATAACTAATAACATTCTACATCCTACTTTAGTGTTTTATTGGCTTTGTGAACATTTCTTTATGAATGAAAACTGCGTATTGGTATATTTCATTTGTAAACAGTTCAAAGATCTCGAAATTCATAAAAAGACAAAAAAGAAAAGCCATCTCATTTTGCTGTGTTATTTCTTTAATATCTAAAAGGCAAATTATCCTAGCACACTTACAATGGACGGGGGAGAGGGGGTGCCTATGGCCTAATAGTCAGAGGGCTGTGCTTGTTATTTGACGCCCCCGTCTGAGCCACCTCTGGGACACATGTTTGAAAGATTTCTTCCTTGGAGTTAAGATCAATGCTGAATCCAGTCCCCTGAATTTCTTTGATTAAAGTTATGAATAAGCCTAGATCTTGTGTACAAACACAAGCAAAATAAATTGCACACAGATAAAATTCCAACCTACCTGTAAAAAGTGAAAACCATTGCATACCTGTAAGAATAAATGGTGTTTTAAAAAAACAACAACAAAACACAGCACATGCACGCTTGTGTCCTGTTTCGAAATCATCCTCAAAGTCAGATTGCAGCTACTCTAATGGTGTGCAAAAAAGGTTGCATATGTATTAGTGAACTTTGAAGTTTTAGCTGAGGAACAAAACTAATCCTTGTACACAGTTTTGGTCTGCATCTCTTGAGGGGTTTACATTGATGGGGTATTCAAACTCTATGGAGGCGCAGGCTATTGCACACCTCAACCTAACTGTGACACCTTCTTTTGGCCTTCTTGAACATCTTTGCCCAACTTAAATCCTGTTCCGCTTTTCAATAAGAGTAGCCATCGTGTGCCGGTGGGAACGGATGACAATATTTACAAAACTGCATACACACGGGGACCGGATGAAAAAAAAGCACATGATTGCTTATTCTGTTATCCTCGATATAAAAGAATAAATAAATAAGTAAATAAATCATTATTTTTTTCCTCAAATTGATAAAACTCAACATGTTATATATCAAAGTAAAGCTTATTTTAAGTCCATTTTGTATTTGCCAAAATGTTTGTCTACAGGTCTTCAACGTTTTGTTTTTTTGCCTTAAAGTTAGTCAGTGAAGATTAAAAACTTTCAACTCATTAACAGGCTTACTTCAACAGGTATAAAATTATCCGTCAGCTAATCCACAAGAAAGAATCACATTGATTCACTCACAATAATTTGTCAGAGGCATGGGAGTCACCTTGGAGAGGAATTTGCCAATACTGCCTCTTTCAGAATACATATCTTCCTTGTCACCATTGTCTTTTTGAAAAATCGTCAACTCACAGTGTATAAGATAAGTTCAAAAGCATACACACAAATCAACAGACAGTTAAAGGGAAGAAACTTACTTTAAAGGAAATCAAATCTCCTAGGAGCACAAGTGAACTCCCTTTGATTGAACATGATTGAGCCTTTAAAATTTTTATTCAAAATGTACTAATAGTAGCTGTGACAAAGTACTTTGAGGTGTCTGTGTGTTGTATGAATAGCTACAGCACAATGCCAATGGAAGTATATCTAAGACTTTCTGCTTACAAAGACATGCTGAAAAGACAACAACTGAGTTTAGAATGGATACTTTAAAGACAATGCTTGCAGACTGATAGCAGTGTGGAATTATAGCGAGACAGAGGCAAGGACAAAAAATGAACAATAAAGGAAATCAAGTGTTGATATCCTTTCTGATTCAACATATGGAGTAACAGCAAACATTGTATGTAAACATTTCAGCATTGCTCTCCCATTGCAAGTACTTGGGTGGACATCCATTTATAAAAAAAAGGACAACTGATTAGATCTCTCACTGACACAATATATCAGTTTAATTCACCTAAATTGTACTAACGATACATAGCACAAATTGTCAATTGATTATGGTTGCATTATGCATTAAACTAGATGCAAAAAAAAAATCAACAAAATGCCAGCATTGATATAAACTTTGTTTTTCGGTAGTTTTATGGTACATGGTGAACACATGGTAAAGTAATTCTTTGCTCTTAGTTTTTGTCATGCCTCATGCCAATATTTAGTAACTATTGCTGTGTTTATGTCTGGAAGATGATATCTGCAAAATAACATTCTGGCTGAAATATGTAAGGGGGAAGGAGGGGATCAAAGAATGTAGAAAGATGATCCTGAACTGACATTTAGTAAAAATAATAATTATATTCGGAACAGATAAATCACCAAATGGTTAAAAATAAGCATGGAGTGCATAAAAGAATAATATGTGTCGTCAATGTAAAAAGAAAAGATGATATTAACTGAAGTTTAGAAAAAATAAAACTATTTGGAACAGATACATGACAAGCAAATTAAAAATTACCACAGAATGAATAAACAAATAAATAGGAATGAATTGAATAACGAATAAACAAAAAAGAAAAAGTATGTATTGAATTAATAAACACATTGCATAATGCTTAAATAAATTTGACATGACAAACTGAAATAAAAACAAAAATAGAATAACTAGAATTAAAAAAATATATATTGTGACATAAGATTAACTGCACACGAGAAACCATTTTATTGGGATCAGGACTTGGGCGTTTCCTAGAAATTAATTTCAGATGGGATGATATCCCAAGCATGATCCCTCAACCCAGAAATGAACTAGATAAATCAGCCAGACACCGGAATTGAGTGAAGTGTGATGTAAAATTATAAGCGATGTTTGTTTTATTTATTGGTCATATTCCGTTCCTGTGGAGATATGAGCTCTGCCATGTTCAGCTTGTTCACCCACACACTGCCTGAAAAAATTGAAGCAGTGCATCACCGAATCAAAAAGTTAAGAGGAAATCAAATCAAGATCGCCGGCACCGTGATATAATATTTTTCTTCATTGAAGCAAACGAGTTCTCATCAAGTTTCAAAGATGTGTCTGACTGTGGCTATTCCGAGAAGCAACAAAACAAAAGGAAAGGATTCAAAGTATTGACCTTTACTGAAAATGGTCATTTCTTTGCTGAGGATCAAGTAATGCTACCAGTCATGAGCTATGATGCTTAAAGTGCATTAGATAGGAGCACAAGTTCTTAGCATCACTCATCTGACTTGATTTTAGCTTTCTTTCACACTTTTAATTCTTTTCTTGCTGTAAAGATAGCATTTTTTTTTCTGCTGCCAGGGATACATTTGGTATTGTTTGTTGTAAAGCTATCTCTCTCTTCTCTGTCTCTGTCTCTGTCTCTGTTCCTCTGTCTCTGTCTCTGTCTCTGCTCTCTCTCTCTCTCTCTCTCTCTCTCTCTCTCTCTCCTCTCTCTCTCTCTCTCTCTCTCTCTCTCTCTCTCTAAGGTATTATCCTATTGTTGGCTGAGCCTGGCTTGTTAGGTGCTAAACGGCAGCTCAACGCATGTCTACTCATATGACAGACAACAATGATTTGCTGTCTGAACGTTCAGTGAAAAAGAACACCCCCCCCACACACACACCCTTCATACTTGAATACCTACCTACCTACCTACCTACCACTACCTACCTAC
>CM060321.1:44286617-44304117 GCA_030674155.1 Stramonita haemastoma
CTACAGTCTCTTTGCTAAAATTCGTGGTTTTAAACTCCCTGGAAGAGGTGAATATGCTTTAAAAGATTAATCATATCTACTCACTTATGTTTTTATTTATTGATTTATTCCTTTATAGAGTGACAGATAGCGAGAATCAAAGACAAAGACAGCCACTTAGATAAACAAAGACAAACACAGACAGACCGAGACGGTGAGGGGACAGAAAAAAAAACCTGAAAAAGATTGACAGAAAACCATTTACAAACAAATCAAAGGCAGGAACAGATACAGACACAGACAGATACATACATAGAAAAGAAAACAGAGAGAAAGAAACCAAAAAAGAGTAAGACAGAAAGCTAGACCTAAAGGAACACAAGAAGACCCGGAAATTTGATTTTGTATCAATGAGCATTATCTGGTAATTGAAGATGTCAACCTCTCCAACATCACGGGTAACTACTAAAGTCTGGAACTGCAACCAGAATAAGTGAATCAGCTGTAAGCTGCCAGCCACGATTCAGTGACTGTGTTATCGGCAGTGCTGGTGTGTGTTGGTGCGTTACACAAGGTTAGGGGGCCAACGTTTTCTTCTGCTGGTATGTAAAAGTAGTGTGGGTAATGTCGCTAATAAATTTACTGATTCATCTTACTTTTAGATCACTTAGACTTGTACAGTTGGTCGTGGAAAAGAGTGAGTGAGTGAGTGAGTGTGTGTGTGTGTGTGTTTGTTTGTGTGTGTGTGTGTGTGTGTGTGTGTGTGTGTGTGTGTGTGTGTGTGTGTGTGTGTGTGTGTGTGTGTGTGTGTGTGTGTGTGTGTGTTTTCGTGTGTGTGTGTGTGTTTTCGTGTGTGTGTGTGTGTGTGTGTGTGTGTGTGTGTGTGTGTGTGTGTGTGTGTGTGTGTGTGGTGTGTGTGTGTGCAATGTACATCTCTAAATGCTGCATTGAATGCAGTAAATGTAGCTTTGAATAATACGCTGAAAAATTATATAATATGCAGCTCTGAATGATACACTGAATATGGAATATGTAGCTTTGCTTGATACACTGAATATGGAATAAAGCTCTGAGTAATACGCTGAATAATCATGGACTATGCAGCTCTGAAAAATACGACGAATGGTTATGGAATATGCAGCTCTGAATGATACACTGAATGATCATGGAATATACAAGCCTAAATAATACAGTGAATAACCATGGAATAAGAAGTTCTGAATGATAAACTGAATATGGAATATGCAGCTCTGCATAATACAGTAAATATGGAAAATGCAGGTCTGAATATTACACTGAATATGAATATGCAGGTCTGAATGATAAACTGAATATGGAATATGTAGCTGTGAATAATGCACGGAATAATCATGGAATATGCAGCTGTGAATAATACATTAAATAATCATGGAATATGCAGCTGTGAATAATACACTGAATAATCAAGGAATGTGCAGGTCTGAATAAAACAGAATAATCATGGAATATGTAGGTCTGAATAAAACACTGAATAATCAAAGAATATGCAGCTGCAAATGATACACTGAATAATCATGGGATATGCAGCTCTGAATAATACTTGAATAATCATGGAATGTGCAACTCTGAATAATGCACTGAATATGGAATATGCAGCTCTGAATAATATACTTAACAGTCATTGAATATGCAAGCCTAAATGATATGCTGAATAATCATGGAATAGTAAGTTCTGAGAGATAAACTGAACGTGGAATATGCAGGTCTGAATGATACACTGAATGGTTACGGAATATACAGCTCTGAATAATACGCTGAATAATCATGGAATAATAAGTTCTGAGTGATCAACTAAATATGTAATATGCAGGTTCGAATAATACACTTAATATGGAATACACAGCTGTGAATAACACACTGAATAATCAAGGAATATACAACACTGAATAACACCCTGAATAATCATGGAATATACAACTCTGAATAACACACAGAATAATCATGGAATATACAACTCTAAATAACACACAGAATAATCATGGAATATACAACTCTGAACACTACACACAGAATAATAATAATAATAATCAAGGACCATGCAGCTCTCAAGGTGCTATAATTATAGCCTTGTCCACCATGGCAGCTCAGCGAGATTGGAAGTGGAGCTGAAGTGGTCAGTAAATCAGCAGTGTGAGCTGACAGGCAGAAACCAATCACTGTGCTGACTGCAGTGCTGCTGTGTTGCTGGTACAGTGCGCAGGGCTGCAGGGTCAGAGCATCGTCCTACATGCCAGCATGTGGAGAGATGGTAAAAGCGTGGTGGTGGCTTCTACATTTCCTAACAGGTTCCCTATATTATTGGATCCATCGAACTTTGCAAGGGTGTGTGGGGAAACAGTGTGTGTGTGTGTGTGTGTGTGTGTGTGTGTGTGTGTGTGTGTGTGTGTGTGTGTGTGTGTGTGTGTGTGTGTGTGTGTTTGTGTTTGTTTGTTTGATTTGATTTGATTTGATTCATTCTTTTATATCAAGGTTAATGGAATAAGCACTCTTGTCCTTTTTATTTACATCCAGTCCCCGTGTGAATGCAGTTTTGTCAATGTCATCTGTTCCCACAGGCACACGATGGCCTACTCTTACCAAAAGCGGAACTGGATTTAACGTGTGCGCAAGATGTTCTGCGTGCGTTCGCACACGGAGCCTCGGTTTAAAGTCTCATCCGAAGGACTTTTGGGGAGAGTGGAGTCAGCATCGATGTTAACTCCAGGACGAAAATATCCTCGATCGGACTCGAACTCGGGTCGTCAAATTGCCAGCGCAATGTTCTGACCACTAAGCTATTCGTCTTTGTGTGTGTGTGTGTGTGAGTGTGTGTGTGTGTGTGTGTGTGTGTGTGTGTGTGTGTGTGTGTGTGTGTGTGTGTGTGTGTTCGTGTGTGTGTTTGTGTGTGTGTGTGTGTGTGTGTGTGTGTGTGTGTTTGTGTGTGTGTGTTCGTGTGTGTGTATGTGTGTGTGTTTGTGATTGTTTGTTTGTTTGTGTGTCTTTGTGTTTGTCTTTGTGTGTGTATGTGTATGTGTCTGTGCTTGTGTGTGTATGTGTATGTGCCTGTGTCTTTGTCTGTGTGTGTTTTCTCTCTCTTCTCTCTCTCTCCTCTCTCTCTCTCTCTCTCTCCTCTCTCTCCTCTCTCTCTCTCTCTCTCTCTCTCTCTCTCTCTCTCTCTCTCTCTCTCTCTCTCTCTGTCTCTCTCTCTCTCTCTCTGTCTGTCTGTCTGTCTTCTGTCTGTCTGTCTGTCTGTCTGTCTGTCTGTCTGTCTGTCTGTCTCTCTCTCTCTCTCTCTCTCTGTCTCTCTCTCTCTCTCTGTCTCTCTCTCCCCTCTCTGTCTTTCTCTCTCTGTCTCTGTCTCTGTCTCTGTCTCTTCCTCTCTCTCTCTCTCTCTCTCTCTCTCTCTCTCCTCTCTCTCTCTCTCTCTCTCTCTCTCTCTCTCTCTCTCTCTCTCTCTCTCTCTCTCTCTCTCTCTGTCTCTCTCTCTCTCTCCTTCCCAGATTATTCTCCAGATTCTATAATGCAATTATGGCTGACAAAAACCCATCAGCAACAGTTATTGACACAGACGCTTTCTTTAGACCCTGATTCCAGCAGGATGATGCAGATAGTTTGATACCTCCACACACAAAAAAAGCTCAGACAACTCCAGATCTGACAAGCCCTTTCTGAGTGTCACAGATAACTGATTAAGTGGTGAAGGCAATTTCCCTGACTGTCACAATCCCGGCCACTTTTATGTGGAAATCTCTTACAAGGTTATGATTGCATTTATCAGTTTTTCCACGAAGCAGGAGCAGAAGGTCGTGCAGATCATAGGGAAGAAACGTTTTGATTTGTTCAGGGTAGTGAGTGTTTGGTGCATTACCCAGAAATCATGTTTTTTTTTTTTTCTTGTTGTTGTTGATGTTGTTGTTGTTAATGTTGTTGTTGCAGTTGCAGCCTCATTTTCTGTAACGTTCCTGTCTTGATGTTTCTATGTCACTCATTTCGATCTTTCTTCCCTAACCATATTCAGATTTGTTACGTTATGTTCTCTTTTTGTGTGCGTTGAATATGGAGTGCAAACATAGGCTTGCTTTATTGTCTCATAACAAAAACTAGCACTAAACTACAATTTAAGGCGTAATGGGCAGTGACAAAAATATGAGCACAACCGGGAGGGAACCTACATTTCTCAGTGTCCAGGCGAGTTCGACACCTCTAGATAATAGATCCCACTGGTCCTGCAGGACTGCCCCCTTTTACAAGAACCTCATTGCAGAAGACTAAGCTCCTAAAGAGACTGATGGCTGGAAAGATCTTGGGAGCCCTGAGGCATGTCTTCAGCAGACTGTGGTATTTACAGGGCCTTTGGGGCTTCCATCCAATTCAATCCAATTTGCCTTGCGGACAACAAGGGTCCCATGTCAAGGCTGTCACCCGGTTAACAACGACAGCTCAGTCAGATCAAAGCTGCAGAGCTCTATACAAATTAAAGCACCAACACTAAAACCAGCTGTTAAACCCCTCTTCGCTTCAACACACCTCCTAAACATAGAGAGGTCAACCTCGGACAGTTTCCAAAGCAGATACGCACACAGAGAAAAAGACTGAAATTATAGCTAGCACAACCCAAGCTAAAAGCATTACCAGTTGTTGATGTAACCAAACTGCAAAGCCTACACATTGCTTTAGAATACTTTGTTGGGGTTCTTATCGTCCATTACAAACATCTATCATAACATGATAATTATATCCTCCATTAAAGGAGAACAAAATGCTCGGAAGATGGAACACTGCTCCCTTAATGGCGAGGTAGACACACAAACATCTATATCATTACGTGCATATCATCATGTGCACTTTTAAGTGTTCCCAAGCTGGATGAGTGAGACAGAACGCATAATCTGAATTAGCACCGATGTGTTCAAACCGGAGAACGCTAAGCAGCAGAAACAGCAGCAGCAGCAGCAGCAGAAACAGCAGCAGCAGCAGCAGCAGAAACAGCAGCAGCAGCAGCAGCAGCAACAACAACAACAACGATCTGTCAGAGAGTTTGCTGGCTGATAACTCATTTGGCGGCTGCAATCTATCTTGTCTCCTCAATCCTAGTACATCTGTTCCTATCTTTCCCTTTGTTCCAGGCTTAAAGCTTTTACTATTGGTCACGTTCATTTTTCTGTCAGTACTTCGCTGCATGTTTTTGTTGTTGTTGTTGTTGTTTTTACATTTTTCTGAGCCGGCCTTTATATCTTTCTGCATAACTTTTTTCTGTTCTTTTTAATTATTGTCTGTCTTTAATGCTAGTAGTTACAGTCTTTGCCTTCCTGTCCGTCTGTATATTTCTGCCTTATGTTTTTGTCTGTGTGACTGTCTGCGTGTATTTATGTGCGCGCACGCGCGCACGCGTGTGTGTGTAAGTGCGTGCGTGCGTGCGTGCGTGTGTGCGTGCGTGCGTGCGTGCGTGTCTCTATCTGCCAATCTCTCTGCCTCTGCCTCTGTCTCTGACTGTCTGTCTGACTGTCCGTCTGTCTGTCTGTCTGTCTGTCTGTCTGTCTGTCTGTCTCTCTCATGGGCAGTAGATTGCCCTTGCTGCTATCTCTTTATTCCAGAGATTTCATTCTGCAGACAATCATCAGCAAGCTGTGGGGGACAGTTACCGAAACAGACGTTTCCTTTGCTTCCTGTTTCAATGAGTTCACACGCCAAGAAAAGCCCGAAAAATAACTCCGGGTTCGTTGAGGTCAGCGCCATTTTCCTCAAACGTAACGTAATAGAAATGCCAATTTTCAGCTCTTTTGGTTGATAATGGCTGACTGAATGAATGATCGACAGTGTGGCTGAGTGAATGACTGACTGACTGACACACTGACTGACAGACCGACTGAGTAACTGACTGACTAATTGACTGGTCTATTGGCTGACAAGTTGACTGACTGACTAGTTTGATGAATTAAACTGAATTAAATAGAATGAATTTTATTTAAAAAGGGTAATGGTATAAACAAACAAGCTTTTTTTTGCAGCCAGCTCTCTGTGCAAAAAAGAGAAAATGAATGAATGAATGAATGAATGAATGAATGAATGAATGAATGAATGAATGAATGAATGAATGAATGAGCAAGCGAGCAAGCGAGCAAGCGAGCAAGCGAGCGAGCGAGCGAGCGAACGAGTGAATGAGTGAGTGAGTGAGTGAGTGAGTGAGTGAGTGAAGACGGGAGGGAGGGAGTTCTTATATCCGTAAGCCTGTCCATATTACGACAACGACCACTTTATGGCACAACATGTGTATGCCTATGCATACACACATTATACAGAAAAAGACATTCGTGCACGCGTGTTGACAATACCTGAATCCATGCATACCTGCACACTCAGAATTTCCCATGACTCGTTGAAAACGGCATAGGAATTCAAGGTGCAATCCACATCATGGCAATGTTTGACAGCTTGATCACAATCAGGATTGTCTGGATGATGATCCCATCTCGGCAACTTCATGCCAGCTGAAAGCAATGTCGACAAGGAAACACAAACCGATTTCTGACAATCTGAAAATTGCCATCATTTATAGGGGATGTGAAGGAAAAAGAAGGGGGGGGGAAGGAGATATCAATGGATGGGAGAGAGAGAGAGAGAGAGAGAGAGAGAAGAGGAGAGAGAGAGAGAGAGAGAGAGAGAGAGAGAGAGAGAGAGAGAGAGAGAGAGAGAGAGAGAGAGAGAGAGAGAGAGAGAAGAGAGAGAGAGAGAGAGAGAGAGAGAGAGAGAGAGAGAGAGAGAGAGAGAGAGAGAGAGAGAGAGAGAGAGAGAGAGAGAGAGAGAGAGCTATTTTCTTGTGATTGGAGTGACGTTTGTTTGGTTGTGTGTTTGGTTTGTTTATTTTGTTGTTGCTGTTCTTGTAGATTTCGGTGTTCACTGTGTGTGTGTGTGTGTGTGTGTGTGTGTGTGTGTGTGTGTGTGTGTGTGTGTGTGCGTGTGTGTGTGTGTGCGTGAGTGTGTGTGCGCGCGCTGTGTGTGTGTGTGTGTGTGTGTGTACCTGTGTGTATGTGTGTGTATGGATGTGTGTGTAAATGTTTGTGTGTGTATGTGTATGTTTATGTGTGTATGTGTTTGAAGGTGTGCTTGAATGGGTGTGCGTGTATGCGTGTATGTGTATGTGTGTATGCATATGCATGCGCTCGTGTGCGTGTGTGCGTGCGTGTATGTGTGTGTGTTTGTGCGTGCGTATGCACGCGCGCGCGTGTGCGCGCGCGCGTGTGTGTGCGTATGTGTGTGTACACAACAGACAAAAAAAACAGGCTGGCAGACAAATAGACACGAATACAAAAGCAGATAGTCAAGCAGAAGACAAAAAACAGAATTCAGACCAATATAGACAGAGAGACGAACAAAAGGGCGAATTCAAACTGTCGTTTCCAGACAGGGCCGATAGTCACGGTTATTTCTTCGTACTCTGCTGGAAGTAGTCACTGGGTACAAAACTGTCACAGTGCAGTAAACTGACAGATTCCTCTTTCTCTGTCTGTGTATCCGTGTGTCTGTCTGTCTGTCTGTCTGTCTGTCTGTCTGTCTGTCTGTCTGTCTGTCTGTCTGTCTGTCTGTCTGTCTCTCTCTCTCTCTCTCTCTCTCTCTCTCTCTCTCTCCTCTCTCTCTCTCTCTCTCTCTCTCTCTCTCTCTCTCTCTCTGTCTCTCTCTAATTATATATATGTAAAGGTACATGGTTCTAGTATACAAGCGCTTTCATAAACCGCTTCATTTCATAATGGATTTTCTAGCTACACTCCGGGGTTAAAAAAATAGGTACTTCAAAAGAAGATTTCAAGTCATGGTTTAAGAAAAAAAAAACCCACACCACATAGCGCCAATATTGGCATACATTCAACATGAGTAATCTTATGATACTACTCAATGGAACAGAACTAGTAATGCAGTACATATGGTGATATTCATCAATGAAACAGGATTCTTAACTGATAATCCATTAATACCAAAGAAACATCATCTTTTATACTTAAATTGAATAAATAAAGGGGATGAGAGAGACAGACCCAGAGAGACAGATACACACACACACACGCACACAAACACACAGACACACAGACACACAGACACACAGAACACACAAACACACACGCACACACACACACACACACACACACAACACACACACACACACACACACACACACACACACAGCAAGAGTATATGCCTGGTGTCAAAATTACTTTACCGAAAAGACAACATGCAGAAAAACAACAACCGAAGAGCAGAACACTTGGTTAAATGCTGTACCGCATCATTGTTGTGTCTTTCTTATCTTCTTTATATCATATGTTTTATCGGTTGCGAACACATCTTCTTTTTCTCTTGATCACCACAGTCATGTAGCACGAATGGCAACTCCAACTGCAGAGATTTTCTACGAACGATATTCAAACTTGTGATATTCTGAAAACTGCCTTAATTCATTGCTACAGCATTGATCAGCCATATAACAAAGAAAATCGAATCTTGATGAAGAGGGAGATATTTTCTGTCAACAATTTCTCATCTTTTATAGGTGTTTCTGTTCCTTTTTTTAAGCTTAGAGCAGATAACGTGCTCCTTTTCAATGGCAGGGAAACTCATTTCTTGTTGCACATGCATTTTTAAATGGAGACAGGCTAGTTTGGTGGTTAGACCGTTGCGCGTTGCGCTCGCTATATGACGGCCTGGGTTTGAGGTTCAAGGAGACATTTTTTTTAAATCCTGGAGTTAACATAAGTGCCGACTCCACTTGCCCTAAAAGTCCTCCGGATGAGACTCAAAAAATCGAGGCCCCGTGTGCGAACACATGAAGAATATCTTGTATACGCGTTAAAACCTGTTTCGCTTTTCCACAGAGCAGTCCATTGTGCTGTGGTGGGAAGGGATGATTTAATTTTCAAAACCGCATGCACATGAATACTGGATGTGAAGAAGTACATGAGTTTTTTATTCAATCAGTCTCCAAATAACAGAATAAATATACTTGTAGATAAATAAGAATGCTTTTATAAAAAAGTCATAGAGGTATGATACACAGAGAGAGAGGCAAACAGGTATACACAGAATATGTAGGTACGTACCTACGTACGTAGGTATGTATGTATATATGTATTATGTATATGTATGTATGAATGTATGTATGTATGTATGTATGTATGTATGTATGTATGTATGTATGTATGTATGTATGTATGTATGTTATGTATGTATGTATGTATGTATGTATGTATGTATGTATATATATATTGAGGGGAGAGAGAGAGGAGAGAGAGAGAGAGAGGAGAGAGAGAGAGAGAGAGAGAGAGAGAGAGAGAGAGAGAGAGAGAGAGAGAGAGAGAGAGAGAGAGAGAGAGAGAGAGAGAGGAGAGAGAGAGAGAGAGAGAGAGAGAGAGAGAGAGAGAGAGAGAGAGAGAGAGAGAGAGAGAGAGAGAGAGAGAGAGAGAGAGAGAGAGAGAGAGAGAGAGAGAGAGAGAGAGAGAGAGAGAGAGGAGAGAGAGAGAGAGAGAGAGACGTATAGACAGACAGACAGGCACACAGGCACACAGGCACATGGGCAGACAGATAGAAGCAATGAGGTATAAAGCATAAAGGCTGAAAACTCTCTCTCTCTGACTGGATGTAAAAAACCACAAGAGTGCTTATTCCATTATCCTCGATATAAAAGAATAAATCAAATCAAATCAAATCAAATCTCTCTCTTTTGTGATTTTTCTTTAGCAATTAACAATCACCTTTAATCAATGTAGTTTTACGTAAACCTAATAGAAAGATATCATGCTTTAAAGTATTTTTCGTGTTCGTATAATAATGACCTTTACAGTTTTGTGTGTTTGGCAGATTTTTCATCTCACTTGAAGAGCATGGTATTCATTAGCTCTCGTTCTTGGTGTGCGTTCCCCAGCTTAACTTTCTGGGGATCACCCAGATTATACACTGTCTCTCCCTCATTACAGCTGTGAATCACCATGGGACCATTTTTAAACATTCTATTTTATTTTATACCACTTTATGACACAGCAGATTTCTCTGTGTGAAATTCGGGCTGCTGTCCCCGGAGAGAGCGCGTCGCCACAAGTGCAGCGCCTACCTATTATTTTTTTCCCCTCAGGGATGGTGTCGAAAACAGACCGTCACCTCACACTGAATGAGTTTACGTCTAGTTTGCCTCACAGGTAGCCATTCTCTAGCTTCAGAGATTTTTTTCCTCTCTTGTGAAGGAGGGTGTAGGTTGTCATGCTATGAGCTTGTCACATACGTAGACAGCCTCAACCTAACTTGTTTAAAACAACAAGATTTCAACGTCGCCTTTTTGGCACTTCGCTTATATCATCAGTAAGTGACAACATTTTTGGCCCAAGCCAGTCATCTTAATGATATGTCATGTACTACTACATTTTTTCCGAGAGTTAAGCAGAAAGTAATGACACTCGTTTAGTTGAAAGTATCATCGCAGATGCAAAAGTTTGTAAGGAAAGTTCACCAATGCTGACGTTCTGGCAGTTACCTTCATTGCTTTGTTAGTTTTCAGTGAAGTTTGGACATTCAACATGACTGACTGGGAAGAAAGACGCAATATGTCTTTTTTTTTTATTATTATCGTTCAATTTAGTTTCTGGAACTTTTGACTAAGTTAAGTAGCACACGTCTTTTATGACGGAAATTTGCATTTGATAGTCATTGCATATATTGAAAAGTTTCGGGAACAAGTTTAGAACTACGAGGAGGAGAGACAGATTAAAATACATATATCCGGACAGACAGACAGACAGACGGATATGCAGAGAGACACAGACAGACAGACAGATGGGCAGATGGATAGCAGGTGAAGACATGAGGGAGGAGAGGAGAAGCAAAAGAAAAGAAAAAAATAAAATGCACATAATCTCTCTCTCTCTCTCTCCTCTCCTCTCTCTCTCTCTCTCTTCCCCTCTCTCTCTCCTCCTTCTCTCTCTCTCTTCTCCTCTCTCTCTCTCTCTTCTCTCTCTTCTCTCTCTCTCTCTCTCTCTTCTTCTCTTCTTCTCTCTCTCTCTCTTCTCTCTCTCTCTCTGTCTTCTCTCTCTCTCTCTCTCTCTCTCTCTCTCTCTCTCTCTCTCTCTCGTCTCTCTGTCTCTCTATCTTCTCTCTCTTCTCTTCTGTCTTCTGTCTCTCGTCTTTTTGTCTGTCTTCTGTCCTGTCTGTCTCTTCTGTCTCCCTGTCTCTCTGTCTCTCTGTCTCTCTGTTCTCTGTCTCTCTATTTCTCTCTCTGTCTCTCTGTCTCTCTGTCTCTCTCTGTCTTGTCTGTCTGTCTTTCTGTCTCCTGTTCTCTGTTCTCTCTCTGTGTGTGTGTGTGTGTGTGTGTGTGTGTGTGTGTGTGTGTGTGTGTGTGTGTGTGTGTGTGTGTGTGTGTGTGTGTGTGTGTGTGTGTGTGTTTCATGATCTCTGTTTCCAATTTACTTTGTGAACCCCCCTCCCCCCCCACCAGAAAACAAAGCTTAAACCAAACATTATAATTTATGTAGTTTAAAAGAAAACAAACCAATACTGATTTAAAACTGTGATGTAATCTATCCTGCCCTTCATACCGTTTGCGTGGTTTCCAAAGTAATCAAACTCATTTTAAGATAATAACACTTCGTATTCATAGCAGTATCACCGCAAAACTGCTCAGACTGCCAGGAAAATGCAGGAGAAAACACAGTACTATACACCGAGGCCCCGTGTGCAAACGCACACAAAACATCTTGCTCACACGTTAAAAACCTGTCCTGCCTTTTGGAAGATCAGGCTGTTGTGTGCCGGTAGGAGCGGATAACAACAAAATGAAAAAAACGAAACAGCATGCACACAGGTGTCGTGTTTAGACACCATCCCTGGGGAAAAAAATCGGGGAGTTGGGGTCCCCAGGGCGCGTGGATAGGTGGGGAGGGGTCTGCTGCATGGGTAACAGCTTGCCCTCCATACTTACTGACCCCGGCTTTGCGCTCTAGGGTCGAAAGTGCAGCCCCTTAGTCTTCCGAGACTGATGGATGGATGCCTACCTAGTCTATCAATACAATTATGTTTATTCTTCAGACAAACTTAAAAAAATATGTTTAGGGATATGGAATTTTGTATTCTTTGTTATGAGAAGTCTGATGTCTTCTTTGTTGTGGAAAATGTCTCTTCCTTGTTATGACAGCCGATATCTGTTAGTTATTGAATGCGTGTCAAAAGCACATGGAGACGGTTTACAGCACAGGTCAAAATAAAGCTCTCTCTCTTTCTGTGTCTCTATCTCTCTGTCTCTGTCTCTGTTTCTGTCTCTGTCTGTCTGTCTGTCTGTCTGTCTGTCTGTCTGTCTGTCTGTCTGTCTGTCTGTCTGTCTGTCTGTCTGTCTGTCTGTCTGTCTGTCTGTCTGTCTGTCTTCTCTCTCTCTCTCTCTCTCTCTCTCTCTCTCTCTCTCTCTCTCTCTCTCTCTTTTTTTTTCTTCTCTAGTTTTTGTTTTCAATCTGTGATTTCTTGCATTGTAGCCAAGCCTCATTTTCTCTAATTCACGCATTACTCAAATGAAATTTTTAAAAAAATCAAGAGTCAATAAAATGCTTTAGTGATACCGGATTGAGGACTGTGGTAAATTTATCATGCTCTCAACAGCCTCTGCCTCTTTGACAGATTATCAAGTTTATTTTCGGATAATGACACTGAGACAACATGGCAATACTAAAAAACATGTTAATGACATGACAGACACTCAGAGATTTGATATTCTAGAAATCATCTTGTTTAATTATTTATCAATCTTCCGAGGAAACCGAACAGTAATTAATGAAGATAATTGTTACTGTCAGTGGTTTTTTATCTCTCGACATTTCTCTCTTTTGTAAAGATTTGACAAAATTATGACAAATATTTTGTTTTTAGTCATAGCATCCCAAATAAGTTTTTACCGTCTGCATTTGACAAGCATTGAGACAAGATTTTGCTACAGAGACGGAAAAAAAGCGAATAGCAAGTTAAATGCAAGCGTATATACCATTAAATATCTGCCTGTCTGTCTGTCTGTCTCTCTGACTCTCTGTCTATCTGTCTGCCTCTCTCTCTATGTCTCTCTCTCTGTGTCACTCTCTCTCTCTCTCTGTGGCTCTCCCTGTGTCTCCCTGTGTCTGTATCTCTCTGTCTGTCACTATCTATCTATCTATCTATCTATCTATCTATCTATCTATCTATCTATCTATCTATCTATATGTCTGTCTATCTATCTATCTATCTATCTATCTATCTATCTATCTATCTATCTATCTATCTATCTATCTATCTATCTATATGTCTGTCTATCTATCTGTCTATCTATCTATCTATCTATCTATCTATCTATCTATCTATCTATCTATCTATATGTCTGTCTATCTATCTATCTATCTATCTATCTATCTATCTATCTATCTATCTATCTATCTATCTATCTATCTATCTATCTCTCTCTCTCTCTCTCTCTCTCTCTGTATCTCTCTGTCTCGCTGTCTGTGTTGTTCTGTCTGTCTGTCTGTCTGTCTCTCTATCTCTCTGTCTCTGTCTCTCTCTCTCTGTCTCTTAACAATTTTTTGGAGGATAACCTTAGGAAACCCACTAGGTTTTTGTATGTGGCCATTCCAGTATAGCCCTTTTCAATAGCCATTCATCTCAACACATTTTCTTATCAAGAAATAAACGGTCTGATTGTTTGCTGTATTTGTTTTTTGGTGATATGTTTAGCAAATGTTATGTTTGGCATCCTGTAATAACTGATAGTTCCGTCTACGTCTTCTGTTGGTGTCTCTTATTTTTGCATTCCCCGGCAAGAGTTCCAAGGTTTACTCATTGTGAGTTTTGCTTTGGGATCATTTCTGCCGACAATTAAGGCAGCCACATTCCAGCTCTGGGTATGGCATCTAACACTACACCAGCATGATGCATCCAAAAAGTGTCATCCGTTCTCACAGGCACTCAATAGCCTACGCTTCCAAAAGGTGGAACATATTTTAATGTGTTTGCAAAACCTTCTGCGCGCATTCATACACGGTTTATAGTCTCATCCAAAGACTTCTAATGGAGTAGAGTTGGTACTGATGTTATTGCCAGGGGAACAAATGCCTCTTGAATGGGTTGCCTCGGTAGTATGTCCGAGCGCGAGGCATCAGATTACGAGCTCAATTCTCTAACCACTAGGCTATCCTACCGGACCCCCTCCGCTGTCAACGTAATGTGTATCGCATGTATTCAGAAAGATAGATCATACCAATGTATACATAATACTGTTTGCGTCGCAGATATATAATAATGTTCTTCTTTCGAAATCAATTTCAGAGTGGAAATACCCTGTTGCAATTTTTTTTCGACATTTTGTGTCATTGTATTTTGTTTGTTTGTTTTTTTTATGCTGCCTTTAGGGTGGTTTTTGGTTTCAATCCCACACTGCTACTGATGGCTCCTTTGTAAGTTGAATTTTTGACATTGTCTACTTTTTGCTCAAAGACAAACTGAAATGACAGTGTTAGCAAGCCAAATACCGGTTCTTTAGGCTGTGTGTGTGCGTGTGTCATGTTCTCCTAATGTTTATATAATCTCCTCTAGCTTTCGAGTCCCAGTGGCGGAATGACAGAAAATGATATTGGCTGTTATTGGAACCTGCGCATTCTTTAACATGCTAATCTCAAGTCATAAAGATTTGACAGATAAAAGTGCATTTCTAACATAAACACATAGTGTGCGGGATAGCTTAGTGGATAGAACATTAAGTTTTCAACCTGACGGGCCAGGTTTGAGCCACCATTAGAACCGACTCCACATCCCCGAGAGTCCTTGTGATTGAGACTATAAGCTGATGTTTTGTGAACGAACGCACGCAGAACATCTCGCTAACACGTTAAAACCCGTTCCGGCTTCCAGAAGTGCAGTCCACTGTGTGCTGGTAGGAGTGGATGACATATTTCAAAACAAACAAAATCATGCATACTAGTGTTGGATATATACATCATCCCCGAAAGATGAATTTTAATACGGCTACCTTAAATGTGAGCAAACGGTCGGATACTCACAATCTCAACATCATCGAACTTTAGAACTCTAGCTAAGGAACAAAAACGCTCTCTCTTGCACACACACACACACCACACACACACACACACACACACACACACACACACACACACACACACACACACACACACACACACACACACACACACACACACACACACACACACACGCACGCACGCACACACACACACACAAACACACAAACACACACACACACACAACTCATACACACACAAAACTCTCTCTCACACACACACACACACACACACACACACACACACACACACACACACACACACACACAAACACACACACACACACACACACACACACACACACTTACAAACCCACACAAAACACACACACAAACACCACACACACATACATACAACACACAAACACACACACACAACACACACACGAACACACACACACACATACACACACACACACACACACACACATACATACATACAAACACACACACACACACACACACACACACACACACACACACACACACACACACACACACACACACACACACACACACACACACACGAACACACACACACTGCAGCTGTCCATCTCTCTCCATTTCAAAGGCCCTTTCAGCAGCCCGATGACCCGGGCAAACAGGTTTAGCCTTTCATCCTGTCCCCCGCTCACAGGATATCAGTCACAGGCATTTCTGGCTTCTGTGTAAACAGCCGGTTATATCATCCACAGCTTAAAAAAAAAGTAAAGGGGATCAAATATGATTATTCCCACCAGCTGCCGTGGGATAGTGGTTAGTGCGGTGAATTACGGGCTGAAATGTCGTGGGTTTAAATCTCGTAAGATTCCTAGGGTTTTGTATTCCGGAAGGCTCCTACGCAGAATAACTTTGTTATGGGTTCATTGGGAAGACTGGGACAATACAGTCGAGTTTCGTCCACTTAACGTAAGTGATTTTGAGAGTGTTGCTTAGCATTTGTCCCAATACTGCAGGTGTCTGTATCTCTCAGGCACAGCTGACGCCGAGATGTATTGTGATAGGAAGCGCAAAGTATAGCCCTGTCAAGTTGTCCCAAGACACGTGCACTGGCATAACAGCTCTCTCACATCACACTTGCCGCTTTAACATCATGAGGCAATAACATAATTTGTCTTTACTCGGCGGTCCGGGATGCTCAAGTCGTATGGTGACCTCAATAGTGCTTTTCCATTCACTTCAGTGCTATTTGGATCGGTGGTCTAGTTGGTAACGCACCTGCCTAGAAAGCCAAAAGTCCGGGTCGGAGTATGCGGTGGTTCGAATCCCGTTTGGGCCCAAAACTGTTCACCTATCCATTATACCATGAGTGGTGCTCTGGGCGCTAGTCTTTCGGATGAGACGATAAACCGAGATCCCATGTGTTACACATCATTATTTAGCGCACGTAAAAGAATCCACGGCAACAACGGGGTTGTCCCTGGCAAACTTCTGTAGAGAAAAGCCACGTTGATAGGGAAACATATACAGTTGAAGACAGACAAAAAGAAAAAAAAATGGGTAGGCGCTGCACTTGTGACGACGCGCTCTCCCCGGGGAGAGCAGCCGGGATTTTACACAGAGGAATCTGCTGTGACATAAAGTGGTATAAAATAAAATTTTAAAAAAGCTACTGCCTAGAGCCCTTTGGGATCACATTCTGTGGAGAGGGTCGTTACAGGGATGCTGTGGTGATCACCACCCCAGGTGGTCGTCTCACTCACTCTGGCTACGCGACTAAGCTACTGTTGTTTCTCGTAGATGAATAAGTGTGTGGTGTCCTGCATTATGTTAGCGCAAAGCAAGCCCCAATAAGCACCACCAAAGGAACGCAGTAGCAGTGCAAGGCCCCTCTGGAAGATGGTTCCTTGGTGTCATCGTTTACAGGCTCCCTGTGGATTTTCTTTTACCGTAAGGATGCGACACGAGGAGACAGGATAAGGTTGGTTACAATATTTGAAAGTAGCAGAGTGCTGAAAAATCTGAAAACTTTCAAAGAATCTTTCTAAGATATATTGGACTTAGTTATTGCAAACACTTGTGATACATATTAATGTATGTCCATTAGATTTGCCTCCAAACAAAAAAAGCTGTTAATTACATAGTTTTCCACTTACATTTTTATACGTCTGATTCGCTTTTTTACACAACGATATTTATAATGTATAGGTGTAAATTTCTCTATCTGGAATATTTACTCACCTATATTGGAAAACAGCTCGCATGAACTACTTTAATCTCATCTGGGTTTTTTATTCATCCCAAATAGTTTCATAGCAGATTTGCTGTGATGTTTTGATATGCGCTTGTGGAAGACAAGGGGAAGGTTCAGGAACCGAGTTGTTTTGAAAGTTGTTGATCAAGGTTTTTGCAGAGATTATGTGTACATTGAACATGATGTAAAGTAGATAGAGACAGAGATTCAGAACAAGAGAGAGGGATAGAAAC
>CM060321.1:44321617-44328115 GCA_030674155.1 Stramonita haemastoma
GGAGTTGTACAAAGCTTGCATTTTTCTCAAGCACGTCAGTTGGGTAGTCAAGTGCCAGTGGTGTGCGCTCACCATTTGATTTCTAAACTAAAGAAAACCCCCAGATTTTTATCAATTCTTTATAGGGGTGTTATAAAATACACACAAAATGGAAGCAATGTTTGCTACAAATAAAGCTATATTATTGGTACTCTTAGAAATACAACATTTTCTTCACTCATTCAGACGGACAAGTTTGGGTTTTATCCGTATACTTATGATAACAGTATTCCAATTGCGTTGCAATTTTATCCATAGCATCCTACATTTACAGTTGAGATTCCAGAATAGATTCAACTGAGCATGAGGCAAAAAGTACGGTTTTGGGTAGGTTTTTTTTGTAATTAAGTATACTGATACAGAGAGGCAACCAGTAATATTTCCAACCCCAAAACAAAAACCAACCAACCAAAACAAAACAACATGCTAATCAAAAATGGATTTTCATAGAAGTAAAACAAATATATGTCATTCTATTGGCAAAAAGATTGGTTTTCTTCCACCAGAATTGGTAAAACAACACACGTGAAAGTTTGTTAAACAAAATATACACGGCAATTTAAAAAAAGGGGGAAAAATTGCAATTCTATAGTGACATTTCAATGCTTCCTCTCCACCATTTAAAACAAAAATGGCAATTTCTTTAAAAGTCCAATTTTTTATTACAGCTGCAAATCCAGCAATTTTACAGAGACTTCTTTAAAGTCACACACACGCAAAACTGGTTTGCCATAACTTAAAAATGAATTTGGTAATCAATAATTTCTTATTCTGATTCTTTCATTTTTTGTCAAAGGCCGGTGCATGACTAGATTTTATTTTTGTGATGGTATTTGGTTCAACAATTAAAAAAGGCAAAAACCAGCAAGCCACCCCCCACCCCCCCACCACACACACTCAGCACACTTAACGGACATCTAGACTACAGCATAAAATCTTTCAGATACATTAATTTTTCATACGCTGTATAGGTGTAAAATCTGTTATAGATCTGCAAGCGGAAAATCAAACAGATCTGCCACCAATACACACTAGCGTCATGTCAATGCAAAGGCAAGCATAGAAACGTTTTTTTATATGGCATTTTGATTCCATTTTTTTAAATGCCAAAAAATAAAGTCACTTTCCCCATCATGTATTTCATATACCACTATATAAATTAACATCACTGCTAATATCAAAGGCTATCACAGGACTAGATTTTTGTTCAACTGACCATTTTATTATTCCAAACTCTTGCCAACACTTAAAAAAATAAACTACTACATTGGCCTACTATTGTATTTTCTGTATTATATCTCAGTAAAACTAAACAAAAAATACTATTGTATTTCTTGCATTCGATCTAATGAAAAAAAGAAAAACTGACCATTGTATTTCATGCATTCAATCTCAAAACAAAAACGAAAAGAAACTACTACATTTCGTGCATTCCATCTCATAAAAATCAAAACATGCACGATTGTGTTTCTTGCGTTCAATCTAATAAAAAATCGCAAATATACTATTGTATTTTTTGTATTTAATTTCATTTAGAAAACAAAATATAAATCTGTTTATATATACGATTGTATTCTTTGTATTCAACTTCATAAATAAAAAGAAAAAAATACTACATAAAGTAAAATACACCATCTTTCCACCTCTCTCTCTGTCTCTGTCTGTCTGTCTGTCTGTCTGTCTGTCTGTCTGTCTCTCTCTCTCTCTCTCTCCCCAAAATTCTAAGATCAGAACACGGATTGCTATTCCTTTCAAATATTCCTATTACCCTCCTCCTCCGCCCTCCATTTCCTCACCTAAAAGACAACCACTCATCTGTCAAACATTTTTGCAAACACTAGCATGCATATGTGCATACATACATGCGCTCATGCCTATCTCTAGCGCACTACCACACTGACAGTATTCCTTTCAATTCTGAAAACCTCAAATCTACAAATGTATAAACATGCAGTCAAATTTAAGTTTTCTCCACATAAAATGTATAACGTAAATTCTACTGTAGTCTGCAAACACAATTTTTCCCTCCTGCTAAGAATTACCAAAAAATGCCATTTTTCTGATGGTCATAGGACCAGGTCATTTTTCTGACACATTTTCTGAATCAATGTGAATTAAAGGGATTAACAAACAAGAAAAAAGAAAGCAACCTAAAACACCAATGGTGGACCATACGCCAAACATACTTCCAAAAGCAAGTAGCAATCATCATGTCCCCAACTGCCTTTTCCATTTGAAAATTTAAAAAAAAAAACGCTGCACATTCACACACACACACACACACACACACACACACACACACACACACACACACACACACACACACACGCACGAGCTCACACACAAACACACACATACACACACACACCTTCTGCTGGTTTCAATAATATATATAATGAACTGTTTGCAATGTATATTACCAATAAAACAATCTTCTTGTTACTAAAATAAACAAAACCATTTTCTGCATTCAATCAGATGAACATGTTTGGATTTTATCTCACATACTTATGATAACAGTAACCTAACTGTGTTGCAATTTTATCCATACCATCCTACATTTACTGGTGAGATTCTAGAACAAGTTTAACTGGGCATGAGGCAAAAAGTAAGTTGGGGATGGTTGTTTTTTGTGATGAAGTGTAGGAACTACTGATAATATTTGCAACCCAAAACCAAAAACCAACCGAACAAAAAATTAACATGCTAATGACAAATGAGGTTTCATGGAAGTAAAGTCCAATACCTGTCATTCTATTGGCAAAAAAAAGGTTTTATTTCCACCAGAATTGGAAAAACAACAAACGTGAAAGCTTGTTAGATAAAACATACACGGCAATCTTTAAAAAAAATCGAAACATTGCAATTTTATAGTACCATTTCAATACTTCCTCTTCATCATTTAAAAAAATGGCTTTTTTAAAAAGTCTAATAATTCATTTTGATTACAGCCGCAAATCCAGCACTTTACAGAGATTTCTTTAAAAAAAAAACCACACACAACAGAACTTGATTTGCCATCACTTGAAAATATATTTGGCAATAAATAATTTCTTATTCCGTTTCTTTCATTTGTCAAAGGCCAGTGCGCGACTAGATTTTAGTTTTGCAATGGTATTTGTTTGGACAATTCAAAAAAAGCAAAAACCAGCAAGCTCCCCCCCCCCACACACACACACACAAGCACACTTAACGGACGACTATACTATAGTATAAAATCTTTCAGATAAATTACTTTTTCATAAGATATATTGGTGTAAAATATGTTATCAATCTGCTAGCGGAAAATCAATAAACATATTTGCCACCAATACACACTAGCGTTGTATCAATGCAAAGGCAACATAGAACCTGGTCTTCTTTATATGACATTTGATTTCATTTTAAAAAGACAAAAAATAAAGGCACTTTCTTCTACATGTAACCTCACACAGCATTATATAAACTAACAACACCCCTGCCAATATCAAAGGCTATTGCAAGAATAGATCTTTTTTCAAACTGACCATATCATTAATCCAAAATGTTGCCAACACTTAAAAAATAAAGAACTAGATTGTATTTCTTGCATTGAATTTCATGAAAAGCCGACAGAATATAGGACTACTATTGTATTTCCTCTATTCTGTCTCATTAAAAAAATAAACAATTGTATTTCTCGCAATCAATCTAATGAAAAAAAACCCAGAAAAACTGACCATTGCATTTCATGCATTCAATCTCAAAACAAAACAAAACAAAATACTATTGTATTTCTTGCATTTAGTTCCATAAAAGCAAGCAAAAATATACTGGTGTATTTCTTGCATTCAAATTCATAAAAACCGATTAATATACTATTATGTTTTCTTGCATTCAATCTAATAAAAACATATGAAAAACATACTATTGTATTTCTTGTATTCAATTATATATATATATATATATATATATATATATATATATATATATATATATATAATGTATTTCTTGCATTTAACAAAATAAAAAACAAAAAATATACTGTGATCATAAAGAGAAAAAAACACATCTTTCCATCACTTCTCTCTCTCTCTCTCTCTCTCTCTCTCTCTCTCTCTCTCTCTCATTCTCTCTCTCTCTCTCTCTCCAATAAAAATCTCTGATCTACACATGGATTACCATTCCCCCTAAACATTTCCAGTACTCTCTTCCTTCCTCCTCTTCTTTACCTAAAAGCAACTAAAAGACAACCACACATCTGTCAAGCAATTTTTGCATACACTTGCAAGCACATGTGCATACAAACATGTCTATCTCTTACGCACTACTACATTGACAGTATTCCTTTCAGTTTTGCAAACTTCCATGTACAAATGCACAAACATGTCACATCTTTTTTCATTTTTGTTCACATAAAATGTATAACGTAGATTCTACAGCATTCCTGCAAATACGATTTTTGCCTCCTGCATAGAATTAAAAAAAGAAACTTTGCCATTCTAGTAATAGTCATAAGACCAGGTCATCTTATATGACAGTTTTCTGAATCGATTTGAAGAAAAAGGTAACAAAAAAGATTGTAAGACAATAAAAACAACCTAAGGCACCAGCGATGGACCATACATCAGACACTGATCCACAAAAAGTAGCAACCAAACCCCTGCTTTTTCCACTTGAAAAAATAAACCAAAAACTTGCCCCGCGCCCGCGCGTGCACACACCACACACACACACACACACACACACACACACACACACACACGCGCGGCGCGCGCGCGCGCGCGCAGGCACACACACAACACACACAAAGTCTTTTCATTCCTACTGACCTAAACATACTTTCTAACCCCTCCTTTTAAAAATACTGTGTCCTATGAACCCCCTTCCCTCTAACATTCCCAATTATAACATCGGGCATTTTTAATCTGCACCCTGTGTTTCTGTTTTTAAATATTTCAAAGTATTTATTCCAAACTGCCCCCCTCCCCCAAGTAATGACTACCTATCCCTTATCGGCATTCACACGTTCAATCTTCTTACGTATTCCCACAGACTTGACATTCCAACCACCTCCCCCTTCCTAGTATTCCTTTCCTTAAAATTCTAACCTCCCCCACCACACACTCCAACCACCCCATCCCGCCCCCCCCCCCCCCCCCCCCCCCCCGAGTTCCAATAGTATCACCTAAAATTCTGTGCTAGGAATCCTCATTTCTCTCTTTTTGTTTCTGCCTTGTTCCTTTTCTGCTTGTCGTCGTCTTGTCTATTTTCTACCTTTTGGTCTATTTTCCTGCCATTTTTCAAAAAAGACAAACGATAGCGATACTCTCCTACGCCGAACTCATATGCGCTGGGCCTGCCTTGTCAGGCGCTTAACGGCAGCACAGCGCATTTTTTCGCTCGTATGACATAACAGTGGTTGCTGTCTGAGAGTACAACGACGAAGAAAAAGAAAAAGTTCTACAACCACTCCCAACCAATTATGAGAAACAAGTTTTGCCATAGTGTCAGCACGTACCAAAGAATCTACTCGCTATTTGTGTCCACATGACGGGCCAGGGTTAGAGTAACTGTAAAAGTAAGTTGTAAAGGGTTAGGGTTAGTGTTTAAGGTTAATATTGGGGTAAGGGTTGTCAGTCCCTTGGCTGGTCTGTCTGCATGCATGCATGTGGACACAAGAACATGTAGACACTATGGTGTGTAGCTTTAGACACAATGGCATAGATCGTTTTTTTTATCACCCAAAACAAAAAATTTAAACAAGCCCGAAACGCAAGAAGAGCTGTTTTTCAAAAACCCATTGTAATAAACCGCCCAATTTTAACATCAAAAGTTTTTTTCTGGATTCTGATGTCCGGATTTTTTAAAGGATTTAAAAAATTTCCCTTTTCAAAGCCAAGATATTTAAAAATCTTACAATTTTTGAATATTTTTTTTTTCCATTAAAAAAAAGGGGTTAAAGCCCAAAAAAACCCCTCACAAAAAACTTTAAGAAAAAAAGAAAAACGCCGAAATTGAGGGCCCCATGAAAAAATACAGCTAAAACCCCCCCCTTTATTTTTTTTTATCCCCACTGGGTCCCAAAAATTTTGTATTCTTTCCCCCCTCCTCCCAACACCCCTTTTTTTCCCTTAAAAAAAAACCCCCTTCAAAAATTATGTTCCCCCCTTCCCCCAACCCCCCCACCCCCCCCCTTCCTACAACACACACACACACACACACACGCACGGGACGCACGCACGCCAACCCCACACAACACCCGCACGCAAACCCCGGAAAACACACAACGCACACAAAACCCACCACACAAGGCAGCAAAAAGCAAACCCTTTCGCACACTTTAAAAAAAAACCCCGTTCCCCTTTTTTTGAAGATATGCCATTTTTCGCACCCGGCGAACAGATGACAAATTGAAAATAAATACCCCAACACAGGGGGAAATTGTGTATAAAAGCTCACGATCGTTAATTTTAAGTCACAAAAATAATACAGGAGAAT
>CM060321.1:44328215-44335715 GCA_030674155.1 Stramonita haemastoma
AAAAAGAAATACGCCGAAATTGAGCCGCATGAAAACTATCAGCTAATCACCCCCTCTTTATTTTTTTCTATCCCCACTGATCCAAACTTGTGTATTCTGCCCCCTCCTCCCAACACCCCTTTCCCTTAAAATAATCTCCTTCCAAAAGTTATGTTCCCTCTTCAACTACCACCCCCTTCCTAACACACACACACACACACACACACACGCACGCACGCACGCACGCACACACACACACACACGCACGCACGCACGCACACACACACACGCACACACACACACACACACAGCGCATGCATAGCACCTTGCGCACACGTAAAAAAACCCTGTTCCCCTTTTCAGAAGAGTATGCCATTACGCACCAGTGCGAACAGATGACAAAATTGAAAATAAATACGCATACACAGGGGGACTTGATGTATAAAAGCTCACGATCGCTTATTCTATGATCACAAAAATAATACAGGAGAATTAAAAAGTCATACAACACTCGTGTTCTGTGACGTATGGGAAAAAAATCACTTTAAATATTTTAAACGATCATTTAATTTCACTTGCATATTTTCCTTATACTACGTGCATTTCGGAATGATAAATTAATGGTAGATCACCCCATAGCCTTGTTCATAATACGCTCTAATTCGATTCTACAAATCATACGCCCCCCCCCTCTCTCTCTCTCTCTCTCTCTCTCTCCTCCACGCACACTACTACAAGGTATTATTGTATCTTTATCACCTTTGTTTCAGAAAATACTAGAAAAAAACAAAGGAAAAACAACTACTTCAAAACATCACAAAATGCGTGTCCTACAAGGATTGATGGGGATTCAAAGGGTACATAACTTAATATCATTTTTAAAAATCCAAGTCATAAAAGAAGTCAAAAAGACATCACAGATTGTAACAACAAGTCCTATAAAGAATGTTGAAGACTAGCGTGTTTTTCTCAACATCTAAAATCCGATTCACATAAATAGAAAATCTCCGTATCAAAAAACAAAAAATTACTTCCGGTCTTACACGCAACAATGTGACATGTACAAACAATGTTTATAACCAGTATATCAAAAAATATACTTTTTTAAAAAGCTAACAGCAAAGGATGCCACTCTCACAAAAAATGCATTGTAAATTATTTAAGTTCTGGTTGATGGAAAGAGCTCAGATCAAAGAATTACTCATCCTTTTACTGTCTTTCGAGCAGAAACATGGAGTGAAGGGTATTGGCTTCCACTCTCCATTACTTCAACTCAAAAACGTATCACAATGCATTACAGAGCATTACCAGTCCTACACGCATGAATAAAGAGCATTAATCTTGGTGTATATTACTTTTAAGTGGAAAGCCGGAAATTTTTGGAGACTACTACAAAGAATATTTTCTTTGAAAAGAAAATCTAAGAATTAATAATTTTAAAAAATCTCATCATACAGCTAGTTCTACGTGTCTCAATGAGACATGTTAAAACAAGAGTTGCTTTTCCTAAACCAATTTTTGAAATTTGAAATGGGGGAAAAAAAGAGCTGAGGACTACATGAACGCACCAAACAAGGAACATTTAGCGTCTGATATGCAATAAAGGTTATGTCAGTCTAGAGGTATTGTCTCAGCCTATTATTTATTCTGATTCATTTTATACATAAAAAAGAAACTTTAAAATTTCACAAAGCTTAAATCATTAACAGTCCATGTACTAGGCTCATAACAAGAGTTGTATGATCACTCAGTATAACTCATTCTTGAAAAAAAAAACTACACCCCCCTCCCCCAAATTCAACAAGTTTTGCCTTATTGTTTCCCCATAAGCATCTTAGATCAGGCAATAGCATTTTCCGAATCCATCACTTCATCTGAATTATTGAAAAAACCCGTTAAGCACAAATTACAGCCAGACTTAATGCAGTGACATGTTATGACAAGTTTTTAAAAAATCATTTCAATTGATTCATTAAATAAAACCACACGGGCGTGTGTGCGCGCACATGTTTACGCCAGGCCTCCAAGTTTTCTATGTATAACTACGTTAACAGATGCTGATTCTGTTAATTAAAGAGCTGATGCCATCAACCTAGAACAAAAATTCATTGAATGGCATCACTCTACATCATTTTTCTTTCAGAATAAAACGGACTGGGATGAGGTTGTAAGCCATTTTATGTTATTCAATAAGAAATAAGATACACATTTAAAAAAAAATTACCTCAAATCTTAAAAGTGCCTATGGAAACCAAAAACAAAACAAAAACATCTATCGTCTCCACAATCCAGATGCTTTTTACACCATACCTTGTTTTGTTTACCTTGCCTCGTCTGCATAATGATAGACTGTAAAGCAACATTATCTTCACACATCTCTCTTCGTAGACCAAAATTAACAACTAAAATTAAAAAACGATTTTCTCTCAAAGTTTGTGCCCTAACGTCAACTAGAGCAATAACTGCCCTAGTATGGAGTGTCACATGCTTTCTAGGAATACTGACAACAGAATATTTTTCTTTGGGTTCGTCGCCGCTCCTGTGTATGGTGATGCCTGCAGTCTATGGTGGTATTATTGTTCACATTCTCCTGGGATTATCACTGCTCTGAAGACTTGTTTCACAATGTTACAGGTCGTTTCGTATCTATTCTGTCTGAGCAATACCTTCTTTAACGGAAGTCATTACTGGAAGATTCACTTGCCATCAAACCTAGTCTGAACGGGGCAACTTGCAAAAAGTAAATGATACAGCTGATGATGACATTAATTTGTCCACTGGCGGTGAAGCGATCTGATACTTCTTATATACACTGCAGTTCATTATGTTGACTGAAATCCTCCCTGTCCCCAAGAAAGGGCTAAAGGATAATTCAGTCTGGAGTTTAACAGTCTTGCTGAACTGTTTCATAGTTGGATGCTCTGCTCTAGGATATATGGGGAAACTTTCTCTACTCTGCTCTGTGACTCCATAGGTTTGCGATGTTGTCTTCGAGGCTCTCTTTGATGTTGTTCTAGATGATCTGCGGTGTTGTCTTCGATGATTTGCCGTGATGTCTTCAAATGTTGTCCTCGATGATTTGTGTTGTCTTCGATGTTGTCATTGGTGATTTGTCATGTTGCCTTCCATGTTTTCGACATTGTCCTCGATGTTGTCCTCGTTTTCGATTTGCCGAGCTGTTTTCGACGTTGTCCTCGATATTCTCCTCGATGTTGTCCTCAATGATTTGTCGTGTTGTCTTAGATGTTGTCTTTGACGTTGCCATGCTGTCTTCCATGTTGTCTTCGATGTCATCGATGATTTGAAGTGTTGTCCTCGATGTTGTCCTTAATGATTTGCAGTGTTGTCTTCGACGATGTCTCGGTGATTTACCGTGTTGTCTTTTGATGTTGTCCTCAATGATTTGCCGTGTTGTCCTCGATATTGTCCTGAATGATTTGCTGTGTTGTCTTTAATATTGTCATTGACGATTTGCCGTGTTCCCCTCGATGTTGTTGTTGTCCTCGATGATTTGCCGTGTTGTCTCCGATGTTGTCCTCGCTGTTTTCCTCATTGCTATCCTCGTGGTTGTCTTCGATGATTTGCCGTGCTTTCTTCAATGTTGTCCTCAATGACTTGTGTAATCTTGTTTGTTATCCCTAATGTTGTCCTCGATGATTTGTAGTGTTGTCCTCGATGCTGTCCTTGATGATTTAAAGCGTTGTATTCGGTGTTTTGATGACTTAAAGTGTTGTCTTCGTTGTCGTCCTCAATGATTTGTCGTGTTATCCTTGTTGTCCTCAATGATTTGCCGTGTTGTCCTCAGTGATATTGACGTGTTGTCCTCAATGATATTGACGTGTTGTCCTCAATGATATTGACGTGTTGTCCTCAATGATATTGACGTGTTGTCCTCGATGATATTGACGTGTTGTCCTCGATGATATTGACGTGTTGTCCTCAATGATCTGACGTGTTGTCCTCAATGATTTGCCGTGTTGTCCTCAATGATTTCACGTGTTATCCTCGTTGTCCTCAATGATTTGCCGTGTTGTCTTCAATGATTTGTCGTGTTATCCTCAATGATTTGCCGTGTTGTCCTCAATCATTTGTCGTGCTGTCCTCGTTATCCTCAATGATTTGCCGTGTTGTTCTCGATGTTGTTTTTGACTATTTGTCATGCAATCTTTAATGCTGTCATTGATGATTTCCCGTGTTGTTCTCGATGTTGTTTTTGACTATTTGTCATGCAATCTTTAACGCTGTCATTGATGATTTGCCGTGTTGTTCTCGATGTTGTTTTTGACTATTTGTCATGCTGTCTTTAATGCTGTCATTGATGGTTTGCCGTGTTGTTCTCGATGTTGTTTTTGACTATTTGTCATGCTGTCTTTAATGCTGTCATTGATGATTTGCCGTGTTGTTCTCGATGTTGTTTTTGACTATTTGTCATGCTGTCTTTAACGCTGTCATTGATGATTTGCCGTGTTGTTCTCGATGTTGTTTTTGACTATTTGTCATGCTGTCTTTAATGCTGTCATTGATGATTTGCCGTGTTGTTCTCGATGTTGTTCTCGACTATTTGTCATGCAATCTTTAATGCTGTCATTGATGATTTGCCGTGTTGTTCTCGATGTTGTTCTCGACTATTTGTCATGCAATCTTTAATGCTGTCATTGATGATTTGCCGTTGTTGTTCTCGATGTTGTTCTCGACTATTTGTCATGCAATCTTTAATGCTGTCATTGATGGTTTGCCGTGTTGTTCTCGATGTTGTTCTCGACTATTTGTCATGCTGTCTTTAATGCTGTCATTGATGATTTGCCGTGTTGTTCTCGATGTTGTTCTCGACTATTTGTCATGCAATCTTTAATGCTGTCATTGATGGTTTGCCGTGTTGTTCTCGATGCTGTTCTCGACTATTTGTCATGCAATCTTTAATGCTGTCATTGATGATTTGCTGTGTTGTTCTCGATGTTGTGGATGATGATTATCCGTACTGCCTTAGATGTTGTCCCCAATGATTGGCTTTGTCTTCTTCGATGATGTTCTAGATCATTCGTCGTGTTGCATCCTTGATTTCGACCCTGACGACCATCTTGGTTATGGCCCTTGCTGATACTCACCCTCTCAAAAGGCAGGTCATGATGGCTGCCCTCACACATGTCAGGTCAGGTCAGGTCACTGGCCCTTGATTCCAGACCCACAGCCCCTGAAAGCAGAAAGTCATCATCATCAGTAAGACTGTGTGCGGGTGAGTGTGTGTGTGCGCGTGCACGCATGTGGGCGCGTGCGGGCGCGTTTGTGTATGTGTGTTTGTTTGTGTGTGTGTGTGTGTGTGGTGTGTGTGTGTGTGTGTGTGTGTGTGTGTGTGTGTGTGTGTGTGTGTGTGTGCGTGTGTATATGTGTATGTGTGTACATCCCTGTGTTAGGCATACACTGTATTTTTTCGTTCCTCAGCCAGAGTTCCGAGGTTCACTAATGGTGACACTGCATAATCATGGGATCGTTTGCCTACCAGCAAGGTAGCCATATTTCGACTTCGGGCATTGTGTCTAAACAAAACAGTAGTGTTCGTTTTTAAAAACAGTTTCATCGGAATTTCCTAGAAGCTCGCAATAGCTTACTCTTCCTTAAGGCAAATCAGGTTTAAATATGTATCCAATATGTTCTGAGTGCGTTTGCAGGTGGGATCTTGGCTCTAGTTTCATCCGAAAGACTTTCGGGAGAGTGAGGTTTGAATGATGTTAACTCCAGGGATGAACTATCTTGAATGAAAGTCTCAATGGTGGCTCAAACCTGGGCCGTATGATCATGAGCTCAACGCTCTAACCACTGAGCTATCTCGGTTCCCGACAGAAAAAGATAATGCCCAGTGATTAAATAAATTTCAGAAGGAAGTTATCAAGCACACTGTTTTTGTAACATCTTAGTATCTGAATAAATTCTGAAAACAATTTTATCATGTACACGATTTAGGTACATTTCCTTCTAAATAAATTCCCAATCAAACATATTAAGTACACTTTTTCTACACAGGTCTTTTTATGAATAAATTCTAATTATGGACGCATTTTAACACACACACACACACACACACACACACACACACACACACACACACACACACACACACACACACAGAGAGTCTTTACAACTGTGAAGAGCCTTAATGACTCATGGTGCTTAACCAGAAGCGAACTTTTACTCAAAGACTTACCTAAACACCCTTTACCTGAATCGTGTATAATACAGTCGCTCACACTATAACTTTTAATTTTTTTGTAGTATACTTACACATCCCGACCATTTGATGAATTCAGATTTCCACTACAGCTGTACAACACTTTCATACTTACATGTTCTGAGCATAATTATCTTGATGTCAGCTTTCAAGATGGTGGCCTCATTTTTGAGGAGACGGCTCCCAGGTGACTCGCATGATGGCTTTTAGGAGAAGACTCTCAGATGATCCACATGAAGACTCACCATAGAAGAGGACACTCACATGACCCATACGACCACTCACCAGATTAGAACCCGCCTGGAATAAAGTATGGGAAAAGGAAGGAGCCAAAGGAAATGCTGTGAACATGCGAGAGGTGACAAAGTCCCAATCCCTCGCGACCACTGTCTCAAAACCTGTGTAGGTGATGGTGTTTTGTGTGGTGTTTACAAACACCAAAATCATTCTAGGTGGTGGTGTTTACAGACACCAGGATCACTGAAGGTGGTGGTGTTTACACCAAGACCGCTGTAGGTGTTGTTGTTTACGGACACCAAGACCGCTGTAGGTGGTGGTGTTTACGGACACCAAGATCACTGTAGGTGATGGTGTTTACACCAAGATCACTGTAGGTGTTGTTGTTTACGGACACCAAGACCGCTGTAGGTGGTGGTGTTTACGGACACCAAGATCACTGTAGGTGGTGTTGTTTACGGACACCAAGATCACTGTAGGTGATGGTGTTTACACCAAGATCACTGTAGGTGATGGTGTTTAGGGACACCAAGATCACTGTAGGTGATGGTGTTTACGGACACCAAGATCACTGTAGGTGGTGGTGTTTACGGACACCAAGATCACGGTAAGTGGTGGTTTTTACGGACACCAAGATCAGTGTAGGTGGTGGTGTTTACGGACACCAGGATCAGTGTAGGTGGTGGTGTTTACGAACACCAAGATCGGTCGTGGTGTTTACGGACACCAAGATCAGTGTAGGTGGTGGTGTTTACGGACACCAGGATCAGTGTAGGTGGTGGTGTTTATGGACACCAAGTTCAGTGTAGGGGTGGTGTTTACGGACACCAGGATCACGGTGGGTGGTGGTGTTTACAGACACCAAGATCGGTGGGGGTGTTTACGGACACCAGGATCACTGTAGGTGGTGGTGTTTACGGACACCAAGATCACTGTAGGTGGTGGTGTTTACGGACACCAAGATCACTGTAGGTGGTGGTGTTTACGGACACCAAGATCACTGTAGGTGGTGGTGTTTACGGACACCAGGATCGGTGTGGTGTGTTTATGGACACCAAGAT
>CM060321.1:44340715-44344333 GCA_030674155.1 Stramonita haemastoma
GCATGTGTGTGTACATTCGAATTTGCTAAAACTATAAATTGTTATTGATTGCTTGTGTGTTGTATAGATTGAATGCAGGCTCTTTGATTTGTTTTTACAAGATATAGCGTTAAATAAATACCATGTATTATTATTATTATTATTATTATTATTATTATTATTATTTATTATTATCATTATTATTATTATCATTATTATTATCATTATTATTATTATTATTATTATTATTATTATTATTATTATTATTATCATTATTATTATAACTATGTGAACTATGTGAATGTTCTCTAAATCAGTCATTTCCGTCCTCATGTTGTAGTTTTTATATGAAACAAATGGGAGTACAGTATGGATTATCCAATTGGTTAAAACGTTGAGCTGGCGATTGGATAGCAATCTTTGGTGCTAAATAAAAATCATTTAGACTTGAATTGACACACACAACCCACCACTCTCCTCTGAAAAAAGAAACAAAGCAAATAAGAAACAAAGACCCCCCAAGACCACCATAATCTTACACAAAGACATCATTTTTACCTGTAGTCTCAGGTCAAAACTGCCCCAAATGGCAACGCCCTGGAAAAATGGTGGTATTTTAAATCATTGTGCTTGTACAGACACGAAGTGGCGTTAGCCCTGGTCGAATGTAGAGTGAAGTGAAGTGAGGTACCCCAACACGTTCAATATTCATCTCCTGACCCTTGTTTGTGAGTGAAGACAGTATAGTTCAGGTTTCACGTGTATCATGGAACGAAGCCTCTTGCACGGAAGGTGACAGGATAATTTTTTGAGCACTACACGTGCACAGATCACTGCTGTTTTTTTCCTTTCTTGTCAGTGTGTTTTTGTTTATTTTTATAATTTATTCTTTGATTTCCAGGATAATGGAATATAGCACTGGTCTGAGTCCCAACTTACCCCGACTTTGGCGCAGTGACAGAGTCCACGGCACCATAAAAGGGCTCTACTGTATACATACACACTTTACTAGCATCTTTGATATATGATGGTGCTGTTCTTGTGGCAACACAACAGCCCCAAAGAAGACAGCCTGCCTTGAATATAGCAAGTCTGTTGGAATGAAAGCTTGTACAGAGTACGCAACAATACATAGTGCTACACATAATAAACATGATAATGGAAAATATGATACATCACATCACAGTGCTGTGCCCCCCCCCCCCCCCCCCCCGCCCCTCCCCCTTTCACACACACAAACAAACGCACACAGGAGTGCGTGCATGCACGCGAGAATGCATACATCCTCCCCTCCTCCACCCAAAGAGTAAAAGCTGGGATCGAGAAGATGCAACAAAGGGACAATTCGAGTCTGACCCTACCCCAACTTTTGCACATTTACAGAACCCACGGCCCCAAAGAGTGCTCTACTGTATGCATGCACACTTTACTGGCATTTTAGATGGGGCTTGTGCCTTTCTTGTGGCAGCACTACAGAACCCAGGAGTGCACCCTGGCTTAAATACACGTAAGTCTCTTCGAATAAAAGCTGGCACAATGTACGCAATAACACATGGTATACACATGATAAGAAGAAGAAGAAGAAGAAAGAAGAAGAAGAAGAAGAAGAAGAAGAAGAAGAGAAAGAATGAAGAAGAAGGAGAAGGAGAAGGAATGCACCACAGCACAGTGCTAGGTCACCATCACATGCACACACAAAAAGTGCACACACAATCACGAGTGCGTGCACCCACAGAAACGCACATAAACACCCCCAAGACATTGTACACTATGCCAGCTTTGTTCCCTCTGACTTTCTATAATTATTCAAGCTAGCCAGGCTGCCCTCTGAGGGGCTTTGTTGTGCCACAAGAAGGGAGCCACTCATGTCAAAGATGCAAGCAAAATGTGTATGCATACAGAAGAGCAATCGCTTGGTGTCATAGTCCTCTGTTACTGTACAAAAGTTGTGGTAGGAAGATACTCAAATTTGCTCTTCTCGAAATGCGCCTTATTCTTGGTGTAAGTGCGAGCGCATGCATGCGTGCAATGGTGTTGGTATGTGTGTGTGTGTGTGTTTGTGTGTGTTTTTTGTGTGTTTTGTGTGTGTGTGTTTGTGTGTGTGTGTGTGTGAGTGTGTGTGTGTGTGTGTGTGTGTGTGTGTGTGTGTGTGTGTTTGTGTGTTTGTGTGTGTGTGTTGTGTGTTTGTGTGTGTGTGTGGGGGGGGGGGGGGGGGGGCGTGTTTGTGTGTGAAGGCTGCCCTGCACTGTGGTGTGGAGCATCCTATTTAATGACACACATGATTTGATTTTTTCATAAAACAACAATTTTCAACACCTTTTTTTATACTTTGTACACTCTAAAACATTTCTGATACTTTTTTTATATACATTTTGCAATCTTACAACTGGTTTACATACCTTTTCTCATATATTTTGAAATTTGACAATGGTTTTTGATTACCTTTTTCTCAAGCGTTTTGCAATCTACACACTGTAATACTATTTTGAAACTGTAAGAGCAGCACTACATAGTTGTGCTAATTATATATATATATATAAGAAAATCCAGTCTGGAAAGAGATAAGAGACTGACAAAATAAGGAGTAGAGAGACAACGAAAGATAATCACTGACCCAATCATCCGAAGAAGAAACGAAAAAAAAACCAACATCAGTCAAGATAGTTCACACCAGAAAGAAGGTAAGCAAGGAAGTGTGCCCAGTCTGGTTTTTCTCTCAGTTTCATCAGATCGAAATTAAAGGATAAAGAGCAAGGACATCCCTGGGCAATGTTCTGAGAAAATCAAAAGAGAAAAAAACCTAGTCATTACGCACACACAGCAACAAATCCTGCAAACATAAAGACTTTCATTGAAGACTTTTTGTGTGGAAATCTAAACAAACACCTTTACTAAATTGGTTTAAAAGTGAAACATGTAGATAAAAAACATGGTGTAAAAAGGCCAATAAATATAACTAAGGGAATAAAGTAGAGTGGATGAGATGAAGCGGTTTTGTCTTCCTCTTTCTCTTTACTTTTTCTTCTCTCTCTCTTTCCTTCTCTCCTTTCTTTACTTTACACTTCCCAAGGAGGCGTGGCGGAACTGCAATGCCTCGAATTTTCAGGAAAATGTTGCTGAAGAAAGTTGAAGCTGGTGAAGCCCATCCATCTCCAGATACAGGGTGCATGCTGGGTATATTCGTTTTTTTTCGAAACCCATCGAACACTAACATGGCTGTCTGGATTTCTATTATAAAACCCTTTATCTTCAGCATGCATATAAACACGAAAAAAGTTAGGGCACTGGCAGATCTGCACTTTAAGTTGACCATGGAGGTCATCAAAATCCACACCCCTTTATTCGCCGGCAGCTCGTAATGAGATTCGAGACAACGTCGTCATGGAACCATGAGCTGAAAAATTGCAACACTTTAATCCACTCGATATTAGCAATTCTTAAAATTTATGAATGTATAAATGCGTAAATCATGTATAACCATTATGAAAAAGTAAGCAATGAAAAATAAGCTGTTGGGCGCATGAAACCCTGTTTGTTGTAGACCATAACACAAAACCTGCAAAAGATGCTGATGTTGGCTACCCATGTCGGACAATAGACGACGCTCGGAGACCCTATCCACAGAATCGTTGACGGAAT
>CM060321.1:44344433-44354433 GCA_030674155.1 Stramonita haemastoma
TTTTAAAAAAAAAAAAAACCAAAAGAAAAAAAACCAGAAAAAAAAAAACAAAAATAAAAATATAGAATAATACCTTAAAAAATATCAAAATGTTGATAAAAAAAGAGAGAAAGGAAGAGAAAGAAATTTTTTAAAAGGGGATGGGGGATATAGTTTTTTAAAAGTATAAACTAAAATATTTTTTTCTATTTTTAAAAAGGGGAATTGGTCTGTGTGTATCGTGCGGTGTTGTGTGTGTGCGCGGTCGTGCGTGCGTGGGGAGGGTGGTGCGTGCGTGCGTTGTGTGTTCGTATATTTTGTGAAGTTTTGTAGTGGGGTTTTTAATTTTTTCCATTACAAAAGCGAACGGATGTTAACTTAAATTAACAGGGAAGGGGAAAAAACTAAAATGAACAACAATGTTTTAAACAAAAAAACCCCTGGGATTAACAATAAACCCTTAGCAATAGCAAAAACAAAATTACATAACCAGAACTTGTTCAAGGGAATTTCGGTTTAAAATAGGGAAAAAAGGCTTTAAAGTTTTGTATTCAAGTACAATATGGGAATTTGAAATATTATTGTTTCCACAAAGATTTAAATCCTTGAAATGTGTGTGTGTTTGGTTTTTGGGGGTGTGTGTGTTGGTGTGTGTGGTGTGTGTGTGTGTTGGTGGGGTTTTGTTTTTGTGGTGCGGTGGTTTTGCGTGTGCGGGTTGGTGTAGGAATAAAATACTGAATGGGCAATGAATATAGAAAATGCAGCTCTATATACACCGAATTTAAAAATGAAAACTCTGAATAATACACTGAATATGAAAAAAGAAAACTTGAAAAATAATTAAAAAAGGAATAATGTAACCTGAATAATACATGAACTGGAATATACAGCTTAATAATACACTGAACATGGAAATCACACTAAAAATGTGCACTGATGAATCATGGAATTTTCAGCTCTGAAAAATACGATGAATATTTTGGAATATGCGCTCTGAAAAATACACAGAATAATCATGGGGTTTGGTTGAATAATACACTGAATATGCAATTGCGGGGTTGAAAAACACCGATGATTTTTTATGGAAATGCGTCTGAATCGTACACTGAAAAATGGAATACACTTTGAATAAAAAACCCCGAATAACATGGGAATATACAAAACTGAAAACCCCCGATTAAAATGGAATTCAACTAGAAAACACACAGAAAAATCATGGAAAACAACTCTAAATAACAACAGAAAATCAGGGGAATATACAACTTTGAAACTACAACAAAAAAATAAAATAATCAAGGACCAGGGCAGCTCCAAGGTGCTATAATTATAGCCTTTGTCCACCAGGGGGCTGGCGAGATTGGAAGGGAGCTAAATGGTCATAAAACAGCATTGTGAGCCGACGGAAAAAAACCAATATGTGTGACTGCAGTGTGCTGTTTGCGGAAAAGTGCGCGGCTGCAGGGTCAGAGCACGTCCACATGCCACTTTGTGGGAGATGGTAAAAGCGTGGTGGTGGCTTCTACATTTCCTAAAGGTTCCCTATATTATTGGACCCCCCGAACTTTGCAAGGGTTGTGTGGGGAAACGTTTGTTGTGTGTGTTTTGTGTTTTTTTTGTTTTTTGATTTGTTTTTTATTTGATTCATTTTTTTTTTTATAAGGATAAGGGGGGTAAGCACTCCCTTTTGGTTTTTTTTTTTTTTTTTCCCTCCAGCCCGTTTGAATGGTTTTTTCAATGTATCTGTTTCCCCAGGCACACGACGGCCTACTCTTCCAAAAAGCGGAACGGAATTTAACGGTGGGCAAGTTTTCTGCTGCGTTGCAACGGAGCCTGGTTTAAAGTTTTCAAGATTTTTTTTGGGGGAGTGGAGTCAGCATCGATGTTAAATCCAGGCGAAAAAAACCTCGACGGAAAACCCCCGGGTGTCAATTGCCCCCGCAATGTTCGACCACTAGGTATTCGTCTTTTGTGTAGCTTTCTTCAATTTAAGTCTCTTCATCATAGTGTATTAGACGGAAACAAAAGAAAAATAAAAGTTCTTTGGGTGTGTGTGTGTGTGTGTGTGGTGGTTTGTGTGTGTTTTGGGGTTGTGTGTGTGTGTGTGTGTGTGTGTGTGGTGTGTTTGGTTTGTTTTTTGGGGGTGTGTGTTTTTGTGTTTGTTGTGTGTGTGTTGGTGTTTTTTGTTTGTTGTGGTGTGGTTTTGTTGTTTTTTTTTTGGTTTTTGTTTTTGTGTTTTTTTTGTTTGGTTTTTGTTTTTTCTTGTGTGTGTATGTGTATTGTTGTGCTTGGTTGGGTTGTGTTTTTCCTTTTCTTTTTTTTTTCTTTTTTTCTCTCTTTTTCTCTCTTCCTCTCTCTCCTTTTTCTTTTCCTCCTCCTCTTCCTCTTCTCTCTCCTCTCTCTTCCTCTTTCTCTCCCTTTTCCTTTTCTCTCTCCTTTTCTCTTTTTTCTCTCTTTTTCCCTCTCTCTCTTCTTCTCCTTCCCAATTTTCTCCAGATTTATAATGCAATTTTTGGGGGAAAAAAACCCATCAGCAACATTTTTTTACACAGACGCTTTCTTTAGACCCTGATTCCCGCAGGATGATGCGATTGTTTTTTTACCCCACACAAAAAAAAAGCTCGACCAATCCCGACTGACAAGCCTTTTTGGTGTCCAGATAACATTAATGGGTTGAAGGCAAATTTCCCGACTTCACAATCCCGGCCACTTTTATGTGGAAATCTCTTACAAGGGGGGTTTATGATTGCTTTATCAGTTTTTCCACGAAGCAGGAGGAGAAGGTCCCCGGCAGTTCAAAGGGGAAAAAAAAGTTTTGATTTTTTTTAGGGTTTTTGAGTGTTTGGTGCATTACCCCCAAATCATGTTTTTTTTTCTTTTCTTGTTTTTTTTGATGTTGTTTTTGTTAATGTTGTTGTTTCAGTTGCAGCCCCCCTTTTTTGTAACGTTCCTGTTTGGTTTCTTGCACTATTTCGATCTTTTTCCCTAACCCCATTAGATTTGTTTACGTTATGTTCTCTTTTTTTTGTGCGTTGAATTTGGAGTCAAAAAAGGCTTGCTTTATTTCTCATAACAAAAACTAGCACTAAACTAAAAAAATTTAAGGGAAGGGGAAGGGGGGCAAAAAATTGACCAACCGGGAATCGAACCACTTTCTCAGTGTCCCCGGGGATTTGAACCTCTGATAATATTCCACAGTCCTGCAGGGTGCCCCCCTTTTACAAGAAAACCCCCTTGGAAGCCAAGTCCTAAGAGACGATGGCTGGGGGAAAATTTGGGGCCCTGAGGATGTCTTCAGCCAGACGTGGTATTTACAGGGCCTTTGGGGCTTCCATCCAATTTCAACCAATTTTTTTCCTTTTGGCAACAAGGGTCCCCCTTTTTTTTAAAGGGTGTCACCCCTTTTTAAAAACGACGTAGTCAGATAAAAGCTGCAGAGCTCTTTAAAAAAATTTAAAAAAACCAAAATAAAAGCAGTGTTAAACCCCTCTTCGCTTCAACACACCTCCTAAAAAAGAGAGGCAACCGGGGGCAGTTTCCAAAGCAGAAAGCAACAGAGGAAAAAAAAACTGAAATTTTATTTTACCCAACCCCCCAATAAAAGCATTACGTTTTTGATGTAACCAAACCAAATGCAAAGCTTAAAACATTGAAATTTGTTATGCTTTAGATTCTTTGTTGTGGTTGCTGTCGTCCATTCAAACACCTGCAAACTGATAATCATTTCTTAACAAATGAGAAAAATGCTCGAACGGAAAAATGCCCCTAAATGGTGAGGTTACCAACCCTTTTTTTAGCATGTGCTTTTTTTAATGTTTCCAACTGGATGAGTGAGATAAAAACCTAATTGGATAATTTTCCATATGTTTAAAAGGGGAGAACGTAAGCAGCAGCAGCAGCGCAGCAGCAGCAGCGGGAGCCAGCAGAGTTGCAGCAGCAGCAGCAGCAGCAACAAAAACAACAACAAAAAAAACAACAACAACAACAACGAACTGTTAGGGGGAGTTGCTGACACAATTATTGGCAGTTGGATCTATCTTTTTTCCTCAATCCTAGTACATCTGTTCCTATCTTTCACCTTTTTTTCCAGGCTTTTTAGCTTTTCTATGGTCACTTTTCTGTTTCTCTCAGTACCTCTCGCATGTTTTTGGGGTTTTGGTAGTTGTTTTTCATTTTTTTTTCGAGCCCCTTTATATCTTTTGCTTTAACTTTTTTCTGTTCTTTTTAATTTTGTCGTCTTTAATGCTATTTAGTTACCAGTCTTTGCCTTCCTGTCCGTCTGTATTTTTCTGCCTTATGTTTTTTTTTCTGTGTGTATGTCTGCGTTCTTTTTGTGGCGCCCCGCGCGCACGCGGATTGTTTGTGGTGCCGTGGGTGCGTGCGGGTGTGTTGGTGTGCGTGGGGTGGGTTCTCTATCTGCCATCTCTCTCCTCTGCCTCTGTCTCCTGATGTTTGTTCCTGCCTGTTTTGCCTCTGTCTCTCTCTCATGGGCTGTAATTGCCCTTGCTGCTATCTTTTTTCCGAGATTTCATTCTGCAGAAAAATCATCAGCAAGCCCTGGGGGACAGTTACCAAACAGACGTTTCCTTTGCTTCCGTTTCAATGAGTCCCCCCCCCCCAAGAAAAGCTCGAAAAATAGCTCGGGGGTTTGTTGGGTCAGCGCCATTTTCCTCAAACGTAACGTAATAGAAATGTCGATTTCTGCTCTTTTGGTTTTGGGAGTATTGGAATTGAATAAATGATTGAAAGGTGGTTGAGGTGAAGACTGACTGACTGACAGACTGACTGACAGGCCGACTGAGTAATGACTGCTAATTGACTGGTCTATTGGTGACAAATTGACTGACTGACTGGTTCGAGAATTTAAAATGAATTGAATAGAATAAATTTTTTTTTTCTAAAGAGGGAACGGTATACGCAAAAAAAGCTTTTTTTGCAGCTGCTCTTGTGTGCAAAAAAGAAAGAATGGTGAATGAGTGAATGAGTGAATGAATGAATGAATAATGAATTTTAATGAGCGAGCGAGCGAGCGAGCGATGTGTGAGTGAGTGGTGAGTGAGTGGGAATAAGTTGGGGAAGGGAGTGAGGGAGAGATGAAAAGGAGGGGGGGGGGGGGGGGGGGGGGGGGGGTAAGAAGTTCTTATCTCCGAAAGCCTGTTCCTATACGACAAAAAACACTTTTTTGGCACAAATGGTTTTGCCTATGCATACACACATTTATACAGGGGAAAAAAAACATTCGTGACGCGTGTTGACAATACCGAATCAGCATCCGCACACTAGAATTTTTCCCCTGACTGCTGAAAAACGGATTTCGAAATTTCAAGGGCAATCCACATCATGGCAATGTTTGACCTTGTTCACAATCAGGATTGTCTGGATGAGATCCCCATTCGGCAACTTCATGCCAGTGAAAGCAATGTCGACAGGAAACACAAACCCGATTTCTGAAAAATCTGAAAATTGCCATCATTTATCAGGGATGTGAAGGAAAAGAGGGGGGGGGAAGAGATATCAATTGGATGGGGAGAGAGAGAGAGAGAGGGGGAGAGAGAGAGAGAGAGAGGGGAGAGAGAGAGAGAGAGAGAGAGAGAGAGAGAGAGAGAGAGAGAGAGAGAGGACAGACAGACAGACAGACAGACAGACAGACAGACAGACAGACAGACAGACAGACAACAGACAGAGAGAGAGAGAGACAGAGACACAGAGAGAGAGACAGGGGACAGAGAGAGACAGAGAGAGAGAGCTATTTTCTTGTGATTGGAGTGACGTTTGTTTGGTTTGTGTGCTTGGTTTGTTTATTTTGTTTTTGCTTTTCTTGTTGTTTTGGGTGTTCACTCTGTGTGTGTGTGTGCGTGAGTGTGTTTGCGCGCGCGCCGTGTTTTGTGTGTGCATGTGTGTGTGTATGTTGTGTAGTTTCTTCAGTTTAACGTCTTTCCACTAAATAGTGATATCAGACATGTGTGAGTGTGCTTTGTATGTGTGTGTGTGTGTTGGATGTGTGTGTAAATTTTGTGTGTGTATGTGTATTGTTTGTGTGTGTATGTGTGTGTATGTGTTTTGAAGGTGTGCTTGAATGGTTTGCGTTTTATGTGTATGTGTGTATGCATGCATGCGTTCGAGTGCGTGTGTGGCGTGCGTGTATGTGTGTGTTTTTTGTGTGCGTGCTTTGCGTATAGCACACACGCGCGCGCGTGTGGTGTGCGTATGTGTGTGTACACAACGGACAAAAAAAACAGGCTGGCAGACAAATAGACACGAATACAAAAGCAGATAGTCAAGCAGAAGAAAAAAAAGAATTCAGACCAATGTAGACAGAGAGACGAACTAAAGTGCGAATTCAAAACTGTCGTTTCCAGACAGGGCCGATAGTCACGGTTATTTCTTCGTACCCAACTGAAAGTAGTCACTGGGTACAAAACTGTCACAGTGCAGTAAACTGACAGATTCCTCTTTCTCTGTCTGTGTATCCGGTGTCTGTCTGTCTGTCTGTCTGTCTGTCTGTCTGTCTTCTGTCTGTCTGTCTGTCTGTCTGTCTGTCTGTCTGTCTGTCTGTCTGTCTGTCTGTCTCTCTCTCTCTCTCTCTCTCCTCTCTCTCTCTCTCTCTAATTATATACATGTAAAGGTAACATGGTTCTAGTATACAAACGCTTTCATATACCACTTTATTTCATAATGGATTTTTCTAGCTACACTCTGGGGGTAAAAAATAGGGACTTCAAAATAAGATTTCAAGTCATGGTTTAAGAAAACACCCACATCATTATAGAGCCAATATTGGCATACATTCAACATGAGTAATCTTATGATACTACTCAATGGAACAGAACTAGTGATGCAGTACACATGTTGATATTCAGCAAAGAAGGAGGATTCTTAACTGATAATCCATTAATACCAAGGAAACATCATCTTTTTATACTTAAGTTGAATAAATAAAGGGGACGAGAGAGACAGACCCAGAGAGACAGATACACAACACACACACACACACAGACACAGAGACACACAGACACACAGACACAGACACAGACACACAGACACACAGACACACAGACACACAGACACACAGACACACAGACACACAGACACACACACACACCACACACACACACAACACAACACACACACACACACACACACACACACACACACACACACACACACAGAGCAAGAGTATATGCCTGGTGTCAAAATTACTTTACGAAAAAGACAACATGCAGAAAAAAAACCGAAGAGCAGAACACTTGGTTAAATGCTGTACCGCATCATTGTTGTGTCTTTCTTATCTTCTTTATATCATATGTTTTTATCGGTTGCGAACGCATCTTCTTTTTCTCTTGATCACCACAGTCATGTAGCACGAATGGCATCCCCAACTGCAGAGATTTTCTACGAACGATATTTTAAACTTGTGATATTCTGAAAACTGCCTTAATTCATTGCTACAGCATTGATCAGCCATAATTATAACAAAGAAAAATCGAACCTTGATGAAGAGGGAGATATTTTCTGTCAACGATTTCTCATCTTTTATAGGTGCTTTAGTTCCTTTTTTAAGCTTAGAACAGATAACGTGCTCCTTTTCAATGGCAGGGAAACTCATTTCTTGTTGCCCATGCATTTTAAAATGGAGACAGGCTAGTTTGGTGGTTAGACTGTTGCGCGTTGCGCTCGCTATATGACGGTCTGGGTTTGAGGTTCAAGGAGACATTTTTTTTTATCATGGAGTTAACATAAGTGCCGACTCCACTTGCCCTAAAAGTCCTTCGGATGAGACTCCAAAAACCGAGGCTGGCCACGTGTGCGAACACATGAAGAAAAATCTTGTACACATGTTTAAAACCTGTTTCGCTTTTCCACAGAGCAGTCCATTGTGCTGTGGTGGGAAGGGGTGATTTAATTTTCAAAACCGCATGCACATAAATACTGTGAAGAAGTACATGAGTTTTTTTTATTCAATCAATCTCCAAATAAAGAATAAATAGACTTATAGATAAAATAAAATGTTTTTATAAAAAAAGTCATAGAGATACGATACAGAGAGAGAGGCAAAACAGGTATACACAGAATGTATGTATGTATGTATGTATGTGTGTATGTATGTATGTATGTATGTATGTATGTATGTATGTATGTATGTATGTATGTATGTATGTATGTATGTATGTATGTATGTATGTATGTATGTATGTATGTATGTATGTATGTATGTATGTATGTATGTATGTATGTATGTATGTATGTATATATGTATATACGTATGTATGTATATATATATTGAGGGGGGAGAGAGAGAGAGAGGGGAGAGAGAGAGAGAGAGAGAGAGAGAGAGAGAGAGAGAGAGAGGAGAGGAGGGAGAGGGAGAGAGGGAGAGAGAGAGAGGGAAAGGGGGGAGGGAGAGGGAGAGAGGAGAGGGAGAGGGAGAGGGAGAGAGAGAGAGAGAGAGAGAGAGAGAGAGAGAGAGAGAGAGAAGAGAGAGAGAGAGAGAGAGAGAGAAGAGAGAGAGAGAGAAGAGAGAGAGAGAGAGAGAGAGAGAAGGAGAGAGACGTATAGACAGACAGACAGGCACACAGGCACACAGGCACATGGGCAGACAGATAGAAGCAATGAGGTATAAAGCATAAAGGCTGAAAAACTCTCTCTCTGACTGGATGTTAAAAAAAAAAGCACAAGAGCGCTTATTCCATTATCCTCGATATAAAAAGAATATATCAAATCAAATCAAATCAAATCTCTCTCTTTTGTGATTTTTCTTTAGCAATTAACAATCACCTTTAATCAATGTAGTTTTACGTAAACCTAATAGAAAGATATCAGGCTTTAAAGTAATTTTCGTGTTCGTATAATAATGACCTTTACAGTTTTGTGTGTTTGGCAGATTTTTCATCTCACTTGAAGAGCATGGTACTCAGTAGCTTTCGTTCTTGGTGTGCGTTCCCCAGCTTAACTTTCTGGGGATCACCCAGAATATATCACACTGTCTCTCACACATCACAGCTGTGAATCACCATGGGACCATTTTTAAAATTCTATTTTATTTTATACCACTTTATGACACAGCAGATTTCTCTGTGTGAAATTCGGGCTGCTGTCCCCGGAGAGAGCGCGTCGCCACAAGTGCAGCGCCTACCTATTATTTTTTTCCCCTCAGGGATGGTGTCGAAAACAGACCGTCACCTCACACTGAATGAGTTTACGTCTAGTTTGCCTCACAGGTAGTCATACTCTAGCTTCAGAGATTTTTTTCCTCTCTTGTGAAGGAGGGTGTAGGTTGTCATGCTATGAGCTTGTCACATACGTAGACAGTCTCAACCTAACTTGTTTTAAAACAACAAGATTTCAACGTAGCCTTTTTGGCACTTCGCTTACATCATCAGTAAGTGACAACATTTTTGGCCCAAGCCAGTCATCTTAATGATATGTCATGCACTACTACATTTTTTCCGAGAGTTAAGCAGAAATTAATGACACTCGTTTAGTTGAAAATATCATCGCAGATGCACAAGTTTGTAAGGAAAGTTCACCAATGCTGACGTTCTGGCAGTTACCTTCATTGCTTTGTTAGTTTTTAGTGAAGTTTGGACATTCAACATGACTGACTGGGAAGAAAGACGCAATATGTCATTTTTTTATATTATTATCGTTCAATTTAGTTTCTGGAACTTTTGACTAAGTTTCGTAGCACACGTCTTTTATGACGACAATTTGCATTTGATAGTCATTGCATATATCGAAAAGTTTCGGGAACAAGTTTAGAACTACGAGGAGGAGAGACAGATTAAAATACATATATCCGGACAGACAGACAGACGGATATGCAGAGAGACAGACAGACAGACAGACAGATGGGCAGATGGATAGCAGGTGAAGACATGAGGGAGGAGAGGAGAAGCAAAAGAAAAGAACAAATAAAATGCACATAATCTCTCTCTCTCTCTCTCTCTCTCCTCTCCTCTCTCTCCTCTCTCTCTCTCCTCCTCTCTCTCTCTCATCTCTCTCTCTCTCTCTCTCTCTCTCTCTC
>CM060321.1:44356933-44364433 GCA_030674155.1 Stramonita haemastoma
TCTATATATATCTCTCTGTCTCTGTCTCTGTCTCTGTGTCTCTTAACAATTTTTTGGAGGATAACCTTAGGAAACCCACTAGGTTTTTGTACGTGGCCATTCCAGTATAGCCCTTTTCAATAGCCATTCATCTCAACACATTTTCGTATCAAGAAATAAACGGTCTGATTGTTTGCTGTATTCGTTTTTTGGTGATATGTTTAGCAAATGTTATGTTTGGCATCCTGTAATAACTGATAGTTCCGTCTACGTCTTCTGTTGGTGTCTCTTATTTTTGCATTCCCCGGCAAGAGTTCCAAGGTTTACTCATTGTGAGTTTTGCTTTGGGATCATTTCTGCCGACAATTAAGGCAGCCACATTCCAGCTCTGGGTATGGCATCTAACACTACACCAGCATGATGCATCCAAAAAGTGTCATCCGTTCTCACAGGCACTCAATAGCCTACGCTTCCAAAAGGTGGAACATATTTTAATGTGTTTGCGAAACCTTCTGCGCGCATTCATACACGGTTTATAGTCTCATCCAAAGACTTTTAACGGAGTAGAGTTGGTACTGATGTTATTGCCAGGGGAACAAATGCCTCTTGAATGGGTTGCCTCGATAGTATGTCCGAGCGCGAGGCATCAGATTACGAGCTCAATTCTCTAACCACTAGGCTATCCTACCGGTCCCCCTCCGCTGTCAAGGTAATGTGTATCGCATGTATTCAGAAAGATAGATCATACCAATGTATACATAATACTGTTTGCGTCGCAGATATATAATAATGTTCTTCTTTCGAAATCAGTTTCAGAGTGGAAATACTCTGTTGCAATTTTTTTTCGACATTTTGTGTCATTGTATTTTTTTTGTTTGTTTTATGCTGCCCTTAGGGTGGTTTTTTGGTTTCAATCCCACACTGCTACTGATGGCTCCTTTGTAAGTTGAATTTTTGACATTGTCTACCTTTTGCTCAAAGACAAACTGAAATGACAGTATTAGCAAGCCAAATACCGGTTCTTTAGGCTGTGTGCGTGTGTCATGTTCTCCTAATGTTTATATAATCTCCTCTAGCTTTCGAGTCCCAATGGCGGAATGACAGAAAATGATATTGGCCGTTATTGGAACCTGCGCATTCTTTAACATGCTAATCTCAAGTCATAAAGATTTGACAGATAAAAGTGCATTTCTAACATAAACACATAGTGAGCGGGATAGCTTAGTGGATAGAACATTAAGTTTTCAACCTGACGGGCCAGGTTTGAGCCACCATTAGAACCGACTCCACATCCCCGAGAGTCCTTGTGATTGAGACTATAAGCTGATGTTCTGTGAACGAACGCACGCAGAACATCTCGCTAACACGTTAAGACCCGTTCCGGCTTCCAGAAGTGTAGTCCACTGTGTGCTGGTAGGAGTGGATGACATATTTCAAAACAAATAAAATCATGCATACTAGTGTTGGATATATACATCATCCCCGAAAGATAAATTTTAATACGGCTACCTTAAATGTGAGCAAACGGTCGGATACTCACAATCTCAACATCATCGAACTTTAGAACTCTAGCTAAGGAACAAAAACGCTCTCTCTTGCACACACACACACACACACACACACACACACACACACACACACACACACACACACACACACACACACACACACACACACACACACACACGCACACACACACACACACACAAACACACAAACACACACACACACACACAACTCATACACACACAAAACTCTCTCACACACACACACACACCACACACACACACACACACACACACAACACACACACACACAAAACACACACACACACACACACACACAACACACACACTTACAAACCCACACAAACACACACACAAACACACACACACATACATACAACACACAAACACACACACACAACACACACACGAACACACACACACACATACACACACACACACATACATACACATACACACACACACACACACACACACACACACACACACACACACACACACACACACACACACACACACACACACACACACACACACACACACACACACACACACACGAACACACACACACACTGCAGCTGTCCATCTCTCTCCATTTCAAAGGCCCTTTCAGCAGCCCGATGACCCGGGCAAACGGGTTTAGCCTTTCATCCTGTCCCCCGCTCACAGGATATCAGTCACAGGCATTTCTGGCTTCTGTGTAAACAGCCGGTTATATCATCCACAGCTTAAAAAAAAGTAAAGGGGATCAAATATGATTATTCCCACCAGCTGCCGTGGGATAGTGGTTAGTGCGGTGAATTACGGGCTGAAATGTCGTGGGTTTAAATCTCGTAAGATTCCTAGGGTTTTGTATTCCGGAAGGCTCCTACGCAGAATAACTTTGTTATGGGTTCATTGGGAAGACTGGGACAATACAGTCGAGTTTCGTCCACTTAACGTAAGTGATTTTGAGAGTGTTGCTTAGCATTTGTCCCAATACTGCAGGTGTCTGTATCTCTCAGGCACAGCTGACGCCGAGATGTATTGTGATAGGAAGCGCAAAGTATAGCCCTGTCAAGTTGTCCCAAGACACGTGCACTGGCATAACAGCTCTCTCACATCACACTTGCCGCTTTAACATCATTAGGCAATAACCTAATTTGTCTTTACTCGGCGGTCCGGGATGCTCAAGTCGTATGGTGACCTCAATAGTGCTTTTGCATTCACTGCAGTGCTATTTGGATCGGTGGTATAGTTGGTAACGCACCTGCCTAGAAAGCCAAAAGTCCAGGTCGGAGTATGCGGTGGTTCGAATCCCGTTTGGGCCCAAAACTGTTCACCTATCCATTATACCATGAGTGGTGCTCTGAGCGCTAGTCTTTCGGATGAGACGATAAACCGAGATCCCATGTGTTACACATCATTATTTAGCGCACGTAAAAAAATCCACGGCAACAACGGGGTTGTCCCTGGCAAACTTCTGTAGAGAAAAGCCACGTTGATAGGGAAACATATACAGTTGAAGACAGACAAAAAGACAAAAAAATGGGTAGGCGCTGCACTTGTGACGACGCGCTCTCCCCGGGGAGAGCAGCCGGGATTTTACACAGAGGAATCTGCTGTGACATAAAGTGGTATAAAATAAAATTTAAAAAAAGCTACTGCCTAGAGCCCTTTGGGATCACATTCTGTGGAGAGGGTCATTACAGGGATGCTGTGGTGATCACCACCCCAGGTGGTCGTCTCACTCACTCTGGCTACGCGACTAAGCTACTGTTGTTTCTCGTAGATGAATAAGTGTGTGGTGTCCTGCATTATGTTAGCGCAAAGCAAGCCCCAATAAGCACCACCAAAGGAACGCAGTAGCAGTGCAAGGCCCCTCTGGAAGATGGTTCCTTGGTCTCATCGTTTACAGGCTCCCTGTGGATTTTCTTTTACCGTAAGGATGCAACACGAGGAGACAGGATAAGGTTGGTTACAATATTTGAAAGTAGCAGAGTGCTGAAAAATCTGAAAACTTTCAAAGAATCTTTCTAAGATATATTGGACATAGTTATTGCAAACACTTGTGATACATATTAATGTATGTCCATTTGATTTGCCTCCAAACAAAAAAGCTGTTAATTACATAGTTTTCCACTTACATTTTTATACGTCTGATTCGCTTTTTTACAGAACGATATTTATAATGTATAGGTGTAAATTTCTCTATCTGGAATATTTACTCACCTATATTGGAAAACAGCTCGCATGAACTACTTTAATCTCATCTGGGTTTTTTATTCATCCCAAATAGTTTCATAGCAGATTTGCTGTGATGTTTTGATATACGCTTGTGGAAGACAAGGAGGAGGTTCAGGAACCGAGTTGTTTTGAAAGTTGTTGATCAAGGTTTTTGCAGAGATTATGTGTACATTGAACATGATGTAAAGTAGATAGAGACAGAGATTCAGAACAAGAGAGAGGGATAGAAACTTACGGGAGGAAAAAAGGAAATGAGATTATGTTAGGTAACAATAATATACAGACAGAAACACACACACACACACACCACACACACACACACACACACACACACACACACACACACACACACACACACACACACACACACACACACACACACACCACACATACACACGCGCGCGCGGGCGCAGTGACACACATTTAAATGATATCATTTTCAAAGGCATTTCGAGCAACTGAATAAACGCAAGGAAAATGATGAATGTGTCATCCATATCATTGGTCAAAAGAGATTTGTCATGATCTGTGGCTGAAGACAAACAACAGGTGAAGTCATTCCACTTAAGCAGATCGTCAAAGATACAAAAGCCACAATCTGACAGCCTCAAAATTGCCTTTACAGTTTTATCTGCTTTTAAGAAGTGAGGGGAAACACTGTTGCGATGAAAGAAAAGCCGCTACTCTCTCTGTCTCTGTCTGTCTCTGTCTTTGTCTCTGTCTGTCTATCTGTCTATCTGTCTCTGTCTCTCTGTCTCTGTCTCTCTGTCTCTCTTTCTCTGTCTCTCTCTCTATACATAATATATATCTATCTCTCAGAGACACATACACACGCGCACGCGTGCGTTGGCACACGTGCGCAAGCACACAGACACACAGACACAGACACAGACACAGACACAGACACAGACACACACACAGACAACACACACACACACACACACACACACACACACACACACACACACACACACACACACACACACACACACACACACACACACACACACACACACACACACACAACCTTCCTTTTATTTTTATTTTTTTTAAATTTTATTTATTTTTTTATTTTATTTTTTTCTCTTTTGGTTGTTGTTACAGTAGTTGCTTGTATTATTTATAGGCATAGTTTATTTTAAAGTAGTTGAAATTATGTTAGCAAATTAATGTTGGTGAAATGTTTGTTATTGTTGTTTTATTTGTTTGTTTGCTTTTTCCCCTTTTCTTTCTTTTGTTGGCTTTATTGTTTGCTAGGGATGTTCTGCTTTGTTTTTTGTTGGCTTTTTGTTTTGTTTTGGATTTGATTTTTGCTATTGTTTTGATTTTTTTTTCTTTTCTTTTCTTTAGATAGATGGCTTGATGGAAAAAAGCAGATTGCTGCTTACTCAATGTACCATCTGGAAATAAAAATTTGATTGATTGATTGATTGATTGATTGATTGATTCCTAATTGTCAATATTTCCTAATTTCACAATCTTCTTCAACAATTCAGTAACACCACAAGACAATTTGATGTGACTTTCATCCCAGCAGTCTCTCGGGGTTTATCAAGATGATTAATTTTGTAATTGTTGGCACACACCACACCTCTTTCATAGAACACTCAAGAGAAGAGATTTTCTACAATAAAAAAGGAAAGGTAGTTCCCACTCTAACATCCTGGAAATTGCCTTTGCATCTGGATCTTTCGTCAAGTGATGATAGCGAATTAAGCGTCATAGGCCTGGAGAGTAAACAAAACATCATCTTTCGCTACCAGTGTGTGTGTGTGTGTGTGTGTGTGTGTGTGTGTGTGTGGTGTGTGTGTGTGTGTGTGTGTGTACGTGTACGTGTACGTGTACGTGTACGTGTGTGTGTGTGTGTGTGTGTGTGTGTGTGTGTGTGTGTGTGTGTGTGTGTGGTGTGTGTGCATGTAGGTGTGTATGTGTGTACGTGTGTGTGTGTGTAGATATGTAGGTGTGTGTGTGAGAGTTTGTATGTATGCTTATTTTATCGTAGTCTAGTTTACGATTGTTGACTGTACGAGTGAGTGAGTGAGTGAGTGAGTGTGTGTGTGTGTGATTGTGTGTGTGTGTGTGTGTGTGTTTGTGCGCGCACGTGTGTGTGTACGTGTGTGTGTTTACGTCTGTGTGTGTGTTTACGTGTGTGTGTGTGCGCGCGCGTGTGTATGTGTGTGTATTCCTGTGCACCGCGTGTATGCGTGTGTGATTTGAAACAGGCTTGCGATATTTTGATGAAAAATATCTGTTCCATTTGCAGTCATCATCAGCATGTGTTGTGGTATTATTGCAATGAGACAAAATAAAGAAAAACCACTTAGGAATGATATCAAGAAATCACACAGCAAATAGCAAAGGAACATTAAACAAACAAGCACACGCAAACATTAAAACATGTATCAATGAAAGAAAGTTATTACTCTCTGTCTCTGTGTCTCTCTGTCTCTGTCTGCCTGTCTGTCTGTCTGTCTCTCACTTACACACACACACACACACACACACACACACACACACACACACACACACACACACACACACCACACACACACCACACACACACACACACACACACACACACACAATGATAAATAGAGGCAGTATGGGAAGAGAGACGGAGAACCACAACGAAACAGACAATGTGAGAGACAGAGACAGAGAAAGTGATCGAAAGAGAGACAGAGACAGCGGCTAAGAGAGAGAGAGAGAGAGAGAGAGAGAGAGAAGAGAGAGAGAGAGAGAGAGAGAGAGAGAGAGAGAGAGAGAGAGAGAGAGAGAGAGAGAGAGAGAGAGAGAGAGAGAGAGAGAGAGAGAGAGAGAGAGAGGAGATAAAGAGAAATAAAGACAGACAAACAGACAGAGACAGAAAGAGGCAGACAGAGAGACACAGAGACAGAGAGTCAGTCAGACAGACAGACAAACAGCAGACAGAGATAGACGACACAGGCACACAGACACAGACACAGACACAGACACAGACACAGACACACACACACACACACCACACACACACACACACACACACACACACACACACACACACACACACACACACACACACACACAGACACAGGGATGGACATAATTATTTCCACCTGTCCTTATATGAAAGCACATTTCTCAGCTGGCTTAACACTACAAACAGCTTGATGTGCCAACCATGTCACCGCCCACAGCAGACTGGTTACGTACGCTCCCTTCTATTTCAGGACAAACGCCCAGTAATGACATTGCAGACTGTGTAGGAATGATTGTCAGAGGAATTAACTCCACGTTTTGACAATCGGGAAATTGTGATGCCTGCTTGATCATCATCTATCAAGTGACGTGTGGGACAATTCAGGATCGTTGGAGAGGAAAATGATGAGTTTTTGATGAACTCATGCGTGTGTGTGTGTCAGTGGGAACATGTATGTGTAGAGATGTGTGTGTGTGTGCGTGCGTGCGTGCATGTGTGTGTGTGTGTGTTTGTGTGTGTGTGTGTGTTTGTGTGTGTGTATGTTTGTGTGTTTAGGTGTGTGTGATCTGACAAACGTTGATAAACTAAACTGACATGTAAAAAAAACCTCGTTTATTCTAATATTAGCAAATGGCTTTTCAAATTACCCTGTCTATTGAGTTGAAAGCTATATATGACTCTACGTATTGACATAGCAAACCATAAGAAAACACAAACAAACAAACAAACAAACAAACTGTAGAATGTAGAAGAGAAAGAAAAAGGAAACACAACTAGAGATAGAGAGAAGAAAAAACACCAGAAAGATAA
>CM060321.1:44371933-44380391 GCA_030674155.1 Stramonita haemastoma
TTTGAGGCGCCCTCAATCCTGAAACCACGGATGGATTCTAGCCTAGGCAGAACAGAGACCACACCCACGCCCACCTCTTCGACTTAGGGGGGGCGGATTAGCCTCGTGGTCAGAACATTGCGCTCACAATTTGACGACCCGGGTTCGATTCCCGTTCGAGGAAATGTTTCTCCTGGAGTTAACTTCAGTGCTGACTCCACTCTCCCCAAGTCTTTCGGATGAGACTATAAGCCGAGGCCCCGTGTGCAAACGCACGCAGAACATCTTGCACAGACATTAAATCATGTTCCGCTTTTCGGAAGAGTAGGCCACTGTGTGCCGGTGGGAACAGATGACATTTACAAAACTGCATTCACACGGGGACTGGATGTATAAAAGCACACGAGTGCTTATTTCATTATACTCAATATAAAAGAATAAATAAATGAATAGATAAAGAAAGAAAGAAAGAAAGAAAGATAGAAAGAAAGAAAAAAGAAAGAAAGAAAGAAGAAAGAAAGAAAGAAAGAAAGAAAGAAAGAAAGAAAAAAAAAAAAAATAATAAATAAATAAATAGATAAATAAAAATAAATACATAACTAAGATTGCAAGAAGTTAAGGGTGACACCATGAGGAGGAAAGGGGGCTCCTTTTCTATCCCTCTCTGCTGCCCTGTTCTCTGCCCCAGTGTCCTCTCCTCTAGCGGACACACAGCACAGGTTCCACTGTCCTCAGCTTCTAGACACTCACTGCAGGACTGAGGCTGACCCGGTCCAGTGCAGCAATGTTACACAGTGAAATAAAACAGCCTTCTGTGCTGCCAGCAAGCTCTGCTTCTGCTTGTTTGTTTGTTTGTTTGTCTGTCTGTTAGTCTGTCTGTCTGTTTGTTGGTTTGTTTGTGTGTCTGTCTGCCTGCCTGCATGTCTGTCTCTCTGCCTGCCTCCCTATCTGAATATCTGAAGCACCCCTCTCTCTTTTGTCTTTCTCTGCGCCCCTCTCTTTGTCTTTTGATCTGTTTCTGTCCGTTTTGTTTATGAAAAAAACAACAACTATTAATCAGCTAAATAAACATAAAACTTGCGACTAATTATTGTAGTATAATGAGGAATAATTATTTAAATGTGTGATTGTTGATTTTGTAAGTGCATCAAACCTTTAGAAAAATTGTTAGTTTTTATGCGTAGTTTTTGTTTTATTTTATAAGGGGCAATGGTTTATACATAGATACCTCTCCCTGTGTCTGTCTGTCTGTCTGTCTGTCTATCCATCTATCTGTCTGTCTGTCTGCCTGCCTGACGCCTGTCTGTCTCTCTGATCATGTCTTTCTGTCTGTTTGTTGGTCTGTCTCTTTGAAACTATGTCGGAACAAAGCAGCAGAGAGACAGAGATGATTAGTTGCGCCTTTAATTAATCAATTTCAATTTCTCTCGTGTCACTCAATCTAATCAACGATTTTTTTGTGATGACACGAAACTTGTCACAATGCAAGCTAAAGGCACTTGAGAGCTTTACGCTAGAAAGATTCCTACACAAACACAAAAGGCTCACACACACGCAAACCCACAAATTTTACTGAATAATTAAATCACTATATAATGGAAACAACAATGTGTAAAGAAAAGCATCTCGCGTGGATCACAGGAAAGAATTCCACGCAAGCGGGTCAAAAATAGCCAGCAAAAAAAAAAGATAACAAGCAAAATGCGAATAAAAACAACTAAAAGCGGTAGTAAAGGCAAAGGCAACACCGACACGATAGTATCATTAGAATTGTAACTTGTAGGGTTGTACTTTAATCACATAGTCATATTTTATTTTACAAATTGGGTGAATAGTGTTGCAAGACTTGCTAGTAGAAAGAGAGGGAAACCTGAAAACTGACAATTCAATTTTTGTCAGAGATATGATATGGCCTTACTATTAGGGGGTGTATCAACGCGCCTATGCATGCACCATCGTGTGTGTGTGTGTGTGTGTGTGTGTGTGTGTGTGTGTGTGTGTGTGTGTGTGTGTGTGTGGTGTGTGTGTGTGTGTGTGTGTGTGTGTGTGTGTGTGTGTGTGTGTGTGTGTGTGTGTCGCAACGACCCTGCACTGTGCTGCGGCGTATCACATTGCATATTTTCATAAATACCATGTCTAATACTATGCATTGTTGCGTACACTGTATCAGCTTTCGTTCGCACAATACTTGCCATATTCAAGCCAGGTTGGCCTTTTCGAGGCTGTGGTGTCGCCACAAGAACAGCGTCAGTCATATCAGAGATGCCAGTAAGGTGCGATTGCATGCAGTAGTAGAGAACCTTCATGGTGCCGTGGGATCTGTTACGGCGCAAAAAATCGGGACCGGACTGGATTCAAACTGACACTTTATCACATCTTCTCGATATAGCCTTATTCTTGGAGGGGTCGTATGCACGCATATGCATGCGCGCCCTCGTGTTTGTGTTTGCAATTGTGTGTGTTTGTGTGTGTTTGTGTGTGTATTTGTGTGTGTGTGTGTGTGTGTGTGTGTGTGTGTGTGTGTGTGTGTGTGTGTGTGTGTTTGTGTTTGTGTGTGTGTGTGTGTGTGTGTGTGAGTGTGAGTGTGTGTGTATGTGAGAATGTGTGTGTGTGTGTGTGTGTGTGTGTGTGTGTGTGTGTGTGTGTGTGTGTGTGTGTGTGTGTGTGTGTGTGTGTGTGTGTGTGTGTCCGTTCGTGTAGCAACGACCCTGCACTGTGCTGTGGTGCATCATATAGTTTATTACCATCAATGTGAAGTGTTTTACGACGTATTGTTGCGTACAGTGTACCAACTTTTGTTTCAACAAAACTTGCTGTATACAAACCAGGCTGCCCTTTTCTAGGCTGTAGTGTCGCCACAAGAACAGCGCAGCCCATATCACAAAGATGCTTCTAATGTGTGTACGCATACAGTAGAGCACTTTCAATGGTGCTCTGAGCTCTGGTACTGCACAAACGTTGGGGGTGGCACGGGACTCAAACTGGCCTTTTGACACATCTTCTCCATATGCACCTTTTGTTTCCAGGTGTCAATTATCAATTAAGACGTATTAGTGCAATTCGAAAGTACCTGTCCACTGATGCAACATCTAAACTCGCCACGTCTCTGATTCTTTCACGTCTGGACTATTGCAATTCTCTTTTGGCTGGTCTGCCAGCATCATCTATCCACTCCCTTCAACGTATACAAAACTCCGCAGCTCGACTGGTCCTCAGAAAGAAAAAATCTGAGCACATTACTCCTCTCTTGCAATCTCTCCACTGGCTGCCTGTGCCACAGAGAGTAAACTATAAGATCAGTACTCTCTGTTATAAATGTCTTTACAAAACAGCACCCTCCTACCTCTGAATGTCTTTACCCGTACACTCCTTCTCGTTCCCTCCGCTCTGCTGCAGATACCCTGCGCTTACAAATACCTAGATTCAATCGATCCACTGTTGGCCGTCGCTCTTTCTCTGTTTCTGGTCCAGTGATCTGGAACAACCTCCCTCTCTCCCTTCGTAAAAAGCCTACCTATGACACATTTAAATCCAGCCTCAAGACACACTTATTTCAAAGCTAAGACTTTCCTATCCTGTTTCATCATCTGCCCCTGCTCTCAACAGCCGAAATATCCACCGCCCTGCCAAAGTGTTTATACTATATGTGTGTTTATACTGTGTGTTGTGTGTGTGTGTGTGTGTGTGTGTGTGTGTGTGTGTGTGTGTGTGTGTGTGTGTGTGTGTGTGTGTGTGTGTGTGTGTTGTGTGTGTGCGCGCGTGTGTGCATTGACTTCGTTAAAAAATTTTAATTGTTGTTGGCTGCATGCGCAAGAATTGGTTGAATGCAAGCGCTTTGATTTGTTTTTGCAAGATATAGCACTATATAAGTTCCATTTATTATTATTATTATTTAGGTGTGGATGCACATTTTATTTATTTTTTCAATTGATTTTATTCTTTTATATCAAGGATAATGGAATAAGCACTCATGTGCTTTTTTTTACATCCAGTCCCCGTGTGTGTGCAGTTTTTGTAAATCGTGTCATCTGTTCCCACCGGCACACGATGGCCTACCCTTACGGAAAGCGGAACAGGATTTAAAATGTGCGCAAGATGTTCTGCGTGTGTTCGCACACGGGGCCTCGGTTTATACTCTCATCCGAAGGACTTTTGGGGAGAGTGGAGTCAGCACTGAAGTTAACTCCAAAGGAAAAATCCTCTCAACCGGGAATCGAACCCGGGTCGACAAATAGCGAGCGCAATGTTCTGACCACTAGGCTATCCCGTTCCCTTACACACCCATATGTGTGTGTGTGGTGTGTGTGTGTGTGTGTGTGTGTGTGTGTGTGTGTGTGTGTGTGTGTGTGTGTGTGTGTGTGTGTGTGTGTGTGTGACCTTAGGACACATGGGTGTGCGTGCCTGTGTTTGTGTGTGCCGGTTTTTTGGTATGTGTGATTATATGGCGATAGCCGCGCTTTTCGCTGTGGTGCTTTATAATGTACGTTATTTTTATTATTACGTTCAAGATCAGGAAGCGTTGCGTACACTGTACCAGGTTTTGTTCCAACAAACATGCTTTATTACTGCTAGGTTGCTCTCTTTGAGACTGTCTTAGCACCAAAAGAACAGCGCCACCCCATTCAAAGCTGCTAGTAAAGTGTGTATGTATTCAGTAGAGCACTCTCCTGGTGCCATGGGTTCTTTTACTGTGTAAAAGTTAGCGTAGTACTAGTACAAAACTCACACCGGGATTTAGTCAAATCTTTTCAATATGCGTCTTATTCTTTAAGGTGTGTATGCGCGTGTGTATCCGTAAGTGTGCTCGCGCGCGCGCGCGTTTGTGTGTGTGTGTGTGTGTGTGTGTGTGTGTGTGTGTGTGTGTGTGTGTGTGTGTGTGTGGTGTGTGTGTCAGCCGCCCTGCACTGTGCTGTGGTGTATCATATTGTATATTATTAATATTATGTACCATACTGTGCATTGCTGCGTACATTATGCCAGATATTGTTCCGACAAACTTGCTATATTCAAGCCTTGCTGCCCTCTTCAGACTGTGGTGTCGGCACAACAAGGGCTCCACCCATATCACAGATCCAAGTAAAGTGTGTATCTATATAGTAGAGTACTCTCATGGTACTTTGGGCTCTGTTAATGCGCAAAAGGCTTGGTTCAACGGGACTCAAAGCAACCTTTTGTCACATCCTCTTGCTATGCTCAATTCTGTGTGTGTGTGGGAAGGGGGGGGGGGAGGGGGGAGGGGGGTACGTGCGCGTACATAGGTGCCTGCGCTCGTGTTTGCGTGTGCGTGTGCGTATGTGTGTGTGCATGTGGCAGGGACCCTACACTATGCTTTAATACATCATAATTATTGTATATTATCATTATTATCTTGTTTTATGCTATATATAGTTGTGTACACTGTACCAGCTCTCGTTCCAACAAGGCTTGCTTACATTCAAGCAAGGCTGCTCTCTTCAGGGCTGTGGTGTCGCCACAAGAACAGCGCCACCCATACTAAAGATGCTCGTAAAGTGTGTAATCATACAATAAGCACTCTCATAGTTGTGAGCTGTGTAACTGTGGAAAAGTCGGGTTAGGACAGGACACAAAAACCAGCCTTTTATCTAATCTTCTCCATATTTCTGCGCTTTATTCTTTGATGTGTGTTTGCGCAAGGGCGTCCTGTGTTTGCTCGTGTTTATGTGTGATGTCTATTGTGTGTGCATGCGGCAACAGACCTGCACTCCACTGTGGGACGCTGTGTTATATATCAGGATTACTTTTAGGTGTAACACTATGTATTGTTGCGTACATTGTACCAGCTTTCCTTCTGACACACATGCTATATTCATGCCAGGTTGCCCTCTTCAGGGTCGTATTGTTGCCATAAATACGGCGCCACCCATATTAAAGATATGGGTAAAATGTATATGCATACAGTTGAGAGACAGACAGAATGGTGCACATGCATCCCAGATCTTGTACACATACTCTACACTTGCAAACACCCAATCATTCATGAAAAGAAATTTTAACAAAAACCTTGGTCAATTTTTTGCTTTTATTCTTGGCTCTTATTTCTCATGTGTAAAACTTTTCATCATGTTTTGACAATAGTTTCCAGTCATTCTGAATTTGTATTGGATTATATTACTACAGCTGCGAGCCGGCTACCCAACCCTAACTCCAACTTGGCTGAGAGGGGAGCTAGGCTTTTCCCAGTGCTCTGACCAGCTGTGAAACATTGACCAAGCCACTGACATTTGTTCGCTTGTCAGTTCTCACACCATCGTTTGACGTATCTCACGACACAATAAGTTCATTCTAGTCTGCTTTTACAACACACACGTGACAAAAAAATTAATTCCATCCATGTTAATTTTTACAGCCAGAAAGTTCAGTTATCTTAAATATAATTTTTATATACTTTTAAAACACACAAGTTACAAAGCTTAATTCCAGCCATAATATCTTTACAACCAGAAATTACAGTTAGCTTAAATATCATTTAAATATGCTTTTAAAACACACAAGTGACAGAAACCTTAATTCCAGCCATGTTATCTTAAAAGCCAGAAAACACCCCAAATAAAATAAGAGGGAGTTGTACGAAGCGTGTATTTTTCTCAAGGAAGTCGATTGGGTAGTCAAGTGCCAGTGGTGTGTGCTCACCATTTGATTTCTAAACTTTAAAAAAATCTGTAAAGGGGCGTTATACGATACACAAAAAATGGAGGCAATGTTTGTTACAAATAAAACTATTTAGTTGGTACTCTAAAAAAAAAGCAACATTTTCTTCACTCATTCAGATGGACAAGTTTTGGATTTTATCTCACATACTTATGATAACAGTATTCCACTTTGTGCTGCATTTTTATCTATACCATCCTACATTGAATGTAGGATGGTATCGATAACAATGCAACACAATTGGAGTTTTACAGTTGAAATTCCAGAATAAGTTTAAGTGAGCAAGCAGAAAAAAATACAGTTTTTTGTGTTTTTTTTTTCAGTTAAGAATACTATACCGAGAAGAAACCAGTGATGTTTGCAACCCCAAAACAACCAACCAACCAACAAAAAAACATTAATGACAAATGGGGTTTCATAGAAGTAAAATTATTATGTCATTCTGTTGGCAAAAAGGATGGGTTTTCTTCCACCAGAATTGGTAAAAAAAAAAAAACACAACGTGAAGGTTGTTAAACAAAATGTACACGGCAATTTAAAAAAAGTCAAAACATTGCAATTTTATAGTGAGATTTCAATACTTCCTCTTCATCATTTAAAAAAGGCAATTTTTCTTTAAAAGTCCAATTGTGACGCTCGACCACATAATGAGTCGCATTGCACCAGAGGTCTATTTTTCAGTTACTTACATTATTATTAAAATGCAATGAAGTGGCTACACAATAGAAAAAAAACAGATTGAAAATCGGACAATTCTATGAAAAGTTATTACAAGTTAAGCTGATAGACTGCAGGAAATGTCAAAATGAGAAATTGAGAAGTCTAGCATCAAAAGAGGTGGTCAGAATGAGGGCCTGGGTTTTTTTTTTAACGCGTTTAAAGGCAAAAGGAAACAAAATTATGCCTTAGTATTTCACTACAATGTAACACTATTGCTATAGTTTTATAAACAATCAAAATTTCAAAATCGACATCTTGACCCCCACCTTCCTAAAATAGGTCCTAGCAGAAAAGTGCGTCAGGTGCTAAGAGGCTCATTTCGGGGAAGAGCATCACAATTTTGATTGCAGCAAGGCAAGGCAAGGCAAGGCAAAGTATTTTATTCGAGGATAATAGATAAGCACTTGTGTGCTTTTTTACATCCAGTCCCCGCCCTTTTCAGGGATACATCAAATTGAGAAGATACTAAACAATAAACTTTACGCAATACCAAACAACACCCAAGAATAAGGACACTATATATGAAAAGGTAATAAAAAAAAATGCACTCGATCAGAAAACAAAAATCTGAAGTCACAATAAAAGATTTTGATTATGGAAGAGAAGAAAGCGTTAATGGATGAAGAGCAAACAAGAGAACAAAATGAAATAAACAACTCAAGAAAAAACATCAAACCACCACCATCTGTCAAAAATTATACATGTGATATAAATCATACATTTGGATAAAGGGGAAAATTTAAAAACTAATATCCTTATTGATGGGGGGGGGGAGGGGGGGGGGGGGGGGGGGGGGGGGGGGGAGACATACTACCAATAAAAAAATAATTAAAATAAATCAGAATTATTATCATTATGTTTTTTTTTTTACATAGAACATCCTAGATGTTTCAAAATAGGCAAAACATTTTTATCAATCGGATAATGTTCTACGTACACTCACACACAGACACACCACAGACGCCACACACACACACACACACACACACACACACAGACGCAACACACACACACAGACACACACACATAGACACACAGAGACACACACACATTCTCACACACACATATACACAGAAAACATACACTCAAT
>CM060321.1:44382991-44405491 GCA_030674155.1 Stramonita haemastoma
ATGCTGCAAACATGCGAAAGGTGACAAAGGTCCCAATCCCTCGTGACCACTGTCTCAAAGCCTGTGTAGGTGGTGGTGTTTTGTGTGGTGTTTACGGACACCAAAATCACTCTAGGTGGTGGTGGTATTTTCTAACACCAAGATCACTGTAGGTGGTGGTGTTTACAGACACCAGGATCACTGTAGGTAGTGGTGTTTACAGACACCAGGATCATTGCAGGTGGTGTGTTTACACCAAGACCGCTGTAGGTGGTGGTTTTTATGGACACCAAGATCAGTGTAGGTGGTGGTGTTTACGGACACCAAGATCAGTGTAGGTGGTGGTGTTTACGGACACCAACATCGGTGATGGTGTTTACGGACACCAGAATCACTGTGGGTGGTGGTGTTTACGGACACCAGGATCAGTGTAGGTGGTGATGTTTACGGACACCAAGGTCACTGTAGGTGGTGGTGTTTACGGACACCAGGATCACTGTAGGTGGTGGTGCTTACACCAAGACCGCTGTAGGTGGTGGTGCTTACGGACACCAAGATCGGTGGTGGTGTTTACGGAAACCAAGATCACTGTAGGCCTAGGTGGTGGTGTTTACGGACACCAAGATCGGTGGTGGTGTTTACGGAAACCAAGATCACTGTAGGCCTAGGTGGTGGTGTTTACGGACACCAAGATCGGTGGTGGTGTTTACGGACACCAAGATCAGTGTAGGTGGTGGTGTTTACGGACACCAAGATCAGTGTAGGTGGTGGTGTTAACGGACACCAAGATCAGCGTAGGTGGTGATGTTTACAGACACCAAGATCAGTGTAGGTGGTGGTGTTTACGGACACCAAGATCAGTGTAGGTGGTGGTGTTTACGGACACCAATATCAGTGTAGGTGGTGGTGTTTACGGACACCAGGATCAGTGTAGGTGGTGATGTTTACGGACACTAGGATCAGTGTAGGTGGTGATGTTTACGGACACTAGGATCAGTGTAGGTGATGGTGTTTAAGGACACCAAGATCAGTGTAGGTGGTGGTGTTTACGGACACCAATATCAGTGTAGGTGGTGGTGTTTACGGACACCAAGATCGGTGGTGTTTACGGACACCAATATCAGTGTAGGTGGTGGTGTTTACGGACACCAAGATCGGTGGTGGTGTTTACGAACACCAAGATCACTGTCACCCAGATTGCGCTCCTATCATTTCTTGCACTTTAGTTCCCTATCTTTTTTATTTTCATGTATTTTTAAATTTTATATTCCCTATCTGTAAATTATTCCCTATTCTAAGTCTTTTTTAATGAAGATTTAGGTTTTTCATTTATTTTACTCCCTATTCTATGTTTTGTTTTCTATTATATTCATCTACTTCTAGCTTTTAGCAAGGATTGAGGAGGCAATCAGAAGTGTGGTGCCCAGTGATCATTTGACGGCAGGCTACCGACCGGTAAGTCAGTCCACTGTCCAGCAATCGAACGCGACCGAGTGGACTGGACTGGTTTTGACTTGCTGCGGGAAAAAAAAACACACACAAAAATTTGCGCGTGCGCGAGGACTGGAGGAGGAGGAAGCTGGTTGCAAAATATTTTGGGGCGAGTGCCCCAAGACAACGTGATAGATGAAGGTGAAAGGGAGAAAAATGTGCAGGTGGAATGTGTGTCTTTTTTGTGTGGTGACCAGTGTCCAAACGTCTCATACACTGTTGTGTTGAGTTTCTGACCGTGCCTGTGAAATCGGTTGATGCAAGGCGGCAACAGTGTGGTCGGTGGCCATGTGCATACTGACTGACCTCTGTAGACTTTCCGCTGTGGAAAACTGCATGCAGTAAGCTTACAGAGACACTTTCGGAGGCGAACGGTTACGTAGATTCACACCAGTGCATTGAAATATTTTAGCCAGAGCTGTATTGCTCATATCTGTATGATCGGGAAGTATGCTGGAACCTCCATGAAAACGAGTCTCTGGGACAGAATGATATCCCCAGTCACAAGATCTAAGCAGTCAGATGCGCTGGGCCTGACTTGTCAGACGCTTAACGGCAGCGCAACGCGTTTTCGCTCATATGACGACAACCATAGCTGCTGTCTGAGTGTACGACGCAGAAACAGATCTAGATCTGATATTTTCCTGTAGTCCTAGATCCAGAAAAATCTTCAGCGCTTTGTTGCATGCGGCAGGGCCTGACTTATCAGGCACTTAGCGGCAGCGCAAGGCATTTTTCGCTCTTGTGACAAGTCAGCACTACTTGCTTGTCTGAGAGAGAAGGACGAAGCAGAAGCAGAAGCTTCGTTGCATTTTCTCGGTTTCCATTCCCTACCCTTTTATTGACCAACTCGGGCCTAACCAGTAAGATTCATGCAGGTCACGGATTTTGTGGTGAGGTCAAAGGTTGCTGGTGTGAAGTGTCTGAAAACAAAGACATACATACATACATACATACATACATACCTACCTACCTACCTACCTACCTACCTACCTACCTACCTACCTACCTACCTACATACATACATTTATTCCCGAAGTCGGAATGCAGCTACTACCTTCATGGTGGACAAAAACGGTCTCATAAGCAAAAATCTCACCATTGATGAACCTCAGAGCTCTAGCCGAAGAACGAAAACTAGAAAAAACAACACATGTGTAATAAACAGGGTTAATTTTTTTCCCATTAAGAGGAAAAAGTGAATGTGTGAATGTGTGTGTGCGGGTGCGCGCGCGCGCACGTGTGTGCGCGTGTGAGTGTGGATGTGTGTGTGCGCGTGTGTACGCGCGAGCGCGCGTGTGTACGCGCGAGCGCGTGTGTGTATGTGTGTGTGTGTGTGAGTGAAATGCACGCCTATACCAAAGTGACTGTTGGATAAAATATTGCTAAGGACAACACTCTTGGTGTCATGGATTCTTGTATGGGCGCTGAAATGTATGTTGTACAGGGGAAGGTTTATCCTCTCCTCGCCCCAATCATTCTAGTGGATAGGGAAAAGTCGGGTCTGGACAGAAACTATTTCCTTCAAGCTGCTTGTGCGTGCGTGTGTGCGTAAATAAACGCTTGTGCGTGTTTGTGTGTGTGTGGATGCGTGCGTGTGTGTTCATGCGCACGCTCGCACCCGCGATTCGAACTGTTCAAACGCTGCGTTGCATAAAAATGATCAGTGACTGTGTTGTTCTCACACTGTGGGAGTAGGCATCTACAAGCTATAACAGGACAGACTGTGGTTTAATTAGAATTAGATCTATTTCTCCCCAAAGTCGGAATGTGGTTGCTTTCATGGCGTGTGAAAACGGTTGCATACGCAAAATGTCACCATTGGGGAACCTCGATCGCGATGCTCTAGCCAAGAAACGAAAAGCTTAAAACTAACAAAACCCAACAAATATTTTTGAGAAAAAAACTACAAAATTGTACAACACAATGCATCACTTTAGAACACGAAAGAGCCAGTGTAACTATTTGGGGCTCAAGTCAGATGGATTCTTTGTTTAGTTTCATATTTCTTAGCAAACGCATGCTGTCACCACAGTTTATGAAAAAAACAAAACAATGCGATATTTTGGAAAAGGATCAAATCAAAATAATTCCCAACACTGTCTTTTGCCCAATTTGATGGGAAAAAAAAACACCTGAATGTCAATCTCCTTCGGATGAGACTATATAAACCGAGGCTCGTGTGCAAATACACGCAGAACACCTGGCACATACGATAAAAAGCCTGTTCCGCATTTTAGAAGAGCAGACCGTTTTGCGCCAGATAGGAGCGGATAAAAAAAAATTTCAAACAATGCACGGACACTGCGATCGTGTTTAGACATCACTTGACGATTGTTGCAGTGTCTATTAAAATAATTGTTTAAAGGAAGAACATTCGGTCTGGTCTGTGACAGTGCAACTTAAAACAGACAGAGATGGAGAAGTGAGATAACGAAAGACAGAGGACAAAGGGAGGGAGAGAGAGAGGGGGGGGAGGGAGGGAGGAAGGAGGGGACAGATAGAGAGAGAGGGGGGGGAAGGGAGGGAGAGAGAGAGACAGAGAGAGAGAGGGATGGAGGAAGGAGGGGACAGAGAAAGAGGGGGGAAGGGAGAGAGAGAGAGGGGGGAGAGAGATAGAAAGGGAGGGAGGGGGAGGGAGGGGGAGAGAGAGAGGAGAGAGCAAGACAGACAGAGACAGACAGACAAACAGAGAGACGGAGACAGAGACAGAGACAGAGACAGAGAGACTCAGACAGACAGACCGGTGATGCCAAGTGCATCAAGTGTCTACAAAATATAACAATCTTCATAATACTCACATTCTGTTGATAGGTGAGGTCCTGCTTTTCTTTGCAGTCCCTCAGTGAACAGACAGTTCGGTCTCTGCAGAAAAGGCAGCAGTGCGCTGCAGGTCCAAGTCACCGTGTAGCTTCTTGGCCACAAGAGTTGGATTGGGGTCAGGCCAGATGATTCGAGTGTCTGTGAAGTGGAGCAGGGCTGTTGCACATCTCTCTAGTCTGGCTACCAGTCTTGCAATGACAATGTTCTGTGTGGCCTATGTGGAGTTTCATGTTGTTGGCTCTTCAAGTCTTTTCATCAATCACAAAAGTTGTTTTTTTTAAACCCACTTAAATATTGAATTTTGGTGGTCTGGGATAGAAAAAAGTATCTAGATCTTCAACAGAATTTGGAGTTAAGTCCTGTGCTGGTTTCAAGCTAAAAGTATCGGTGTGGACTTCATAACCTTTAGAAACGATGCAGGTGGCCTGATTCTGCAGCTTACTAATGATCTTGTCAGTGTGGGAAATGGTTGTAGTATCCCACCATGCTGTCATGTCATGTCATGTCATGTCATGTCACTTCATGTCATATCATACCCAAGCACTGAACCAAGCATCTGCGCCTCGGGTCGTTTCTGCCTGCTGTCCTTCAGAAGGGCAAAGTTGTTCTTTGGATGTGGTTTCTGTGATGGCGGCGGCGGCGGTGGTGGTGGTGGTGGTGGTGGTGGTGGTAGTGGTAGTGGTAGTGGTGGTAGTGGTAGTTGTAGTAGTGGTAGTGGTGGTGGTGGTCTGCTGTTTCTGTCAGCCATCTTGATGACACAAGGCTCATCTGTGAGGAAAAAAACAAATGTTGAAATGTTCTAGCGAGAATTAGCTGGGAGCATGGTGCCCCCAAAAGAAAAAAAAAAGCGAAAACTTGCTATTTTATAATAATGCAGCATGAACACATTTATGCTGTTTTACTGCTATTACGTTGAAAATCCTTGAATGCAACATTCTGTAATTCTCAATGATGTGTTTATGTGTGTATATGAATAGTATGTCTATTTTGTTTCTATAATTTTCAAATCTTTTGTCATAATTATGCTATTCTGTTTATTACCTTTTTTACCTTTATAAGTGTGTGTACGCGCGCGCGCGTGTGTGTGTGTGTGTGTGTGTGTGTGTGTGTGCGTGCAAGTGTGTGTACATTCGAAAACTATGTGTGTGTACATTGCCAAAACTGTCAATTGTTATTGATTGCTTGTATGTTGTATAGGTCGAATGCAAGCACTTTGATTTGTTTTTACAAGATATAGCGCTATACAAATTCCATGTATTATCATTATTATCATTATTATTATTATTATTATTATTATTACAACTATGTGAACTATTATGTTGTCTAAATCAGTCATTTCCGTCCTCAAATCGTAGCTTTTATATGAAGCAAATGGGAGCACGGTATGGACTAGCCAAGTGGTTAAAACGTAGAGCTTGTGATCTGATAGCAATCTTTTGTGCTAAACAAAAATCATTTTGACTTGAGCTGTCACACACAACTCACAACTCCCCTCTGAAAAAAAAACAACCAAAAACAAATAAGTAACAAAGACCCCTACACAAAGACATCATTTTTACCTGTAGCCTCAGGTCAAAACTGCCCCAAATAGCAACGCCCTGGAAAAATGGTGGCATTTTAAATCATTGTGCTTGTACAGACACGAAGTGGCGTTAGAGCCCTGGTCGAATGTAGAGTGAAGTGAAATAAGGCACCCCCAACATGTTCAATGTTCATCTCCTCACCTTTGAATGTGAGTGGAGACAGTATAGTTCAGGTTTCACGTGCATCATGGAACGGAGCCTCTTGCACGGAAGGTGACAGGATAACTTTTTGAGCACTACACGTGCACAGTTCACTGTTAATTTTTTCCTTTCTTGTCAGTGTGTTTTTGTTTACTTTTTGATTTCCAGGATAATGGAATATAGCACTGGTCTGAGTCCCAACCTACCCCGTCTTTGGCGCAGTAATAAAGTCCACGGCACCATGAAAGGGCTCTAAAGTATGCATACACACTTTACTAGCAGCTTTGATATGGGTGGTACCGTTCTTGTGGCAACACAACAGCCCCAAAGAAGACAGCCTAGCTTGAATATAGCAAGTCTGTTTGGAATGAAAGCTTGTACAGTGTACGCAACAATACATAGTGTTACACATAATAAACATGATAATGGAAAATATGATACATCACATCACAGTGCTGTGCCACCCGCCCTTTTCACACACAAAACAAACGCACACAGGCGTGGTGCGCGCATGCACGCGAGAATGCATACACCTCCCCCCAAAGAGTAAAGCTGAGATCGAGAAGACGCGACAAAGGGACAGTTTAAGTCTGATCCTCCCCCAACTTTTGCACATTTACATAGCCCACGGCCCAAAAGAGTTCTCTACTGTATGCATGCACACTTTACTGGCATCTTTGATGTGGCTTGAGACTTTCTTGTGGCAGCACCACAGCACCCAGGAATGCACCCGGGCTTGAATACACGTACGTCTCTTCGAATAAAAGCTGGTACAGTGTACGCAATAATACATGGTATTACACATTATGATACTACTACTACTACTACTACTACTACTACTACTACTACTACTACTACTACTACTACTAAAAAATAATAATAATACAATATGATGCACCACAGCACCGTGCTAGGTCACCATCACACGCACAAAATGTGCACACACAATCACGAGTGCGTGCACCCACAGAAACGCACATAAACACCCCCAAGACATTGTACACTGTGCCAGCTTTTGTTCCCTCTGACTTTCTATATTCAAGCTAGCCAGGCTGCCCTCTGTGGGGCTGTGTTGTGTTACAAGAAGGGAGCCACTCATGTCAAAAATGCTAGCAAAATGTGTATGCATACAGAAGAGCAATCGCTTGGTGTCATGGTCTCTGTTACTGTGCAAAATTTGGGGTAGGATGGGACTCAAATTGGCCCGTTGTCACATCTCGAAAAGTGCCTTATTCTTGGTGTAAGTGCGAGCGCATGAATGCGTGCGCTGGTGTGTGTATGTGTGTGTGTGTATGTGTATGTGTGTGTGTGAGTGTGTGAGTGAGTGTGTGCATGTCAAGGTGGCTCTGCACTGTGGTGTGGAACATCCTATTCATGACACATGATTTGGTTTATTATAAACAAATATTTTCAACACCTTTTCTCGTACTTTGTGAACTCTAACAAACTTTAAAATACTTTTTTTCATACATTTTGCAATCTCACAACTGGTTTACATACCTTTTCTCATATATTTTGAAATTTGACAATGGTTTTGATTACCTTTTCTCAAGCGTTTTGTTATCTACACACTGTAATACTATTTTAACTGTAAGAGCAGCACTACATAGTTGTGCTAATATATATATATAAAAGAAAAGAAAATCTGGAAAGAGATAAGAGACTGACCAAATAGGAGCAGAGAGACAACGGAAGATAATCACTGACCCAATCATCCGAAGAAGAAACGAAAACAAAAAAATAAATAAATCAGTCAAGATAGTTCACACCAGAAAGAAGGTAAGCAAGGAAATGTGCCCAGTCTGTTTTTTCTCTCTCAGTTTCATCAGATTGAAATTAAAGGAGAAAGAGCAAGGACATCCCTGGGCAATGTTCTGAGAAAATCAAAAGAGAAAAACCCTAGTCATTACGCACACACAGCAACAAATCCTGCAAACATAAAGACTTTCATTGAAGACTTTTTGTGTGTAAATCTAACAAACACCTTTACTAAATTAGTTTAAAAGTGAAACATGTAGATAAAAACCATGGTGTAAAAAGGCCAATAAATATAACTAAGGGAATAAAGTAGAGTGGATGAGATGAAGCGGTTTTGTCTTCCTTTTTCTCTTTACTTTTTCTTCTCTTCTCTTCTTCCTTCTCTCCTTTCTTTACACTTCCCGAAGAGATGTAGCGGAACTGCAATGCCTCGAATTTTCAGGAAATGTTGCTGAAGAAAGTTGAAGCTGGTGAAGCCCATCCATCTCCAGATACAGGGTGCATGCTGGGTATATTCATTTTTTCGAAACCCATCGAACACTAACATGGCTGTCTGGATTTCTGTTATAAACCCTTTATCTTCAGCATGCATATAAACACGAAAAAAGTTAGGGCACTGGCAGATCTGCACTTTAAGTTGACCATGGAGGTCATCAAAATCCACACCCTTTATTCGCCGGCAGCTCGTAATGAGATTCGAGACAACGTTGTCATGGAACCATGAGCTGAAAATGCAACACTTTAATCCACTCAATATTAGCATTCTTAAAATTTATGAATGTATATATGTGTAAATCATGTATAGCCATTATGAAAAAGTAAGCAATGAAAAATAAGCTGTTGGGTGCATGAAACCCTGTTTGTTGTAGACCATACACAAAACCTGCAAAAGATGCTGATGTTGGCTACCCATGTCGGACAATAGACGACGCTCGGAGACCCTATCCACAGAATCGTTGACGGAATCCACAGAAGAACACACAGCATGCATCCCCCGGAAAACAGTTTTTTTCCCCACAAACAAAAGAACTTCATGCGCGGACAGACTCCCTTCAACAATGAAACAATCACACCACGAGCTGAGCTCTGCAGCAATCAGACTTGGTCATTTCCTCAATGTCCAACAGCCTGCATCCTTAAAAGTTACTGTTCTGCAATAGAAGTGTGTGTTTTGTTGTTGTTGTTGTTGTTGTTGTTGTCGTCGTCTTTGTCGCTTATAAATAAATTCTGACGTTTAAAGAACAATTCAACACAGTAAAGAAGGATCCAAATTGATTGATTCTTCCTCCATTGCTGCTATACTGTGCAAAGCTGAGTAAATAATTATGGTGCTTGGAAAAGTAACAGATTATGAACAAGGTTATTTATCACATAGAAGATTGATATACTGACTTATTGATTGATTGGTTGGCTGATTGTAATGCACTGAATGTTTGATTGAAATGGCTTAATCAACCATGCAAAACAAAACAACAATTCACCAGTTATGGTTCTTTTTTTTCGTTCCTCGACTACAATTCCAAGATTCACATATGGTGAGACTTTTTAGACTTGTGATCGATTTATCCACATTTAAGGTAGCGGCATTCCAACTTCGGCAGTTGCTTTTTAACCCCACAAAGACCACAGAAGCCACATAAAAGCTTTGACCATGATAAAACTCAAAGCCTAAGATTTTTTTTTAATTTTCGTATTTTATACCATCTTATGTCACAGCTGATTTCTCCGCGTGAAATTCGCCTTGCTCAACCCGGGGAGAGTGCATCGCCACAAGTGCAGCGCCACCCATTAATATCTTTTTCCAGTCTGCAACTGTATTTGTTTTCCTATCAGAGTGGCTTTTTCTACATAATATTACTAGGGACAATCCCCTTGTTGCCATGGGTTCTTTTACGCTCGCCAAATAATGATGTGTAACACACGGGTTCTCGGTTTATCGTCTCATCCGAAATACTAGCACCCAGACCACCACTCATGGTCTAATGGATGGGTGAAAAGTGTTGGGTTCAAACCGGATTCGTACCACCTTACACTCCGACATGGACTTTTCGCTTTTTGGGCAGGCGCGTTACCTCCTAGGCCACCGATCCACCATACAGGTTCATAAAGTTCAGCAGGAGAAAGGTGGATACGGGATCTTTACCGTCAATTCTCTCGATGATGCAAGACTGTCTGACAGAGATGAATCCCTAATGTTATGCATAGCTGGCAGAACTCTGTGAATTCAGTACGGCACTTAGAGAAAACTGCCTTTTGAATGAGGCACAGGAACAAGAGCCTTTTCCAAGCGATGTAGTAATGGGAGTTTTATAGCTTCTTAAATCAGCTGGCGAGGAACAGTTTCTCTATATTTTTTTGTTCAGAGACTTTTCAAGTGCACTTTGGTGGAAGAAAAAAAACATTACAGTACAGAGTGCTTTTTGTGTGTGTGTGTGTGTGTGTGTGTGTGTGTGGTGTGTGTGTGTGTGTGTGTGTGTGTGTGTGTGTGTGTTGTGTGTGTGTGTGTGTGTGTGTGCGTGCGTGCGTGTGCGTGTGCGTGTGTGCATGCGTGCGTGTGTGTGTTATATGTGTGTGTGTGATCGATTTTTCAGCATAGCCACAAATTCTACAGATGTAAAAAAAAAAATAATAATAACCTGACTATTCCACAGCATCATGTTTGAATGGTTTGTTGTGTTGCTGACTGCTACAAATTGAAAATTGAAATGTATAGACTGTTTTAATTTAACGCGCTACAACAAGCTACATAATAAGAACAACATCGATATAGAAAAACAATAAATCATGCTAATTCCAAGAATCTGATTTATTGTGCTGGGTTTTTCCCCCGCATATGAGGAGTTGCAATTTCACTACCTAAAAAGGAAAAAAAAACCTGAATATTTAAAAACACAATAAAGATACCATCACACACACACACACGCTAACACACTTACACACACAATACACATACACACGCGTGGCGCGCTGACACACATACACATACACGCACAAACATACACACACGCACGCACGCACGAACACACACATAGACACACAGACACAACCATCCCAATCCAACCAACACACTGAGACACACGCAAAGAAAAAGGAACACAGACAGACTACACGAGAAAGAGAGAGAGAGAGAGAGAGAGAGAGAGAGAGAGAGAGAGGAGAGAGAGAGAGAGAGAGAGAGAGAGAGAGAGAGAGAGAGAGAGAGAGAGAGAGAGAGAGAGAGAGAGACAGACAGACAGACAGACAGAAGACAGACAGACAGACAGACAGACAGACAGACAGACAGAGACAGAGACAGACAGAGACAGAAGACAGACAACGAGACAGACAGAGACAGAGACAGACAGACAGGACAGAGAGACAGAACTAACAGTGACAGAGAGACAGACAGAAAGAGAGAGACAGAGACACACACACAGAGACAGATTTGATTTTATTCTTTTATTCTTTTATACCGAGGATAATGGGATAAGCACTCTCGTGCTTTTTTTAAATCCAGTCCCCGTGTGTATGCAGTTTTGTAAATGTCATCTGTTCCCACCGGCACACGATGGCCTACTCTTACGAAAAGCGGAACAGGATTTAACGTGTGCGCAAGATGTTCTGCGTGCGTTCGCACACGGGGCCTCGGTTTAAAGTCTCATCCGAATGACTTTTGGGGAGAGACACAGAGAGACACGGAGAGACATAGAGAGATCACAACAGCAATGAGAGAAGAACAGCACAACATGTAATCTCTGTCTAGAGCAGATACTGCAGTGATGACTGAACCCGGTCACAGTGTAGTAGTCTCTCTGACTGGACTGGACTACACTCCAGAGGAACGCAGTCACGGGTCAGTCACCCACAATGCAGCCAGTGGACCGTGGCCCAGACAGACTCAGCGATGCGTACTACAAGTCATTAGACAATTGTCTCTGACTCCACGCTCGGCTGAATACACTTTGGAGAGAGGCAGCATGTATTAGGGTATAACGTTGTAAAAAGTGAAGGAGAATACAATTTCCTATAATGATTTTTGTGGTCTTGTCAACAGTTTTATATTATCTATGATGTAGAACCAAGGAAGAGTGTTGATTTTACTGCTGATTTTTGTTTTAAAACATGGACTAAATTAAAGAAAACGTTTTGTTTAAATGTCAGAAAGAGAAATTAAAGAATGAATATGGACAACATTGATATGGGTCAGGACAGTCAAAAAAAAGAGAAAATGTTTGTTAATACGTCTTTGTTTACATTAAAAAAAAAACACAACACACATAGATGAGGATAGCATAATACTTTTGATACTTTGAAATCAGCCACCATGGCACAGCGATAAATGTCTTGAATGGAAGATCAGAACTTCGAGTCCCGTCAGAGTAACATAAATTTTCGCACTCTGGTCGGCTCCAATCCACAATGAGTTTGCTATGGGTTCATGGGAAAGACTAGGACCACATAGTTCAGCTTCATTAGCACTATAAATGTGGTTTGGGGGAGTGGTTATCAAATTTACTCACGACCTCTCAAGATATCTTTGTATCTAAGGCCCAGCTGATGCCTGGATATCTCATGCCATGAATTAATGGTATACTGTCAGTGTTTATTGTAACGGCTTGAACCGGTATCTAAGAGCATTGACAGATGAGGTGTCGTTAAGAGGGCATATCATCTACCAAGGTCACCATTAACCATTTAAGTCGTAAAAGGTACACCTTAAAATCTCTTACAGGCCATAATTATTATGAACTCTTACTGTATGTTCGTGTCTGCAGATTCCCGTAGTTTGTGATGCACATTATTTATTCGATTTTTCGATTTATTTGCTTTCCAAGATTCAGCACTATATAAATTCCATATAGTAGTAGTAGTAGTAGTAGTAGTAGTAGTAGTAGTAGTAGTAGTAGTAGTAGTAGTAGTAGTAGTAGTATTTCTTAGTAGTATTATTCCAACTCTCAATTAAAATAATTACATTTCGACTTAGGGTAAAGGTAACGGTGTCCCATAACCTAGGTGATCGTAGGGAAGCAAGGCATCGGAGACCTCAGCTTCTCTAGGGTCCAGCATATTGAGGGCGGTGCCAATCTCCTCTCCATCGCTGCTTTACCTTCCCTGACCCTAAAGAGGGCAGGTACCCATTTACAGCAAGGCAAACTGGGGGGGGGGGGGGGGGGGGGGGGGGGGGGGCAGTACTGAAGCCAAGCCGCGCACCCATCCAATCGACTTAGGGTATAAAACAAAAAAAGAAAAAAATGTAAACAATAAAGTGTCAGAATAAAACTTTAGTTACTAAACCTGCAAGTACACCCATGATTAAACCAAAAAACCTGGATAACCTGCCAATCAGCTCCGAGTACAAAAGTAATAACCTAGGATCTGAAAATTAACATTTTCTGTTGAAGTTTTCTTCATTTTACCAATTTTGTTTTTTTTCCCCTTAAATATGACCTATCTCTCTTTGAAAACGCGAGTTACTTGCAGAGGAAAGATCCACTGAAGAAAAAAAAGTGTAACTTCCCCTTTAAATCATCAAACCTTTCGTTTGCGAGACGTAGGCGGCAATTACTGATTAACTGTTGGGTAAATGTGCTGAAAAGGGATGGTCGGTTAATGCTTGCGTTTAGAAGTACGGGTGGGAGTAATGTGACATTCTTTTCATTCTCTTGGCTCTCAACACAGCTTTTTTTTTATTTCTTAAAAAAAAAACAAAAAAAACTTGTCTACGAGACCAAAAAAAAAAAGATTGGATATATTATCAGATAAAAAAGACTAACTAGAACTTGACCCATAATATGACTTAGATACATTTACACTTATTTGGTTTCTCATTTTTCTCTTTCTATGCATTCATTGTTTTCTTTGAATTCTTCCACTTTTAACTAGTTGTCGTCTTTTTCTTTGTATTCTTCTTGCGGTTTTCTTTTCCCTTTTTTTTGCATTCTTCAGTTAACTCTTTTTTTTTTGCTGTTTACTTTTCTTCCTCTTCCTCTTTGTTTGTTTGTTTCTTTCTTTCTTCCTCTTTCCTTTCTTTCTTCCTTCTTTCTTCTTCTTTCCTCTCTTTCTTTTTTGTTCTTCCTTTCTTTCTTCTTTTTTCTTTTTTGTCTTTCATTCTTTCGTTCATCCATTCTTTTCTTTTCTTTTTCTTTCTTTTCTTTCTTTTTTTTTTCTTTCTTTCTTTCTTTCTTTCTGTTTTGTCTTTTTTTCTTTCTTTCTTTCTTTCTTTCTTACTTCTCACCATCTATCTTTGGTTTCTTGATTTCTTGTTCATGTGTTGCTTAATACTCTCTCGCTTGCTCGTCTGCTTCTTTTTCCCTTCTTTTCTTCCTTTCTTTCTTCTTGCCTGTCTGCCCGTGACCCCTCACCCCTCTCTCTCTCTATGCCTGTCTCACTCTCCCTCTTTCTTTCTCTCTCTGTGTCTCTGTCTCTGTGTCTGTCTGTCTCTATCTCTGTCCCCCACTCTCTCTCTCTCCTCTCTCTCTCTCTCTCTCTCTCTCTCTCTCTCTCTTCTCTCTCTCTCTCTCTCTCTCTCTCTCTCTCTCTCTCTCTCCTCTCTCTCTCTCCTCTCTCTCTCTCTCTCTCTCTCTCCTCTCTCTCTCTCTCTCTCTCTCTCTCTCTCTCTCTCTCTCTCTGCTTTCCTTATTTTTTTTTCTTTTTACTGTTCTTTATCTCAAGACCAGATGCAGCAGCAAAAAATCCTGATTTTTTGTGTGATTTGGAGAGTTCTGCAGTTCTGACACTTCTGCGTTTGCTTTATTCAACAACACAATAGCTTGTTTTCATAAAACAATTTTTTAAAGATATAAGTGATTATTACAATCTGCTGCGCCCATGAACAACAGTTGTGAAATGTTTATTAAGTTAAATTCCATGTTTTCATGCATTAAAGGGATTATATTCAGATCAATAAGGCTTTGTAATGAGGACATAATAAACTAGAAACTGTTCAAGCTCATTTTGTATAGACGAGCTCCAATTTTTTGCCTTTTAAAGAACTTTTTGAAAACTAAAGTGTTTGTGATATCTCCGTTTTATTAACCAAAACAGCGATACAATAGCGGCACAAAAACTTGAAATCCATTTCTTTTGAATGGAATTTCTGAAGTTAAAATTGTCCAAATGTCAAAAAGTGGGTTTTGTTTGCAGTAAATCAAGAACTAAAGTTAAAACAAGAAGACAAAATGTACAGTTTTGACGATTCATTGATTTCAATATTTTGTCTCTTTTTTGTTGGCCATTTTGAATTGCTTTCAAAGCAACTAATGATTGAAGAAGTGAGCAACTTTCCATATTGTTGTGAGTTAATGTGTGACACTTTATAACAGGTACTCACAAATTACACCAAAAGTTAGCATGACTTTTGGTTCTGAAATAGCTGAATATCAAAGTCATTCGGATGAGACTTTAAACCGAGGCCCCGTGTGCGAACGCACGCAGAACATCTTGCGCACACGTTAAAATCCCGTTCCGCCTTTCGGAAGAGCAGGCCATCGTGTGCCGGTAGGAGCAGATGACAAAATTATTTTTCGAAAAAACACCATGCACACTGGTGTCGTGTTTAGACATTATCCCTGAGGGGGAAAAATAATGGGTAGGCGCTGCACTTGTGGCGACGCGCTCTCCCCGGGGAGAGCAGCCCGAATTTCACGCAGAGAAATCTGCTGTGACATAAAGTGGTATAAAATAAGTAAATAAAAATAAAATAAAATGTCTTCGAGTGTGTGACTAATTCGATGGTTTTCTTTGTCTCAAAGCAGCTGTCTGACTATGTAACAGTTTTTCTGTTTGACTGTCTGTCTTTCCTTCGGTACCTTTGCCCAGTCATTCTTCATCGGTCTGTTTGTTTGTCTGTTTGCTGGCTGGGAGGTCGGTCTGTGTTTATGTCAGCCCTCTAGGTGTCTGTCTCTGTCTTCATTTGTTTGTCTGCCTGTCTGTCCGTCTCTGTCTGTTTGTTTGTCTGTCTGTCTTTTTGTATGTTTGTGTGTCTCTGTCTCAGTCTATATTTCTGTCTCTGTCTGTCTGTTTGTCTGTCTCTCTGTCCTTTTGTATGTGATATACCTTACAATGTCTGACTAAATCACTGTTTTTGTCATTCCTCTACCTCTCATCACCTTTATCCGTTAAATTACAGACTTTACACTGCATCAGACAAATACAAATCCGACGTGCACACTGACAGGAAGTTGACACACACAAAAGAAAAAAAAAAGATTTATTTAGGCATAAAACGTGAGAAATCTTTGAAAAGCTGAACCGGTAAAAATGTTAATTAACAACTTTGTTTCAAGTTTTGGTTGTCACTCCTTCCATTTCTTCCTATTTCAGCGTGCAATGATTATTTTTGTCAATTTCAAAGTCGGTCCTGCAACTTTGATTTAGCGGTTTATTTGATCCTCATGGATTCAGTCTCTCTGATGTCTCTCTGTTTCCCTTTCTCTGTTTGTCTGCTTGTCTGTCTGTGTTTCAAATCATGACATCACCCTCCTCATCTCCAATGATCATCATGCAATGAAATAGGATAGTCTGTTATTCGTTGACTCTGTTTGTAATGTAGGCAGCATGCTCTGGTATCATGATGACATCCGTCTTGTTTTCCTCTATATTTCTGTGACTATCATGAGTTAGTGTCAAAGCCCCCCGGGGTTGGAGGGTTCACGGGAAAAGGTCTTTGGAGGGACATTGTCTTAGTCACTACCATGGGTTGGCATTTCATTCAGTCTTGCTCTGCGGCTAAAACTATTAATCATGTCAGTGTGGGGGTTTTCAGGTGTTTGTATTTGAATGCCACCTTAAATCACGGCAGATTTCTCTCTGTGTAAAGTGTAAGCTGCTCTCCACTATCAGAACACGTCGGCACAAGAGCAGTGCCGCTTCATTATTTTCTTATCCTATTTTCCTGCCTTCGTATGTATTTTTCGCTCTCTCAGAGTGACTTTTTTCTATAGATCTTTACCAGGGGCATTACACTTCAGCTGTGCCCCTCACGGTCCACGGGACTTCGGGACAGGTGAAGGTGACCAGGGACAATTCTCCTGTTGCCTTGGGTTCTTCAGCACACCCTTAATGCATGCTGCACACATGATCTCGGGCTATTGTTTTATCCCATCTGGTATTCTACTCAGAGCAGGCAAAAGTGAACGAACTAGCCTGACTCAGCAGCAGTGCAGGTCCCCTCTGGCTGGTGGCCCGACGGCGGCTTGATATTGATATTCTTCCCTGTGCACTTGCTGATAGTGGGGATGTGACATAACAAACCAAATCACACGCTAAAACCTGTTCCGCTATTCGAATGAGTAGGCCATTGTGTGCCGGTGGGAACAGATGACAACATTTACAAAACTGCATATACATGGGGACTCGATGTCAAAATAAAGCACCCGAGTGTTTATTCTAATTGCCCTCGAAATTAAAGAATAGAAAAATAGATAGATAGATAGACAGATAGATAGACAGTAGATAGATAGATAGATAGATAGATAGATAGATAGATAGATAGATAGATAGATAGATAGATAGATAGATAGATAGATAGATAGGATAGGTAGGTAGGTAGGTAGGTAGGTAGGTAGGTAGGAAAGAAGGTAGGTAGGTAAAAAGATAAATAAATAAATGAATAAATAAATAAATAAATAAATAAATGAATAAATAAATAAATAATAAATAAACGAATAAATAAATAAATAAATAAAACAAAACAATAAATAAAAACAATCATGACTGAAGTGCAGAGAGCAGCGTGGGAGCGTCACAGAAGACAAAGCCAAAAATGATTTTTTTTTTTTAATATAAAAACCATGTTGACAGCTATGTTCACCGTCAGGTGTGTTGATATTCCGGCGTTGGACAGGTTTCATGTTCGCAACCATAAAAATGCTAAAGCGTATTGGAATGTGTAGGACATCAAGCTTGTTGAATAAAAAGTGAGGGGTCAATATTGGAAAGTACAGCTTCAAAACAACAGATTCCTTTCACTTTGAAACCAAAAAAATTATTAATTAACTATTTGATTCTACTTCCGGGGATAAAAATGCTGGGATCTCGTCTGGGTTTTTTGCTTTCCTTCCTTTTCTCCAGAACTTGGGAATGGTTTCCGCGCTCTTTATTTTTGGGCTTAATTATAGCTTCCCCCCATATTATTATTTTTTTTTGTTCTCGTTTCTCAGCTAGAGCTGTGAGGCTTACCAATAAATGTGAGATTTTGCGCAATGAGTCCGTTTTTACCCTGCGATAAGGTAGCTGCATTTCGACTTCGGGGGTGTATGCTGGGTTTATATATATATATATATATATATATATATATATAATATATATAATATATATAATATATATAATATATATATATATATATATATATAATTGTATTTTGTACCACTTTATATCACGGCAGATTTCTCTGCGTGAAATTTGGGCTGCTCTCCCCGGGGAGAGCACGTCGCCACAAGTGCAGCACCTACCCATTATTTTGTTTTCTTTTTCCTGCAGGCAAGTGTATTTGTTTCCCTATCAGAGTGGCTTTTTTTCTACAGAATTTTGCCAGGGTCTACCCCCTTGTTGCCGTGGGTTCTTTTACGTGCCGCTAAATAGTGATGTGTAACACACCGGACCTCGGTTTATCGTCTCATCCGAATGACTAGCGCCCAGAACACCACTCAGGGTCTAATGGATGGGGAAAAAAGTTTTGGGCCCAAACGGGATTTGAACCACCGCACACTCCGACCCGGATTTTTTGCTTTCTAGGCAAGGCGCGTTACCACCTAGACCACCGATCGGTTTGTTTGTGTTTCAGTAACTTACCGAACGCTGACATGATTTACGGGATCTTTGACGTGCATATTTTGTTTCATCTTTTGCATGTTGATATTCTTATTCAACAACTTGTTTCATGGCCTAAACTCTTATCTTACTTGTCGCTCAAAATAAATCTCTCGATTTCAGATTGCTCTGTCTCTCTATACGTCTGTCTTTCTTTTTGTCTATATATATGTCTCATGTTTGCTCTTGTCTTTTGTTGTTCTCCTTTCTATTTTTGCCTCTCTGAGTTTCTACATGTTCTGCTGCCTGTTAACTTGTTTGTAAGATAAACAAAGTGCCTGTTTCAGTCTCCCTGTCTGTGTCTGTACTGTAACTGTCTCTTTGGGGACGGGATAGCCTAGTGGTCAGAACGTTGCGCTCACAATTTGACGACCCGGGTTCGATTCCCGTTCTTGGGGATTTTTCTCCTGGAGTTAACATCAGTGCTGACTCCTCTCTCCCCAAAAAGTTCTTCGGATGAGACTGCGAACCGAGGCCCCCGTGTGCGAACGCACGCAGAACATCTTGCGCACACGAAAAATCCTGTTCCGCTTCTAGTAAGAGTAGACCATTTTGTGCCGGTGAGAACGGTTTACATTTACAACACTGCATACACACGAGGACTGGATGTAAAAAGCACATGAGCGTTTATTCCATTATCCTTGATATAAAAGAATCAATCAATCAATCAATAAGTAAATAAATAAATCTCCTTATCTATCTCTTTTATCCAGACCATCGAAGACTGGACCAGCCTTGACATTGCGCTGTTGCTACAAATGGCTGAAGACAGACCAGCTTAGAGTACAGTATCAACCAACACGTTCTGCGTATCCCCCCCTACCCCCCCCCCCCCCCCACCCCCCCCCCACCCCCCCCAGGCCATCTTTTTTTCTTTTTTTTTCTTCTTTTTTTTGCTGCCTCGTCTTCTGTGACGTCCCCGTCCTGTTGCTCCCATGCCACTCATTTCAATCTCCCCGCCACAGCCATACCCAGATTCGTTGTGTCTCACCCCCGGGGCCGGGAGTCCACAGGGAGCCCATCAATATTAGGCCGCCGCCAGGCCACCAGCCAGAGGGGCCCTGCACTTCTGCTGGGTCACTTTGGTGGTGTTCAGTGGTGCCTGTTCTGAGCTAACATACGCAGGACATCACCTACTAAGCCCCTACTAACGACAGTATTAGCTCAGTCGCGGAGATAGACTAAGTGAGCCACCCACTCGAGGTGGCGACCACCACTACGTCCCTCCAACGACCGCCTTCCCGCGAACCTCCAACCCCAAAGGCTTTGACACAAATTCATCACAGGCACAGAAGCGTATGGGGAAACCGAATCTGAGGTCACCATGAGACCAGAGCAACGGGGGCCACCGAATCAGAGGCAATTTTTATCATTGCATGATGATCAATGATGATGAGGATGATGTAATGATGCTGCTGTGGAGGTGCGTCCGCTTTGAGACTTCTTGACAGGGTTGTTATCTACGCTTACTGTCATAATATATCCCGGCGTCAACCAGGCCCGAGAGATACAGACACCTGCAGTGCTGGTCAGGTAATTTGAGCAACACTCTCAAATTCGCATCCGTAAAGTGGATGAAGCTCGACTGTGTGGTCCCAGTCTCCCCACTGAGCCCACAGCACACTCACTCTGGGTAGAAGCCGGCCGGAGCCCGAAAAATCCCTATGACTCATGAGATTCGAACCCGCGACCTTCCAGTTCGGAATCCAAGGCGCTTACCACTGCGCCATGGCGGCTGGCTCCCCCAGGCCATCTTAGTTTAGGGACTGCTGATGATTATGCAGATGATCTATCTCTGATCCTCAGTGTCTTTGTGTGTCTCTGCCTCTGCATCTGTGTATGTGTGTATGTGTGTGTGTGTGTGTGTGTGTGTGTGTGTGTGTGTGTGTGTGTGTGTGTGTGTGTGTGTTGTGTGTGTGTGTGTGTGTGTGTCTCTCTCTCTCTCTCTCTCTCTCTCTCTCTCTCCCTCCTCCTCTCTCTCTCTCTCTCTCTCTCTCTCTCTCTCTCTCTCTCTCTCTCTCTCTCTCTCTCTAGGGGACGGATAGCCCAGTGGTCAGAACATTGCGCTGGCAATTTGACGACCCGGGTTCGAGTCCGGTCGAGGAGATTTTTCTCCTGGAGTTAACATCAGTGCTGACTCCACTCTCCCCAAAGTCCTTCGGACGAGACTTTAAACCGAGGCCCCGTGTGCGAAGGCACGCAGAACACCTTGCGCACAAGTTAAACCCTGTTCCGCCTTTCGTAAGAGTAGGCCATCGTGTGCCGGTGGGAACAGATGACATTTTACAAAACTGCGTACACACGGGGACTGGATGAAAAAAAGCACAAGAGTGCTTATTCCATTATCCTCGATATAAAAGAATAAATCAAATCTCTCTCTCACCCCCCCCCCTCTCGTCTCTGTCTCTGTCTCTCTCTCTCTGTGTCTGTCTGTCTGTCTGTCTGTCTGTCTGCTGTCTGTCTGTCTGTCTGTCTGTCTGTCTGTCTGTCTGTCTTCTGTCTGTCTGTCTGTCTGTCTCTCTCCCCTCTCTCTCTCTCTCTCTCTCTCTCTCTCTCTCTCTCTCTCTCTATTTCTCTCTCTCTCTCAACCCCCCCTCTCTCTCTACTTAAAAAAAAAAAATTCCATTTTAACTCTTGCTACATATCTGTCCTTGACTCCCCCCCCCCCCCCATAGGCCATCCCTTCTCACCTCATACACTGAAGTTTTAAAACAGTCTTTTTTTCCAGCGTGCATTGGGTATTCCACCAGGGAAAAATAATGTGGCCAACATGCACAGATTGGAAGTTGACATGCACAAGAGAAAACACGGAGATTAATTAGAGGGGTAAAAACGCGCAAGAAATCTTTGAAAAGCCGTAAAGTTTTAAAAAATGGTCAATTGACAGCTTTGTTTCAAAGTTTGTTAGTCGTACATTTCACTTCTTCTCATCTCAACACGTGCTCGGGTTTTTGTTTGTTTGTTTGTTTGTTTGTGTTTTCTTGTTCAAAGTTAGCATGCAAACTTGGATTCAGCAGTTATCTAGTGTTCATGCAGTCTGTCTTTTTGACTCTCATACTGTTTCCTTTATTTTCTGTCTGTCTGTCTCTCTGTCTGTCCACCTGTCTGTCTGTCTGTCTCTGTGTTTCTGTCTGTGTCCTTCAGTCTCTGTTCTTATCTGCCTATGTTGCTGTCTCTGTCTGTCTTTCTCTAATTATCATATCTTTGTGTCTTTATCAGTCTCTGTCTCTAGTTATGTCTATATTTCTGCAGTCTGTCTTTCGTTCACTTTCTCTGTTTCACTTTTCTTTTTCTTTTGTCCTGTCTCCCCTGAAATCTAAAGTCTCTGTCTGTCTGTTTGGTCTCTGTATTTGTTTGTCTGTCTGTCGGTCTCTGTCTGTTTGTCTGCCTGTCTGTGTCTGTCTGTCTGTACGTGTGTGTGTGTGTCTGCCTTCTGTCTGTCTCTCTCTCTCTCCCTTCTCTTCTCTGATATCTTCTTCTTTCTAATTCTTTCTTCTTTTTATTTATTGCATTGCTCACCAATTCTTTTGTGTACCACCCTGTTCCTGTAGTAACTTATTTTGGTCTTACTTTTTTTGTTTCCTGCTTTTCTCTGCCACTCATTATAATCTCTCACCAATCCAGTCATACCACAAGGTTTTTCATGCTGCACCTTGGGGGATCAGCAGTTCGAAAGTTAGCTTATCAGTGTTATGCTACCGTTAGGCCACCACCCAGAAGGGGCCCTGCACTGCTTCTGGCTCATTTTAGCGGTGTTCGGTGCTGTCTGTTCTGAGATTATAATTATTCTCAGAAACCCCATAGGTAGTCTATTATCAGAACATTGCGCTCGCAATTTGACGACCCGAATTCGAATCCTGGTCGAGGGGATTTTTCCTCTGGAGTTAACATCAGTCAGTGCTGACTCCTCTTTCCCCAAAAGTCTTTCGGATGAGAC
>CM060321.1:44415491-44427991 GCA_030674155.1 Stramonita haemastoma
AGTATTAAACAGAAATTGCCATTTTTCAATCCTAAGCACAAAACGTTAATTAATGTCTTTCGTTTGCCACACTGTTTTATCCTTTTATTTATTTATATTTTTAAATTTTAGACTTTGCATGTTATTAACTTGCAAAATTCGTATGTGTCTCCCTCATGCGTTTTCTGTCTGTCTGTCTGTCTGTCTGTCTGTCTGTCTTTCTGTTTCTATGTCTGTCTGTCTGACTGTCTTTTGCTGTTGCCTGTCTCGTCTCTGTTTCTGTTTCTGTCTCTCCTGTGTCTTTCGATCACTCTTTTATCTGTCTTCTGTCTGTCCCTTGTCTCTTCTCTCTGTCTCGTCTCTGTCCTGTCTGCTGTCTCTTCTGTCTTCTCTCTGCTCCTCTCGTCTCTCTCTCATCCTCTCTCTCTCTCTCTCTCCTCTCTCTCTCTCTCTCTCGTCTCTCTCTCTCTCTCACTCTCTCTCTCTCTCTCTTTTCTCTCTCTCTCTCTCTCTCTCTCTTCTCTTTCCCCCCAACATTTTTCTTGAAGTATTAATTTTTTGCTATTTCTTGCACACGTTAATCTATTTCTCTACTAACATTGCTTATAACCGTTTACTCACACTTCTTGGAACTCCAGAAAAACAAATTTAATGTGCCCTACATGTATAAACTCAAATAATCTTCATTGAAATGAGACTTTCGTTTTAAAAAAAGTCTCATCAGTTTTCAGAGTTATGAAAAATACATTAGAATAATTGTAGCACAAAATTTGATTAAGATCACTATTTGAATTTCTGTTTCATCTGTTCTTCTTAGACCTCTGCATGCAATTCAATTCCAACACCTGTCCCTTGCCTCTGTGTTTGTCCTAGCTCTCTGTCTCTCTCTTTTCCTTTCTTTCTCTCATTTCAGATCCACCTCTGTATCTGCCTCTCGTATGTCTGTCTCTGTCTCCCTGACTTTTAATCGATCCTGTCTATCTGTCAGTCTGTCTGTCTGTCTGTCTGTCTGCCAGTTTGTCTTTAGGTATGTGACTGTCCTCTTCCCCCCCCCCCCCTCTCTCTCTCTCTCTCTCTCTCTCTCTCTCCTCTCTGTCTCCCCTCTGCCTCTTCTCTCTCTCCCTCTCCGTCTCTGTGTTCTCTGTTGTTATATCTGTGTCTCTCTGTGTCTCTCTGTCTCTCTGTGTCTCTCTGTCTGTCTTTCTGTCTGTCTGTGTCTCTCTTCTTTTCTCTCTTTTTTCACTCCGCCTATCTTTTCCTTCTCTTGTAAGCATACTCACTCTTCCCCATAAGATTTTCTCTCTTCCACTCCCCCATCCTGCCATTTCTTACTATAGATTACGAATATATAGCTGTAGCTTTTTGGCAGCTGAATTTTACATCTCATAAAAGACGATGGATGGGGTAAACCTGCAGAGATGCAAAAAATGTATTAAAAATCTACTTTTAGATAAATGTGCAGTATTAATGAAGAGAAGAAGATGAAATATGAACACAAACTTAGGAATCATTAGAAAGCTAGGATAAAAAGCCAACTGCCATGGCGCAGTGGTTTGTGCCTTGGGATTCTGGATGGCGGGCTGGAAGGTCGCGGGATCGAATCCCATAAGAGTTATAGGGATATTTTCGGACTTTGGCTGGCTCCTATCTGACAGAGTTTGCTATGGACTGATTGGGACGACTGAGACAACACAATCGAGATTCATCTACATTACTGATGCGATTTAAAAGTTGCTCAAATTACCCAGCAAATTGTGCTGGTGTATGTATTTTCCGGGCTGGGTTGATGCCTGAATAATATATTATAAAAGTTAGAGTGCATTGTATATATATATATAATATATATATATATAATATATATATATATATAAAATATATATATATATATATATATCAAAATACTTCAAAGTGAATGCAATGCTCTATCAGCAGGATTAAACCACTCTCATCACCATGAACATGTTGGCAATGAAATATAGAAGTGTCTGTGATTCGATGCCTCCGGTTGCTCTGGTCTCATGGTGACCCCAGATTCGGTTCCCCATACACTTCAGTACCTGTAGTGACTTTGTGCCGAAGCCTTCGGGGCTAGAAGTTCACGGGACAGGGTCGTTGGAGAGATGTTGTAGTGGTCATCACCTCAGGTCGGCGTCTTATTTAGTCTGGCTCTGCTATTTATGGGACGGGATAGCTCAGTGGTCAGAGCACTCGCTTCCCGATAAGGTTAAGCAGCATCGAGCGTGGTTACCAAGTGATGGGTGACCGTTTTCGCGCCTTGGCTTCAATACAGTCCCCCAGTCCACCCAGCTGTAAATAGTACCTGCCCTTTTTAGGTCAGGACGAAAAGCAGCGAGGGATAGGAGATGGCGCCGCCCTCAATATGCTGGCCCCTAGAGAAGCTGAGGTACTCTAGTGCCTCGCTTCCCCTGCGACCAGAAAGGTTATGGGACACCTTTACCTTTTACTGCTATTTAGCTATCACTGTCGTCATTACGGGGCACAGTACCCGCGTTTAGATAATGTAAGCTCAAAATAGGCTTTTCTGAACACCACCACAGTGACCCAGCAGCAGTGCAGGACCTCTCAGGAAAGTGGGCCCGTGTTGACCTCACACGGATGAGCTCCCTATAGATTTTTGGACTTTGAAGATGTGATGATAAAAAAATCTGGGTATGGCTGGGTGGAAAGGTCTAAATAAACGATGTGGGAACAGCAGGACAAGAACGTCACAGAAGACAAGGCAGCAAAAAAAATCAACAACAAAAACCGAAACCAACTATTGCAAAAATCCAAGTTTGAATGATAAGCCAGGAATGATTTATGACATATTACATGTACATTTTAAAGAAATTCATGATTAAATATCCCTCCTTCTCGTTTTATTGTCTTCCTCATTTCGAGTTTTTTTGTTTGTTTTTGTTTTTGGCAGGCTGTAAACAGCTACATATTGATGTTTTCTCTTCGATATCTGCCTATAATTACTCCCCCACCCCCGCCTGCTATTTGTGTCTGTATGTTTCTATGTCAGTGTGTTTATGTATCCGTTTATCGATGTGCCTCTGTGTGTGTGTGTGAGTGGGGTGGTGTGTGTGTGTGTGTATGCATGTGTGTGCATGCATTCGTACGTGTTGGTGTGTGTGTGTGGTGTGTGTGTGTGTGTGTTGTGTGTGTGTGTGTGTGGGGTGCGTTAGTGCGTGTGTGTGTGTGTGTGTCCGTCCGTCCGTCCGACCCTCTCCTCTCTCTCTCTCTCTCTCTCTCCCCCCTCTCTCTCTCCCCCCCCCCCCCCCCCCTCTCTCTCTCTCTCTCTCCCTCCCTCCCACACTTTATTAAAGATTTCCTTTTCGCTAAGTGTGCACATTTTGCCAGATCTTTCATCATGTTTATAGCTTTTATAGAACACTTTTATGCAACTCTTCAAAAAGTGAATATAATGTGCCTTACATGAGCAGACTTCAAATAACCTTGCATTGAATTTAAAAAAAAAACCCACCTCGGATTGACAGATTAAAACAAAAATGGCGATGTTTCAATCGCAACCAGAAAATGTTAATCAACGCTTCTATGTAGCATTTTTTGGGTCATCTTCTCCTCTTAAACTTTTGCATGCAAACAATTTCCGATTTTTGGGGAGTTATCTCCTTCCTGGTTTTCTCTCTGTCTTTATCTCTTTCTTTGCTTCTCAGTTTGTTTGCCTCTAAGTCTCTGTCTCTGTCTCTCTCTCTTCTCTGTCTTCTGTCTTTTTCTCTGGTTCTGCTTTTCCTGCTTATCTTGGATATGCCTCTTTCTGTGTGTCTGCTTGTGTGTCTGTTGTCTGTCGGCCACCTTCTTTTGATCTCTCAGTCTATCTGTTTGTATGTCTGTCTGCTTCTGTCTCTTTCTCTCTCTGTCTGTCCGTCTGTCTGTCTGTCTGTCTGTCTGTCCTGTCTGTCTGTCTGTCTGTCTCTCTTTATCTCTCTCTCACTCTTCTCTTTCTCTGTCCTTCTTCTCTCTCTCTGTATGTCTTTCTGTCACTCTGTCTCTGTTTCTGTCTCTGTTTCTGTCCCTATCTCTTCTCTGTCTTTCGTCACTCTGTCTCTCTCTCTCTCTCTCCTCTCTCTCTCTCTCCTCTCTCTCTCTCTCTCTCTCTCTCTCTCTCTCTCTCTCTCTCTCTCTCTCTTCTTTTTTTCTTTCTTTCTTTCTTTCTTTTTTCTTTTTTCCTCCTTTTTTTTGTGTTTTCTTACTTCTTTCATCCATTCTCCTACAAACCTACAAGTTTCTAAACCAACATTATTTTTATTCTTCCACCTTTATCTCCTGACTTTCCCGTTCATTAGCCTAGATCCCTACAGCTGTAATGCTGACAAACTGTATCTACATCCCGTAAGAAGAAGATAAATATACTCAATGTGCAGATCTTCAAAATACATAATCACCCTCCCCCAAAATAAAGCAAAGGCAGAGTTTTCAGATAGATGGGAGAATCTGAAAGACTAGAAAGAGATTTATTAAGACATGAATAAATTCAGAAATGATTTTAAAGCCTTCAGAATAAGTAAAAAGAAAAATGTTTACTGGACTTTTTTATGGGTGATTTGGCAGACAGTGATTGTTTAACGTTACTCTTCCTCATCTGCTTTTTTCTTTTATTTTCTTTGTATTTGTTTTTATTCTTCGTACTTTTTTCTGAATGGTTGTACAACAGCTTTCATCTTGATGTCCTTCTCTCTTTTCTGTTGTTCTATCTTTGAATCCGTACTATTCTTCTTCTTGGTGTTCTTCTCTGTCTCTTGTCTGTTTGTCTGTCTGTCTGTCTGTCTGAGTGTTTGACTGGGTGTCTGTCTGAGTGTCTGTCTGTCTGTCTCTCTCTCTGTGTGTCTCTCTCTCTGTCTCTCTCTCTCAATCTATCAATCTATCAATCAATCTATCTATCTATCTATCAATCTATCAATCAATCTATCTATCTATCTATCTATCTATCTATCTATCTATCTATCTACCTACCTACCTACCTACCTACCTACCTACCTACCTACCTATCTATCTATCTATCTATCTATCTATCTATCTATCTATCTATCTATCTATCTATTTCTCTCTCCATTTTCCTGTTTTATTCTGTCACTCCCTTCTTTCCCTTTCCCTTTCACTCAAAACCTACTCATTCCTACCCAATACAATTTTCCATTTCTTCATTCCATCTTCCCCGGACTTCCCCGTTCATAGCCTAGATCCCTGCAGCTGTAATGCTGACAAACTGTATTTTACATTCCGTAAGAAGAAGATAAATATACTCAATGTGCAGATCTTCAAAATACATAATCACCCTCCCCCCCAAATAAAGCCAAGGGAGATTTTTCAGATAGATGGGAATATGTGAAAGACTAAAAAGAGATAAAGATGTAAAGAAATTCAGGAATGGTTTTTAAACCAGAGGGATAAGTAAGAAGAAGACTGCTTATTGGATTTTCTTGTGGCTGACGTGGCAGTCATTGATTGTTTAACGTCACTCTTCTTTATCTCCTAACCTCTCTCTGTTTGTTTCTATCTTTTCTTTCTTCTTTATACTTTTTTCCTTTCTGATTGGTTGCACGGCATTTTAGCTGGATCTTTTTCTCTCTTTTATGTTGTTCTGTCTTTGAATCCCTACTCTTCTTTTTCTTGTTTTTCTCACTCACGCACTCACCAACGCTCTCTGTCTCTGTCTCTGTCTCTGTCTCGCTCTCTCTCTCTCACACGACCCAGGTTCGAGTCCGGTCGAGGAGATTTTTCTCCTGGAGTTATCATCAGTGCTGACTCCACTCTCCCCAAAAGTCCTTCGGATGAGACTTTAAACCGAGGCCCCGTGTGCGAACGCACGCAGAACATCTTGCGCACACGTTAAATCCTGTTCCGCTTTTCGTAAGAGTAGGCCATCGTGTGCCGGTGGGAACAGATGACATTTACAAAATTGCAGACACACGGGGACTGGATGTAAAAAAAAAAGCACAAGAGTGCTTATTCCATTATCCTCGATAGAAAAGAATAAATCAAATCAAATCAAATCAAATCAAATCAAATCAAATCAAATCTCTCTCTCTCTCTCTCTCTCTCTCTCTCTCTCTCTCTCTCTCTCTCTCTCTCTCTCTCTCTCTCTCTCTCTCTCTCTCTCTCTCTCTCTCTCTCTCTTCTCTCTCTCTCTTCTTCTCTCTCTCTGTCTGTCTCTCTGTCTGTCTGTCTGTCTGTCTCTCTGTCTGTCTGTCTGTCTGTCTGTGTAATAATCTTTTACTCTCCACACCCGTAACTTTCCAAAATCTTCAGTTTTCATCCCATAGTGCCTTCCATTGCATCCTATGTTAATAATTATTGCTTTACATTTTACGAACTGCATTCAGAATCATGCAACTGGAGTGTTAGTGCATTTTGCATACACTGATTGAGAAAGTGTAGCTTAGACATTAGAAATTAGCCTGATATTTGGAAGTATATAAAAGGGAATATCAAGGGGAAAAAACTTTTTAAAGATTCACTAAATAGAAAAACTTAATAAATAAAAGAGACTGAATGATAAACAGATGGGGAAAAAAGATATTACATTCATGGATTTAGCCGTTTTGATGATTTAATGCCCTCTTCCTCTCCAGCCAACTTCTTTTAGAATTCTAGCTCTTCTTTTTTGTCGGTTTATAATTTGTGGTTGTTCTATCTATAAGCTTCTAGAGTATTGTTTTTCTGTCTCTTTCGCTCTTTGTGTGAATCTTTGTGTGCCTGTTTCTCTCTGTGGTACAGTGCCTGTTTCTGTCTGTTTCTCTGTCTCTGTCTGTCTTTCTGTTTGTGTCTCTGTTTGTGTCTGTCTCTCTGTCTCTGTCTCTGTCTCTCTGTCTCTCTGTCTCTCTGTCTCTGTCTCTCTGTCTCTCTGTCTCTCTGTCTCTCTCTCTCTCTCTCTCTCTCTCTCTCTCCTCCTCTCTCCTCTCTCTCTCTCTCTCTCTCTCTCTCTCTCTCTCTCTCTCTCTCCTCTCTCTCTCTCCCTCTCTCTCTCTCTCTCCCTCTCTCTCTCTCTATGTTTTTATGGGACTTATTTTGATGATAGATGGTGGTGGATTGATGTTTTCAGTCATTTAACCTCATCATATTCTCATGTTTTCTCTTTAATTATTGCGACTTTTCTTTGTTTTGTTTTGTTTTTGTTTGTTCTTTATTTTTCTTGCTTTCTTTATTCAACTCAAAATCATCATTGATTCTTACTTCTCATTTTCGTTTCTGAATCAGTGACTTTTTATAACATTACCTTAATATTGTATTTCGGTGTTAATTCTTGCCTGTTGTTTGATACTTGGTATGGTTCCTTACTTTTGGTATTTGGATCATTATAATTGTTGATTTTATTTATATTTTTATTGGCAGTATCTCTCCCCCCCCCCCCCTCTAATAAGGATATTAGTTTAATTTTCCCCCTATTATCCAAATGTATGATTTATATCACATGTATAACTTTTGACAGATGGTGGTGGATTGATGTTTTCAGTTGTTTATTTCATCTTGTTCTCTTGTTTGCTCTTTACCTATTAACACTTTTCTATTCTTCCATAATCAAAATCTTTTTATTGTGACTTCTGATTTTTGTCTTTTGATCGAGTGCATTTTTATTACCTTATCATATATAGTGTCCTTATTCTTGTGTGTTGTTTGGTACTGCGTAAAGTTTTATTGTTTAGTATCTTTTCAACTTGATGTATCCCTGAAAAGGGCGGGGACTGGATGTAAAAAAGCACACGAGTGCTTATCTATTATCCTCGAATAAAATACTTTGCCTTGCCTTGCCTTGCCTTGTCTGTGTATTTGTCTCTCTGTCCGTGTCTCTCTTTCCCTCTGTCTCTCTGTCTGTGTCTGTCTGTCTGTCTGTCTGTCTGTCTGTCTGTCTCTGTCTCTGTCTCTCTGTCTCTCTGTCTCTGTCTCTGTCTCTGTCTCTCTCTCTCTCTCTCTCTCTCTCTCTCTCCTCTCTCTCTCTCTCTCTCTCTCTCTCTCTCTCTCTCTCTCTCTCTCTCTCTCTCTCTCTCTCTCTTATACCCCTTTTCACCACTTTTCTGCCTCTCTCCTATATTTAGCAAGCTGTTCAATGGCTATTACTTTGGCTTTTATCAGCCGAATTTGAAATTGCAACCAAAAAATAGGTAATATGCTTTGCATGCATAGACTAAAAATGTGTGCATCAGGGAAAAAGCATCACTTTGCAAAATGACAAACATAAACCAGTGGTAAAACCGATACAAAGCCAAGGCCAAGGTCTTTCATATGACTGAATAGACAAAAATGCTGATTTGCGTTTCTCATTTGAGATTTTTCTTAAATTCATGGTTATCTTTTTTTTAGGCTTTTTCGTGTTATTTCAGTTGATTTGATTTAATTTGATTTTATGAAGTCTTATGCTATTTTATGACATTCTACTTTATTTAACTTTTATTTATCTATCATGTCATGACACATCATTTTGTTTGATAATAGTTTTTTTAACTTTAATAAATTATTGTAATTTCTGGTTTATTAAGTAATTATATTTCAAATTCTCTCTCTCTCTCTCTCTCTCCTCTCTCTCTCTCTCTCTCTCTCTCTCTCTCTCTCTCTCTCTCTCTCTCTCTCTCTCTCTCTCTCTCTCCTCTCTCTCTCTCTCTCTCTCTCTCTCTCTCTCTCTCTCTCTCTCTCTCTCTGTCTCTCTCCGGATGATCCTGTATCCGAATGTATGCAAAACATCTTGCGCACAAATTAAATCCTGTTCCGCTTTTCGGAAGAGTATGCCATTGTTTTTGCCGGTGGGGACGGATTACAAATTTACATAACTGTATACACACAGGTACTGGATGTAAAAAAGCACATGGGTGCTTATTCCATTTTCCTCGATATATAAGAATATATTTTTTAAAAATCTCTCTCTCTCTCCAAAGTTTGTCCAAAAGCTACCCCCATAACCTTTTTAAAGGGTTTCCTCTTCACCCATATTCTGATGCCTCCTTTTTTCCAACATCTAGCGTTTATGGCTTTTCCTTTTACGACCTGCATTTAGCATCCTATAAGACGACAGTTAATATGCTAAACATGCACTGATTCTAAGTTTATGCGCCAAAAATGAAACGAGAGTTCTTTGAATCGATAAGCGCAGGAGGGAAGGAGCAATTCGGATAGATATCAGAGTTTTTAAAACACCTAGTAAAAATTTAAAGTAGAAAAAAAGGTTTGGTTTTATTAACATTTCAGACGTTAGGATTGTCATATTTCATATGAATAAATGGCCCACATCCATATTATCTTTTTACAGACACACACTCACACATATACACACATCGCACACATGCACGCATGCAGCCACACACGCAGGCACGCACGCACGCACACATATCGCTACACACATGCACACTTACAAATACACACACCACACACACACACAAAACAACGCGTGTGCTGTATGCACACACACACCACACACACATACACACACACATACACACACATACACAACATACACAAATCACAACATAGTACACAACACAACATACATACATACATACATACATACATACATACATACATACATACATACATACATACATCATCATAGCATACATACATGACATACATACATACTACGTACTACGTACGTTTGTACGTACGTACGTACGTACAAACAACATACATACATACACACACACCACAACACACACAACACACACACGCACGCACAGACACACACACACACCACCACGCACGCACGCACCACACACGCACATACCGACACACATTTCTTTTCTTTACCAACATCTCACTGATCTTAATAACTCTTCTGCATTAATAATATACCACAACAATAATAATATCTAACTATCTAGAGAAAAAGGTTTACAATTGTAATCAAGCCATGATATCTTCATAGATCACTCATAGCAGACATGGTCTTAAAAGTAGCGAAGACGTGTTTAATGAGCTATAACCAGCCGGTATTTTATCTTTTTTCAGCAAAATTCACCCAGTGGATACAGTCTCCTCTCAGCCATGTTATCAAAGCTTCTTGGTGGTAAAAGTGTTAATGGCATAGATGCGTCTCCATCCTCTTTGAAGCTCCTCCCTCTCTCTTATTCTGTTACAATTGTAGAATAAAACAGTAATAAAGATCATTGTATTGTAACTGTAATGTTTTGCGATGTGCTGTGTCTGTTTTGTGTTGTGTTGTGTTTGTGCTGTGTTTGTGTTGTGCTGTGTTTGTGTCTGTGTTTGTGCTGTGTCGCGTTGTGTTGTGTTGCTGTGTATTGTGTTGCTTTGCATGCTTGTTTTATTTGCTTTCTTTTCAGTCAATTTATTTCCCTTTATGTTTTTGGCATTTTTGTTTCTTTCTATGTATTATTTATCATTCTCATTCTGAGGGCATAATTGGTGTTTAATTGCATTTGTGCGTGGTTGCTCGTGGTTGAGCCTCCGCCTTCCCCGCTAATGCTAGCAGATCAAGCTGTGTTAAAAGCGTAAGGGTGAGTTTTGCGCGTGCTGTTGTTTGGTGTGTGTCTGTTTGTTGTGTGTTGTCTGTTGTGTTTGTGTTGTGTTGTGTTTTTGTGTGTGTTGTTGTTGTTTGCATCTTGCATTTTATTTGCTTTCCCTTCATCATCTATTCATAATACTTTCTGCTTTTTCTTCATTATTATCTCTATCATCATCATAGGAGCCATCACTCTCTTCAATGCTTGGAGGTAGCTATGGTCGAGCACCTCCCACAGTAAGCAGCTCAACGTGTAACCAGCAGTGACCGTTGCCCTTGGTTTCACTAAGTCCCCCAGTTCATACAGCTGTAAATAGGTACCTGCCCTATTTAGGGTCAGTGAAGGCCAATGAAGAGAAAATAGGCTCCGCCCTCAATATGCTGGCCCTTAGAGAAGCTGAGGTCTCTACTGCCTCTCTACTGCTCGCTCCCTACGACTATAAACAATAGGTTATGGGACACCTTTAACTTCACCTTTTACCGATAGTATTTTAACAGCTTGTTCATGAAACACGTGGCTTTGGCAGTGATGGTGGCTGGCATGTTCAATGAGCCAGAACTGGCAGACAGTTTGCCTCTTTCCAGTAGCGGTCACTGGAGCATTGCGTTAAGTGACTGTGTCTCTCCTCAAGCGTGCTGTGTTGAATGGCTGTGTTATGGACATGATCGCCAGATTCATGTTGCCCTTGCTAGTTTATTGCTTCTGCTGTTGTAACAACAACGACCGAAACTACTGCGACCAGCTACTACTACCCTTTTACTACTACTGCTGCTGTTCTGTGTTGCAACTGTAGTTTTTAACAATATGATAGCTACTTGTGCTGCTACAATGACAACAGCAACAACAACTAATTCTACTACTGCTGCTGCTACTACTACTACTACTATACTACTACTACTACTACTACTACTACTACTACTACTACTACTACTACTACTACTCTCCTCCTCCTCCTCCTCCTCCTCCTCCTCCTCCTACTACTACTACTATACTACTACTACTATACTACTACTTCTACTGCTACTACTACTACTACTACTACTACTACTACTACTACTACTACTACTACTACTACTACTACTACTACTACTACTACTACTTCTACATCTACCACTACTACTGCTGCTACTGCTGCTGTTATTTCTGCTGCTAGTAAGCTAGTGCTAAAACCATGTTTTTAAACAAATAAATGCTAGATAGCACACTACGTTCTTGAGAAACATAAGCTTGAGACTTTTCGGCTCCATGAAATATACACATTACCACTGTAGACTTTTTAAGCATGACTAAAGGGAATACAGACACAATGGGGTATAGAAAATTACACTTTGTGCAAAAAATGTTAAAACACCAAGAACACAACAGTCTAAAAAGTTTGCTCTGTGCTGAATTTCAAAATAATGATACGCGCTTTTGCTTGTAATGCAAAAAGTTTACAAACAATTATGCATCCCAAAAGGTCATCAAATTCAAGTTTTATGAAATGTTAGATACCTCTTTGGAACAAAATGGTATGTGGATGAAACCACAGTGGTCTGGAAGGAATATATCATTTGATACAATCTACCTCTTCATTTTATTTCACCCTTGTGTGGCTTTTTGGAATCTGTGTTACAAGCTGACAATTTTACATGCATAGTTTCCCTGTTTACTACAAGTCATTATATAAAAATGATAATAGACAGCCCTGGACAGGGGAGGGTTAATGCTTCCAGCAAAATAGTATGCATATCATAATGTGTGTACATCACTCACTCACTCACTCACTCACTCAGTCCCATGTCCCAAAGGACGTAGGGGGGACATGAGAGAAGACGCAACAGCGATCTTTTTCCATGCTTCACGATCCTGTGTGGCTAGTAGGAGATGTTGCAGGGGTTGGGCGGTCCAGTCTTTGATGTTGTCAACCCATGATTTCTTTTGGCGGCCTCTTCTTCTCTTGCCCTCGACTGTTCCTTGCAGGATGGTTTTTGCTAGGGTGTTGTGTCTTGTGGTGTGACCAAACCACATCAGCTTTCTCCTCTTTATGGTGGAGAGCAAAGGCTCTTG
>CM060321.1:44432991-44455491 GCA_030674155.1 Stramonita haemastoma
CCGTGCGCTCTGTTATTGTGCCAAAGTTGGAGTAGGAATGAATCTAAACCGCCCCTTTGTCAGATCTTCTCGAAATACGGCTTATTGGGAGGGGGGGGGGGGGGGTATGCACGTGAGCTTGCGTGTGCGCCTACGTGTTTATATGTGCATTTTCTTGTGTTTGCAAGTGGCCAGGGCCATACACTTTGTTGTAGTGCATCATATTCTATATTAACATTATTATTTCGTGTACCACTAGGTATTATTGCGTACACAATCCCAGCTTTCTTTCCGACAAAGTTGCTATATTCAAGCCAGGTTGCCCTCTAGGGGGCTGTTTTGTCGACACTAGACCAACCCCACGCATAACTATCAAAGATGCTAGTTAAATATGCATGCATACAGTAGAGCATTCATTTTGTGCCAAAGGCTTTGTTACTGTGCAAAAGTCAGGGCAGGATAGAACTCAAACGGCTGGCTCCTTTGTTACATCTTCTCGGAATGCGTCTCATTTTGGGGGCTCTGTATGCGTACGCGCATGTGTGCCCACGGTTATGTTTGTGTGTGTGTTGTGTGTGGTGTGTGTGTTGTGTGTGTGTGTGTGTGTGTGTGTGTGTGTGTGTGTGTGTGTGTGTGTGTGTGTGTGTGTGTGTGTGTGTGTTTGCATGTGGTGGCGGCCCTACACTTTGCTGTGATGCATCATATTGTATGATTCTGTCCAGACACAAACACAGAAACAGTTGCCATACATTGGCACTTACATTTTGTTGAAGGATGTCAGTCAATAGTGATTTTACGATGAGTTCACCATGAAACTACTACATGAAAATTGTATATCAGTGCTGGATTTTTGTTGCTTTTTTAATATTTTGTTTAATGCATAATGAAGCTCTAATCCTCTAACAGTAATGGATATAGGCCTTGTGCTATGATCATTTATGAAAAAAAAATATATGTGCAATTACATGAGAAAAAGTGTCAGTGAGTGATCTAATCGTTCTTTTCTTCAAACACGACGCCTACCCATGTGCTTGTTAATGGGAGAATAATGTCCAAATTCTGACATAATTGTATTTGCTGTCACATAGGTATTGAGTGATGGACAATATATTGACACACTTGCTTTTGTATATCTTGTTCACTCTCTGTTCCTGCCTCTGTCTCTGTATGCCTCACTCTTTATCAGTCCTCAAGTGTTTAAAATCATCCATCAGCTGTGGTTTTAGCAGCATGTCCTAACTAGTAGTGATTATGGACACATCATAGACAGATCTTTTCCCCTGTAACGTCTTATCCCATCAACATAGACCCCACTAGTCAATGAGAAAAGATGCAGGGCAAAACCTGCACTAGGATTTCTTTGGTCATTATCTATTGCTCCGAGGTTCACAAATTATAAGACTTTTGCCTATGTTCTCGTTTTTTCTTCGTGTTTGTGTATATTTTATTATATATATAAAATTATATAATACATATATATTTTGTGTGTGTGTGTGTTTTGTGTGTGTCTTCTCTCTCTCACTAACACACATGCACGCACATGCGCGTGCACACACACATAATTATGTGCATGCGGGTGCGTGCGCGTGCACACACACATACACACACACACGCCTTAATCTATCCTAGACGCACTCTCTGACTGACAGGAAATCCGTTTTAACAATTATTATTAGCGGAGATATCCCCGTTTGCCACCACTGTAATCATCATAAAAACCCTGACAGATGAGGAGAGAAAAAAGGGAGCAAGAAGAACTTGGATGCTGAGCAACCTTTCCCCTGCCCGCATCCATAAATGACAGGGCACCCAGAGCAGTTTTCAATGATGGCCTGAATTGGGAATTATTTTCTGAGGAGAGACTAGCGCTAAGCTCTTTTCTTGAAATACAGAGCTTGCGAAGATGTTATTGCCAAACAGTAGGGTAGAATGAGAATGCTATAATATATTATAGTGGGTGTACTATTGTTGTTTTGGGGGATGCGTATCAATATTGTTATTGCTGTTGTTGTTCATGTGCGTTTTTTTTTAATTTTAAGCACCCTTGGGGTCACCCAGAATATGTACTTGTAGCCGGCCTGGTGCGGTAGATCTAGTACGACAGGGGAATTAATTAGATGATCTCCCATGTAACCTTGTCGCGTCACTGTGTAGTGCTGCTATTTTCGGGCACACCTGTAAATTGTGAGACACTTTGTATTTTTAATAGTTATAGCTAAAATTAATAACGATGTTTGACTTCGGCCTGATCTTAAGCTTTACCGTAGCCTCACACCTGTACCACCGTTGGTGTTAAAGAGATTGGTAAAGGCATAGCTCTCACTTGGTTTACTTCATATCTTGCAGATTGAGTGCATACAGATGTAGAGTACATACAGTAGCAGTAAACAAAGTTCAATCAGCAAATGTCATACTGAAGTGTGATGTCCCACAGTAATCAGTTCTGGATCTTTTCTGTACACCTTATATACTGTTCCATTGTCACAAAACATATCACATCAATCACTTTCATGCAGATGATTGTAGTTTCAAAGCGGTAATACACCTAAAAATCCGATTGCATTCTGAACAATATGACCAAATGCCTTCAAGATTTCGAAATACTGCATACTGCGCTACCAACCACCATCATCACAGACATTGTTTCTGTCATGATCACTATCCACCACCACGCGGTAGGAGCTGGCTGAAACAACGAAGTGAGAAGACAAAAGTAAAATGAAGTCTTACCGAGAGAGGTAACACCCAAGACAGACATGAACAACAATATATTCATAGCAACTGGGCAACATACGTTTTAGGGGAAAACAGTAGCTGGCATGTCAATCCAGATTTTACATGCGCCTCAGCATGCTGCTAATAATAATAATACCTACAGTTTAAGTAGCGCTATATCCTGTTAAAACAAACCCAAGCGCTTGCAAATCAACTTATACAACACACAAGCAATCAAAAACAATTTTTAGTTTTAGCAAATTCTGAAGGTACGCACACACTTATAAAGGTTGTACATTTTGGCAGGTAAAGGTTGAAGGCAGGGACAGATGAGAGATGAAAACAGAAGAAAAACTTGGGTTTGAAATAAGTGTGTCTTGAGGTTGGATTTAAAAGTGTCATAAGTAGACTTTTGACGGAGGAAGAGAGGTAAATCATTTCAGACCGATGGACCAAAAACAGAGAAAGAGCGGCGGCCAACGGTGATAGGTTGAAATCTAGGTACTCTTAAGGACAAAATATCTACGGCCGAGCGGAGGGAGCAAGAAGGTGTGTACAACTCTGATTGCAAGAGAGGGGTAATAATTATGCTCAGATTTTTTTTCTTTCTGGGGACAAGACGAGCTCCAGAGTTTGGGGTACGTTGAAAGGAGTGGTTAAATGATGCTGGACACTGAAGTATTACCGAATTCTATGGAAGTTGTTGAAATGGAGGAAAGTTTGTGTTTGGTGCCTACAAGGCTTTGGTTTTATCTGCATTTTGTAGTAACTTCTACCTTGTGATGGTGATAATGATCATGACAACAACGACGACGACTATGGTGGTGGGGATGGTAGTAGCGGTAGTGGTGTGGTAGCGTCGAGCCTCCGCGGATTAATGGTTTGAACACATTGAAACAGGAGAAAGCTGAGTGTAGATAGAAGGGCGCAGAAACCTTTGAAGAACATTCAAAACAAACAAAGGGATAGATAATCATGGCAGGGTATTTGATAACAGTGATACAGGAAAACTTATCACTCAGAGTGTGTGTGTGTGTGTGTGTGTGTGTGTGTGTGTGTGTGTGTGTGTGTGTGTGTGCGTGCTTGCAAGGTGGTTCTCAGGAGTGGTATGGATTTATCAGTAGTACCTGGTCTCTGTGAGATTTTCCCTGTGGTACTGATATGTAAGTACTGTATATGGTACACAGTGTGAAGGATCTGTTTCCGTTTCTCTCTCTCTCTCTCTCTCTCTCTCTCTCTCTCTCTCTCTCTCTCTCTCTCTCTCTCTCTCTCTCTCTCTCTCTCTCTCTCTCTCTCCTCTCTCTCTCTCCTCTCTCTCTCTCTCTCTCTCTCTCTCTCTCTCGCTGTGATCCATTACCAAGTTTCCAGCTCTCTTTTCTTCTCTCTCATTTCCAATGCACTCAGTAACGGACAGAAAATCCATTTTACGATTATTATCATGGCTCATGCATTTTCTTTTACTTTTGGTCCAATCATCACAAAACCACTGACAGGTAGAGGAAGAAATGGTGTAAAAAGTGTTCCCCCCTCTGACATCATTAAATGATGGAGAAATGAACATAGTTTTCAATCAAAATAAGACCCCTGCCCTTTGTTTCATTTCCTATTTGAGTTGATTTCAGAGAGATGGATTACATTTGGTACTTTTCTTTATGTTTAAATCAGCAGATGAGATGCTGATTGTGTTGAGCCAATATTGTTATGCTGACGTCATATGCTGTGACTTCTCTTACAATGACATAATCAAACAAGTAAAAATCGGGAATGAATATAAAACGGTATCAAACAGTCTCTGGTTCAGTTTTCCCCCCAAGGATATGGTATTGTTAATTCTATTTACAACAAAGCGTGTTAAGTGATCGATATATTTCTTTTTAAAAAAACACAACCCTCTACAAATATAAATAACTCCGATTGTAATAAATGGTTACTGTATTTTTGTTTTTTGCTTCTCAGATTATACTCTTTTTATTATATATTTTACCAACGGATCTATATAAAGTCGTTTAAACTGCAGACTGCTGACTGAGTGACTGAGATCATCAGCAGCATCAGTATCAGCAGTTCCTTGACCAAGATCGCCGTTGGGGGAACACACGGAACACGATGGTCGATACTTCACTTGTGTCTTCAGCCCTCTGCAGCAACAGCGCTGTGTCATGGTCAGTCCAGTCTTTAACGTTCTGCATCCAGTTCTTTATCTGCATCCAGTCCTTCGGATGAGACTATAAACCGAGGTCCCGTGTGTGCGAACACATGCAGAACATCTTGCGCACACGTTACGTCCTGTTCCGTTTTTCGTAAGAGTAGGCCATTGTGTGCCGGTGGGAACAGATGACAATGTTTACGAAAACTGCATACAACACATGGACTGGATGTAAAAAAAAAAAAAAAAGCACATGAGTGTTTATTCCATTATTCTCAATTTAAAAGAATAAATAAATAAGTAAATAAAATAAATAATATCTGTCTGGTTCCGGGACCTTTTCCTAACCACTCCCTGGTAACCGTTTCTGCTTGCGGCTGAACTGAACGTGTGTGAGGGGCTGGTGAGTGTGTTATTAGCTATCAGAAGGACACTTGGAAAGGGGATGGTTTATTGCGTCATCGGAAGGATTTGCAGGGAAGTAGTGTTGGCACTGATGTTAAATCCAAAGGAAAACATAGCCATAGACAGGGTCTCGGTGGTGGCTTGAACCTGGGTTTGGACTAGTGCCGTCAGGTCGCAAGTGCAGTGTTCAAACCATGAAGCCATCCCATTTCCAGAGAAATACGAAATACGACATTTTATTTACAGAGGGTAATATAATAAGTACAACGACCTTTTTTTCATCCAGCCCTCTAAAAAGGAATAAGTACGAACACCAAAGCACAAGCAATATGTTTGAAAAAAAAAGAAAAAAAAGCCCCAAAACACAATAATATGGACAAAAAAACAGTAAAGGAAACGTTGAGAGAGAGAGAGAGAGAGAGAGAGAGAGAGAGAGAGAGAGAGAGAGAGAGAGAGAGAGAGAGAGAGAGAGAGAGAGAGAGAGAGTGCTTGAACACTGATCTTGCAAACTCAGTGCTCACGATCAGAAAACCACGTGAAAAACAACTCTCCTCACTCAGTAGCAGAGGGGGGCGCTGTGTTGACCAGCCCAGGCCTGCTGACTTCTTCACTGCTCACCTGAGGGTGACACACACAAACTTCAGCGGTGCAGCGACAGGGCAACACCTTCACCAGTGTCGCTGTCCAGTCATTTTGACCTGAGGATAAAGGTAGGCCTAATTATTGTTGTCCTTGTTTGTGATACAGATTCTGTTTTTCAAAATTAACATGATACGATTGAAATAGAAATGAAGCGCAAAGTTAAAATTTTGCGGTGTGGCAGCAGCTTTCAAAATTGAATTTGCATAGAGGGATAACATCATGAGGCAAGATTACCCAGCGAACCCCCAGCCTGTGATTTCACTTGTCCTTCGACTTCTTTGGAGATGCTGTGGCTCAGCAGTGAATTATTCAGACTGTCTGGCGCAAGTGAAATCATTAGCCTTATTCAAAGTCAATCTCACTTTTCAGTTTTAAATTATGAAAACCTGGAACTAAAAAAAAAACAACAAACAAGAATTTTAAGCTCAATGCAAATGTTCAAGAAGCAGACTCGGTATTTAAAACCTTTTTGGCGTTTGACGCTGACTCAGCTTTTTTCTTTAGCCTCCTCAACTAGAACTTTGAGATTTTAACAACGGTGAGATTTTTGCGTATGGAACCGGTTTTTTCCCACCATTATTGAAGAGGCATTTCGACATCGGAGATTATCCGGTGTTTTTTGCGTATGCCATGATCTTCTTCTTCCATAGTGTAGCAAACTAGAGGAAAATTATTAAACACAGAAAAAAATGAAGATTAGAACAACGGAAAGATGGGTAGCGCCATTGTCTCCACATGGAAATCTGTATCCCTTTTACACTGTTTATAGTATGCTTGCCCTTTGTTTGTTTCACTGTCTCTGTCTGTCTGTCTGTCTTTCTCTGTCTTTCTCTGTCTTTCTCTTTCTCTGTCTTTCTCTGTCTTTCTGTCTTTCTCTCTCTCTCTCTCTCCTCTCTCTCTCTCTCTCTCTCTCTCTCTCTCTCTCTCCTCTCTCTCTCTCTCTCTCTCTCTCTTCTCTCTCTCTCTCTCTCTCTCTCTCTCTCTCTCTCTCTCTCTCTCTCTCTCTCTCTCTCTCTTCCTCTCTCTCTCTCTCTCTCCTCCTCCCTCCCTCTATTTGTCTGTCTGTCTGTCTGTCTGTCTGTCTGTCTGTCTGTCTGTCTGTCTGTCTGTCTGTCTCTGTCTGCTCTCTCTCTCTCTCTCTCTCTCTCTCTCTCTCTCTCTCTCCTCTCTCTCTCTCTCTCTCTCTCTCTCTCTCTCTCCTCTCTAGTGGTCAGAACATTGCGCTGTCAATTTGACGACCCGGGTTCGATTCCGGTCGAGGAGATTTTTCTCCTGGAGTTAACATCAGTGCTGACTCCACTCTCCACAAAAGTCCTTCGGATGAGACTGTAAACCGAGGCCCCGTGTGCGAACGCACGCAGAACATCTTGCGCACACGTTAAATCCTGTTCCGCTTTTCGTAAGAGTAGGCCATCGTGTGCCGGTGGGAACAGATATTTACAAAAACTGCATACACACGGGGACTGGATGTAAAGAAGCACAAGAGTGCTTATTCCATTATCCTCGATATAAAAGAATAAATCAATCAAATCTCTCTCTTCTTCTCTCTCTCTCCTCTCTCTCTCTCTCTCTCTCTCTCTCTCTCTCTCTCTCTCTCTCTCTCTCTTCTCTCCTCTCTCTCTCTCTCTCTCTCCCGTTTCTCCTGATTTACTGACTTTCATCCTGTTTTTTCTTGTTATAGCTTTACGTAGGGATTCTTTCGTTTGTGTACTACAAAATGAAACATAAACAAAATAAATACAAGATAAAGCTATACAAAACATGTAGACAAGTCAATACATACACACAAAAATGAATTAAAAACCGGTGAGATATTTTGTATGCAACCATTTTTGTCAATAAAGAAAGCCGTATTCTGACTTTGGTCACTTTTGTTAAATCAACAAATTAATTTTTTAATTAAGAATACTATTTGGCTTAGTCAACTATTCAGCTTGTTTTGATACTGTGTAGTTATCCTTCAATGTTTGACATTATGGTAAGACTATATTAAATATAGTCTTAAATTTTAACTTATTTTTGTCGTGGTAATGCAATTTTGTGGCACCTCTAACGAAAAGGAATACGATCGTGTGACGATATTGTAACGGAAAAGTAGAATCGTAGCACGCTTAGTGATCGGCAAGTACGCACCAAACGAAAGGCTAGAAAATTTGCGAGCTGTAGGCTAAAAAAATGAAAAGTGCCAACTTGTTGCTGTTGAGCACTGCCTTGAGCACTGACCGTTTCGTGTAACACTGCGGCATTTGAACTATTCGGGGGGGGGGGGGGGGGGAGGGAGCGGCCCGAAATTCACCCAGAGAAATCTTAAGTGACTGAAAATAATCTCCAGTTCAATTCGATAATAAACTGTTTGCAGGAATATGGCTATTTTACGATTTTATTTTCGCTTATCGGCGAGAGCTCCAAGGTTCACCGCTAGTGAGATTTTGTGTAAGCGACCATTTTCGGCCACCGGTAAGGCAAAAACACTGCATTCCGACTCTGGAAATAATGTCTAAACAAAATAGCGTAAGTGGCCATTTTCGGCGTACTTTGCGTAATTTCGGCGACCATTTGCGTAAGCGGCCATTTTCGGCGTACTTTGCGTAATTTCGGCGACCATTTGCGTAAGCGGCCATTTTCGGCGTACTTTGCGTAATTTCGGCGACCATTTGCGTAAGCGACCATTTTCGGCGTACTTTGCGTAATTTCGGCGACCATTTGCGTAAGCGGCCATTTTCGGCCACCGTTAAGGCAAAACACTGCATTCGGACTCTGGAAATAATGTCTAAACAAAATAGAGTGTGCATGTTTTTTTGTTACTCGTTCATACCAGCACAATATGGCCTTCTCTTTCTAAAGGCGGAACAGGTTTCAACATGTGCGTAAGATGTTCTGCGCGAGATAGTCGGCGTGCGTCCGCACACGAAAGCTGTTTATTCTCTCATCCGAAACACACACGATGGTTATCAATTCGAAAAACTTCAATGAATTTATCCTGATGGGAGTCTGCGCTTCAGTGGAAAATTGAGCTGTTTTACTGAGCCATTTATTATATCTTGGGTTTTAGCGCTAGTGCCAACATTTTTGTGTACGCACGAGCGCGTGAGTGAGTGCACAAACGCGCACACTCACACACACACACACACACACACACACACACACACACACACCACACATCACACTCACACACACACACCCTCAACACACACACACACCTCATACACACACACACACACACCATACACACAACACCACATCCCATCCTCCCTCACCACACACTCATCACTCATCCAACCGTTCACATCTCACTCACCACGTACTCTCTCTCTCTCTCTCTCACTCACACACACACACACACACACACACACACAACACACACACACACACACACACACACACACACACACACACACCGCGACCACGACACACACGCCACACCCCACGCATCACACCGCACAACGCACAACACACACCCCACAGTGCGCTGCTTCGTCTTCATATTTCCAACATCTCCTTCTCACCACACCTTCACATCGCTCTTGTCCTCCGCCTCTACTCTCTCTCTCTCTCTCTCTCTCTCTCTCTCTCTCTCTCTCTCTCTCTCTCACACACACACACACACACACAACACACACACACACACACACACACACACACACACACACACACACACACACACACACACACACACCATACACACACTATAGCACACCACACCACAGCATACTTTTGCTTTTTATTAGACAATGTTTGTGTTCATCTTCAGACATTTCCCAACCTTCTTGGACCTGCTCACTACAGACACTATGACGACAACGCAGTGAAATGAATCCATGAGCCAAGACCTCTGAGCTATATGTCCACATGATTGATTGATTTTCTTTTTTGTCAAGGCCCCCTGTTAGGGAAGGATAGAGGATGGAGGAAAAAGGAAACCTTCAACAAGGCCCTGAAGGGTTTGTTCTCTTGGGATCTGAGACTTGAGATGTTTAGTCTTCAGAATGGGGATATTCCGTTTCCCTTGCGCGTGTCGATGTCATGCAGACCGTTGCATGCTTCCAGATCCTGCAGGACTGAGCTCGAACTCCGATAGATATTTGACATGTCAGCAACAGAACAGAGTCTGTATCAGGCACTGACCACATCAGAAACACTCAGGGGTGACTTACAGAGCAGTGAGCATCTGCCGAAAATCTACCGTCGGACCGAAAGTGAATGTAGAGAGGTAGGCAAGCACAGCCGCTGGCTAAACAGCTGCTGCCTTACACAAGCCCCAGGGCATGTCCAGAAGGACGATCCTTGAAACACGCGTTGACATTGCTCACAAAGGGAAGAGACTCGGGTCTCAACTTCACAATTCCCCATGCTCTAGCCGAAATTGTCCCCCGAAGTTCTGTGTCAGGCCCATCTTCCTATGCGATTTCTACCGTGTCAAATGTCTTTAAAGCAAATTGAAATTTGACACATGCGAAAAAAAGTTGATTCTTCAAAAAATTACTGGTCACCAAACTTCTATGGATTGCATCAATTCTCCAAGCTACAAATATGTAAAATCAAATATAATAGGGAAAATTAGAGAATAATGTAGGAAATAAAAATACTGAATAGCTAACAAAAAACCTAAGACCTAAACCACTAAAAATAGCAAAGCCAACAAGGATAAAACCAATAAACATAATAAACCAAAAGTAGCTACCCATCCCCTTGCTAAAAAAAAATCTAAACCAACTTCCGTGTCTTCAAAGAACAGGGGATGTGGCTGGACTCTGTACAAGAGACCAAAGGAGAGCAATCCCGGTGACAGTGATCCTGGTGTCCGCAAACACGCCCCTGCAAAACAACAGAGCTCATGAGGGTTGTGGTTCCGTCACCCCCTCCCAGTCCTCTAGTGTTTCCTAAACTGACAATCTTTGTCACTCTGTCCAATCCTTCATGTCACAGGGGTCCTAATCCGGTTTTAAATCGTCATGTGGATCATATAGGGAGGAGGTCTTTAGGATCCTCTTCAGGGGTGTGAACATCATCTGGGCTAGCGGAACATGCTCCATGAAGACCTTGCATAGGTAAGTAGATTGAAACTGTACAGTGACAGTTGAGCTTCTTGTTTGAAATACACAATTAGTAATTTAGTTTGTTAGCTCTGTTTTATACAACGTTTATTTCCTTGAAACAAGTCTCCCTTAAACTTTCACTTAATGAGGAGTTTATAGTTAGGGGCTGCTGCAGACATGACAGTTGCTGCTATATCCATAATGGAGTACAATATAGAATTATTTTTTTCAAGATCTCTGAGAACAAAATTGACAATTTAAGAATGATTTGTAGTTATAGTCAGTCGTGTAAAATTCTCATCACCACGACAGCTTTCAACTGTGATGGCATTGGTACAAATTTGCAAGGTTAAAAATATAATGTAAAAGATCTATTTCAAAGAGTTGAACCTTAACCATTGATATGTGAGCCAACAAATTTTCACTTCCATTTTTGTCTTTAAGTCAAACCGTAGATGTTTTTGTAAATCCTTAATTTGGCCCATTGTCGCTTACTTATATTGCCTTTTTACCATTATAAAAAGTAACTTTATATAAAATTCCAACTTTCAAAAGTAATGTGGAAGCCTTTTTATGAACTCTGCAGTCAGTAGTGCTATAAAGACTAGATTTGACTTGAAGAGAGCTTTGATATATATATATATAATATATATATATATATATTTTATATATATATATATATATATATATATATATAATCTTGCTCAATTTTCACTGTCAGCAGAGAGCTGTTTCCAAAGCCCCAAGGTTATGCCTTTCTACGCCTGGAGTTGAACCGAGAAGTGGCATGCTGCTTGAATCAAATGAGAGGAAAACAAACACCAATTCTTTGTCAGTAAACAGAGAAATTCATGGAAATACTGCACACTAAGACACACTCACTACAGTACTAGCAGCTGTAACAGAAACACCCTATCTTTCGTAGGAACTTTTTTCACTATATCAGTCAGCACCCCTTGCTGACACGGTCAAACAGCAACACACACACAGAGCTTGTAGCCCTGCAGCTGACCCTGTGAAGGACACACCCCTGGCATCTCTACACCCCTGGCATCTCTACACCCCTGGCACCTCTACAGCGCCACACCCCTGGCATCTCTACACCCCTGGCATGGCTACACCCCTGGCATCTCTACACCCCTGGCATCTCTACACCCCTGGCATCTCTACACCCCTGGCATCTCTACAGCGCCACACCCTGGCATGGCTACACCCCTGGCATCTCTACACCCCTGGCATCTCTACACCCCTGGCATCTCTACAGCGCCACACCCCTGGCATGGCTACACCCCTGGCATCTCTAAGCGCCACACCCCTGGCATGGCTACACCCCTGGCATCTCTACAGCGCCACACCCTGGCATGGCTACACCCCTGGCATCTCTACACCCCTGGCATCTCTACACCCATGGCATCTCTACAGCGCCACACCCCTGGCATGGCTACACCCTGGCATCTCTAAGCGCCACACCCCTGGCATGGCTACACCCCTGGCATCTCTAAGCGCCACACCCCTGGCATCTTTCACCCCTCCGTTCCTGTCGTCATGTCCTGCACAGAGGGGGTACCTGCACAGAGGGGGGGGGTACCTGCACAGAGGGGGTACCTGCACAGAGGGGGGGGGTACCTGCACAGAGGGGTACCTGCACAGAGGGGGGGTACTGCACAGAGGGGTACCTGCACAGAGCGGGTACCTGCATACAGAGGGGGTACCTGCACACAGGGGTACCTACACACAGCTGGTACCTGCACGTGGCAGATTTCTTCAAAGTCAGGTGAGAATGTGTAGAAAAATAAGTTTTTGTTCCTCAGCCGGAGCTCTCTCTCTATCGCTCTCTCTCTCTCATTCTCGCTCTCTCTGTCTCTCATTCTCGCTCTCTCCTCTCTCTCTCTCTCTCTCTCTCTCTCTCTCTCTCTCCTCTCTCCTCTCTCTCGCTCTCTCGCTCTCTCGCTCTCTCGCTCTCTCGCTCTCTCGCTCGCTCTCTCGCTCTCCTCGCTCTCTGTCTCTCTGTCTGTCTGTCTCTGTCTGTCTGTCTGTCTGTCTGTCTCTCGTTAACTCTCTCTCTCTCTCTCTCTCTCTCTCTCTCTCTCTCTCTCTCTCTCTCTCTCTCTCTCTCTCTCTCTCTCTCTCTCTCTCTCTCTCCCCCCCCTGTCTCTCTCTCTCTTTCTCTCTGTCTCTTTAGCTGTTTTTTTTCTTTGCCCCCCTACATCCCCCCCCCCTTCTCTCTGTCTCTGTCTCTGTCTCTCTGTCTCTGTCTCTCTGTCTCTCTGTCTCTGTCTGTCTCTGTCTGTCTGTCTGTCTCTCTGTCTCTGTCTCTGTCTCTCTCTCTCTCTCTCTCCTCTCTCTCTCTCTCTCTCTCTCTCTCTCTCTCTCTCTCTTTTGGTTTTTCTTCTTCTCGTCTCCCATTTTTCTTTGCGCTTTAAAAGATTGATGTCAACAACATTGTCTGCAGAGTAAAAGGAGAAAATATTGAAGATATACTTTTACAATGTCTGTGAAGAATATTTGAACATTTCATTTTCTATAGTGAATTACATCAAGTATTAGTGTTAGTTTGGCTGAGAAAGCTTAATTGTGATACTGACCTGTAAATAATAAATTTAGTCAATATCTTTCAAAATGATGGCAGACGAACTGACACTTTTCAGTGATTGAAAATTTCGGAATTTAGTTTTCTGTTTTCTGCTTTCATGGAACTGGAATCAAGTGCCAGCGACTACAGACCTGGAACCGAGTGACTACAGACCTGAACCGAGTGACTACAGACCTGGAACCGAGCGACTACAGACCTGGAACCGAGTGACTACAGACCTGGAACCGAGTGACTACAGACCTGGAACCAAGTGCCGGTGACTGCACATTCCTGACAGCAGGCATCAGGGCCTGACATTTCTAAACCTACGGAACTTGCATCAAGTACCAGTCATAACACATGCAACACCAGTCAATGTGTTCTACAGTCTCAGAACAAAGGTAGGCTGCCAGCCACATACATCAAGTCTATTTCTATCACCCCGCTATCAATTTCATGAGTCTGTCTCAGAGCACTTTTAGTATATTTTTTTCTGCTATTTCAAAGTTAAATTTTGTTGTTTCTCTGAAGCTAATTTGATCAAAAATACATTAATCACATTAGGATTCTCATGCCATATTTTCACAGCTAGAATAGCTGTCAGACTACCAAGCACTTTGCTTGCATTCAGTGGTGTCTGTTCTGAACCGACTTATACAGGATACTATTTTCTCATCCACAAAACAAACACCCAGACCATCACTTGCAGTCTAGCCGATGAGAAAAAAATTCCTGACCCAAACAGGGATCAATCCACCACACATTTCGAATCTGGGCTACTCGCTTTCTAGGCAAGTGCGTTACCTCTTGGCCACTAATCCACCTGGCGACAGCTCTTCTACAGCTTAAATGACATGAAATAAAAGTAAGTGAAATGCTAGGATGTAAGGGCGAGAGTTAAAATGGTTACAAAAATGAACACATATCAACACCCTTGCATCTTGTTTTCAGATCGTCAGACTTCACGACTGTGGAAGACCAGTGCATCAAGAACACAGTCATTGAAGGACAGGGACAGTGCCTGCCCTGGAATGAGACCTGCACAGGAGGAAGAGGATGCCACCAGCCATGGAGGAGCAGCTAACCCAGACAAGAATACAGTTGTCGTCATTCTTAGAGAACATGCAGCTCACTCTAAGACAGGTTCTGCTGTAGATGTCAGGCACAATGGAGGGAAAACGTGTTTTTTTATGAATTGCTGAGGGAAAAAATTTTTTCATGAATTGCTCAGAGGGTAAAAGCTTTTTCATAAATTGTTCAGAGGGAGAAATATGTTTATTTCATGTATTGCTCAAAATAGGGGGAAACGTGTTTTTTTTCATAAATTGCTCAGAGGGAGAAATATGTTTATTTCATATATTGCTCAAATAGAAGGGAAAATATGTTTTTTCATAAATTGCTCAGAGGGAGAAATGTGTTTTTTTCGTAAATTGCTCAGAGGGAAAAACTGTTTTTTTCATAGTTGCTCAATAGAGGAAAAACATGTACTTTTTCATAAATTGCTCTGATTGATTATGAACAGATATATAAATAACCATTTCCCAGAAAATAGAGGAAACATTAAGGGGTAAAAAAAACTTTTGCAAACACTCCCCCCCCCCCTCTCCGCCACAAAAATGCACACAAAATGTACAAAAGAAACGGTGGAAAAAAGTTAAAAGCCCCCTCTCCCACAGTCGTCCCCCCTTTAAAAAAAAGACGGACAAAAAGGGACAAACAAACAAAAACTTTGAGGATTTAATTTTAAACAAAAATAAAGATGGTACTTTAAAAGAAAAAAAAACATGACAAAAAGATAGTACTTTACACTCAGCATGTACGAAAAGTAGTTAAGAAAATGGGGAAAGGGCAGAAAGCCTGTTAAGAGGAATAAACACTGTAGAAAAAAATTGGCTTGGTAACACATTTTTTCACATTGATTTTGATTTTTTTTCGTTCAAATAAAGAGAAGATTTGGCATCCTTAGATGTATTCTCCTAATATGCCTTGTGGGATCAGCTTTGTTTACCTTTTTTAGTTCAGTGCATCAGATCAAAAGACTACAAAAATAATTTGTGATAATCTGCCACCTGGTGCTTTGTGCTTGTATAATTATTTGATAATGCTTTTTTTCCCTAGATACTAAAAAGACAGTAAATGGAAATTGTGTTCCAGAAGGTTTGCGGTCACAAGCGGCGAAGTGCCCCCAAAAATCAAAATTAGAAAACGAGCAGATGAATAGTAGTTTATTTTAGCTGGAGTAAAAAGTAACTGGTAAAAACAAATATGCCTACCGGGGTTCCAACCCCTACACCCCTCCCACCCCCATCCATTAAAAGTTTTTTTGAGAAAGTCAGGGTCCTGAGACTTTAAGCAAGAGTGTTGTGGGATTTTTGAAGTTTCAAAGACTATTATATTCTTTTCTTACACAAAACCAGGTCAATTCTTATTCAAAAACCAGATAAACTTTTTTTTAAGAACCAAGTAAACTTTCTGCCACAAGAACCTGCTAAACATTTTTTTTCTTAAACATGTAAACTTCTACAAAAACCAGGTAAACTCTCTTACCTAAAACCTGGTAAAGTCTTTCTTCCACAAAAGCCAGGCAAATATTTTCTTCCTCAAAACCAGGTAATGTGTCTCCCGCAAAATTAGGTTAATCTTTTCTTCCTAAAAAATGTGGTAAACTCCTTCTTCCCTAAAACCAATTAAACTTTCTTCCACAAAAATCAGATAATTGTCTTCCACAAAAAGCAGGTCGACCTTTTCTTGCCTAAAATGTTGAGTCCTTTCCCCCAAAACCAATTAAGCTTTTTTCCCACAAAACCAGGTAAATTTTTTCCTCAGAAACATACATTTTTTCCCACTACAGCCAGGTTAACTTCTTCTACAAAAGCCAGGCAATCTTTCTTTCACAAAACCAGGCAACTCTTCCTTCCATTAAACTATTTCTAATAGCAAAGCTAGAAGAACTCTTCTACAATAAACAGGTAACCCCTTTTTTTCTTGAAAAATCTGATAAATACATTTTCCTAAAATCGGTTACATTTTTTCTTCCATCAAAACAGAAAAACTTTCTTTAAAAAAAAACCCAGGTAATCTTTCTTCAACAAAATCTAGGTAAACTTTTTCTTCCACAAAAACTAGGTAAACTCTTTCTTCCACAAAACTTTCTTTCACAAAAACCAGGTAAATTCTTTTTACAAAAAGACGGGTAAATTTTTCTCCCCCCCCCCCCCTCCAAAAAAGGTAAATTTATGTCACAAAATCTAGGGAAATTTCTTCCACAAAAAAACGAGTAACACTTTTCTTCCACAAAAAATAGGTAAAACCTTTCTAACAAAAAATAGGTCAACTCTCTCTTTTACAATAAAGGTAAACTTTTCCACACAATAAAGTAAACTCTTTCTTCCACGAAAAATAGGTACACTTTCTTCCACACAAACACAGAATTCTTTCCTCCTCAAAATACAGGTAAACTCTTTCTTTTACAAAAATACAGGTACATTTTCTTCCACAAAATACAGGTAAACTCTTCTACAAAAATACAGGTAAACTTTCTTCCACAAAATACAGGTAAACTCTTTCTTCTACAAAAGTACAGGTAAACTCTTTCTTCCACAAAATCTAGGTAAGCTCTGTCTTCCATAAAATCGGGTAAACTCTTTCTTCCACAAAAAAACGGGTACACTCTTTCTTCCACCGTCCGGGTAAAGTCTTCCACAAATCCAGGCATTCTTTTCCGAGCAAGATCATTGTTTATTATTATTAACAAAATTATCTCGTTCGTGTGTGTGTGTGTGTGTGTGTGTGTGTGTGTGTGTGTGTGTGTGTGGTGTGTGTGTGTGTGTGTGTGTGTGTGTGTGTGTGTGTGAGGGGGGGGGGGGGGGGGAAGCAGTAGTGGGGAGGAGACATCATGATCGACGGAGAGTCCAGGAAGGGGGAGAGGTGTAGATGCCAATTTAGAGCAGTGGGGATAAGAAGACTGGCGGATTTTGTTCTCCAATGGTTTAGTTTGAGATTTTTGTTTCAATGAACTTTTTTTTTCTAAAATGTTCAAAATCTGAAAAAACCTTGACAGAACAAACTTGAAACCTGTGGACACCGAAGTACAATGCACAGCCTTAGCTATTGATACAACTGGCGATTTTGATTTAAAGTTACATTCTATTGCGAGCTACGTACCATTGTCTACAGCTTAATACAACTTGTCTAAGTGCTGTTGTGTCCACATGCATTCTAACATTCAGACAGACCAGTTGACAGACAACCCTTACCCCATGTTAACTCTTAACACTAACGCTAACACTAACCTCAACTCTAACCTTGGCCCCTCATGTGGACACAAAAGGCAGGAAGATAAGTTGATAATAGGCTTACACATTGGCTGATTATTTCTCTTAAACATTCATTTGCTCAATGGTGAGGGAACATCGCGGTGTGTGACTAAGGATGTGCAAATCAAGAATCTGCTTCTGGATTGTCGAGATATCCAGGATATTAGGCACAAACGCTTTACTGCAGACTCCCTCCAAAGATCATATTTTCGCAATGTTCTATCGGACAGCATTCTTAACTTCCAGAGGGAATTGCACATTTTCCGTCTGAAATGCGTAAACATATCCTAAATACTGCAAAGGTTGGATTTGAGGAATTGGGTTTGATTTTTTATCGTGTCCTTTATGGGGCCCTCCCACAGTGCAGTGACCATCCTTGGTTGACCCTTATGATGAGGAATAAAAGCAGTATTGGTTTTATAACCTGTTTTGGTATACATTTAGTGCCACACTTTTATCCCACATTTTTAAAAGTTTACAAGGTGACAGCCCTGTGGTCGGTTAGGCTGTAAACTGCAAGATTGGATAGGATTGGAACTTTCTTCTTTATGGTTGGTGGGAGAGGGGTGCTAGAATTTAGAGAAAAGGTGACTGTAAAGGGGATGGTGGTGGAGGTAGAATGCTTTGATGTATATGGATAGGGAAAGAGGCGTAACACTGGATGGGGGTAGGGGGCAGGCAGTCATTTTGTGTTTAGGTTCAGGGGAGGGGGTAGGGGTTTGGGCTGGAAGAGTTTTCAAAAACTGTATTTTAAAGTGACAGTAGATGGTGTTGGTTTTAAAATGCACGATTGAATAATCTTTTGTAAGGAGAGGGATGCATTTAGGATAAAAGGTTTATCTAAAAACACGTTGTGAAAAGAAGTGGAAAGGATTTGAACGTTGGAAGGGGAGGAGGGGAGCACTGAGTTAAGATGCATTAAGGGTCATTGATGGAAGGTACTGGGGAACAGTGAGGATGCATTGCAAATAAAGGGGGAGAAAGTATGGTCAGGTCAGGTCATGGGAAGAGGGAGGGGTGTTGTGTGTGTGGTGTGTGTGTGTGTGTGTGTGTGTGTGTGTGTGTGTGTGTGTGTGTGTGTGTTTATGGGGGAGAGGGGTGGGAGGAAAGCTTCTAATTTACAATATATAGCAAAGGACACATTAGCTATGAGAGAAGGGAGTGAAAGTCAGTGTAAACATGATCAAAAACAAAAAGAAAACAACAAACAAAAAACCTTGACACAACCATTGTTTCTCTACTGGGGGCTTCTTTTGATAGAATTGCTTACCGTTCTTCCTTTTCTCTGATTTTTTTTTCCTTGTGATTAGAACACACATGGACATTTTCTACCATATATGCTGTATACCTGTATTTACAAGCAGATTCATCACTAGAAGCAGTGTGAACTAAGAATTATGATATAATTACAGTAAGACCCCCTTCTTTCGGTGAGTCGCATTAAATTATCCATTTTCTTCATGAATAGTAGTATCCCCATTTTCAAAAAGAAATTGCGTCTGATAGTAATTTTACTGAGAATGCTGTTGGTTTCACTTCTAAACAAAGATTTTGTCACTTGTTCCTGTATTTCTGTTTTCTGCCTGAAACTATTGATGTAAGATTTTATTTTGTTTAGTTGACATTAAATTTTATAGAGGAAATATTTCCCTAGCATCATACTAGACTTAAAAGCTCCCAGCTTTTTTCTTATTTGCTCCAGATAGAACTAGGTCAAAGTTAATTGAAAATTGTCTGCAGTGAAAGTAGTTGCTTTTTAATAAATGCGTAAGTTACCCCCAAATCCTGAAATATTGATCGATTGCGGTATACTGTATCTATTTCAATATTGCACAAAAAAGCAATTGTCTCTTAACTTTTTTTAAATGCCGTGTGTAACCACGATTCTGACATATTTTGAATTTAAACCATTTTAGCTTAATATCCTTTTTCAAGAAACCTTCCCATTAATTTTGGATTTGATTATTAAGATCGTTCCATTTTACGAACTTTTTGTCGGAAAATTCTATCAAAATCTCAATAATAATTTGCTCCCTTATTTAGAAATGCTATTTGTGTAATGCTTTTGTTTACTCTTTGATCATAGTAGTATTCATTGGTATGTTATCTTTTTTTAGCGTAGCTTTTAATCGATTTTATACAACTCGTGCATCCTAAAAAGTTTACCGTAAATCATACTTTTTTGAGACAGCCTTCTTGACGGAAAAAAAATCACCATTTTCGTTTAGTAAGTGCTTAAATGACACGTTACTTCGTATCCATTTCTTGTAATAGAAAAATCTATAGCCCACTTTAAATTTTTCATTTTAAAACATTAGTCAAGTTGCTACATCTTCGCTTTCCTTTAGATCGATTTGTCAACAAAAAAGTGAGTACGAGCCACACTCATTGGCTTATTCCCTCCAAAAGACAGTTACCCTCTTTCCTAAAGTCTTGGACTCACAATTAACTAGTGTTCACATCGGAACAAAAGTAATGAACTAACATCCCCCCCACCCCCATATTTGCATTTCTGGGAGTACAGTTTTTTTTTAATTCATGATATTTTTAAGGACTTTGTTTTCACATTGATTCCTAAGTCACAATGTAGAATGTTTTGGACTCGGTATTTTCTTTGGATTCTGTCCGGTTTATTATTCTATACAAACCAATAGCGCATTTGTTGTAATGGTTATTTCCTATGGTTGAGGAGGAAGGGGGAGGATTTCTGCAAAATCCACAGATACACCAGTGTTGATAATGATAATACTTTTCACTTTCTAGGCAGGCGTGTTTTAAACCTTGACCACTGATCCACCCGATACCCTTTCCTCTGTTCTCTTCTCGTTATTTTTTACATCTTGTGTTGAAACATCTGGTATAGTTTTTCAAGACTTGATCATCAAAAGTCGATTTTCCTGTTATTCATGTTTTTTGAGTACTTAGTTTGAAGTACTGAGCGATAAACCAAGCAGTTTGTTGCCGATGCCTTTTTTGTTTTTGTTGTGAATAGATTTAGTATTTTCAACTGCAGTGTTACCCATGCTAACTATAGGTCATTATTCCAACATAGCCTGACATGAATTCTGTCAGCGCTTGTAGGAGCAGTATAGTTTGGGATTTTTTTTTTAATTATTAAAGAAAGCATTTGCTTGCCTCTGGTTTGTCTATTCACTAGAAGTAAGGGTCGTACTTATTGGTTGTAAATTTTTCACCAATGGGTTGCTTGACCTTCATGTTTATTTGTAAAGAATATTTTTGGGCCTAGAACAGCAAGTATAATAGTACCACACAAGAAGACCCAGTCAAACATAATTTCTTCCAAATTTTACATTGCTTTCTCTTGGCTGAATTCCATTATGCATTTAAAAGTACATGTTTGTTTTTTTTTTGTTGCATTTGATGTTTCAAAAATTATTTTAAAGACTTGCCATTCCTTTGCTTTATGTTGGCAGTGTGTAATCGGGTTAATTGAACATAACCATTTCAAACTATGCCTACAGTTTTCACTTTCAAATGAGGGATACTATTATGTAGCTTGTATGTATCCATTTTTTATTTATTAAGCTTAAGAACATGGCTTAGATCGTGTCTTTTACCTATCCTCTTTATGATTCTTTTAGACAACAGTTCATGTATCTGGTTGATTAATTTTAAGTGATGCTGTTAATGCCTTCGTCTTTGCGCTGTCCCCTTCCCCGATCTACTGTTATTCTAGAGTCAATATTAGTTTATGTGCGTTGTCTTTGAAGATATTGCATTTGAAGTACTTTTCATTTGGTTTTTACTCATGAAAGGGTTAATTGAAATCCGTAGTTGCCAGGCATGTTAGGGTTTGTTGGGTTTTTTTGCTTTTGGGTTGCAAGTATTATCAGATGTTTTTCTTGCTGTTAGTACACAGAATCCTAAGTGGAAATATTCGAAGGTGTGGGTACACTTGTACAGTTCAATTTGATTACTTTATAATAATTATGTGATGAAATTTACCAAAGTGAATCAGTGACAATATTGTATATTCCTTTAGAAAATGAACAGTTTTGTGTAACCGGTTATGATTCAATTTTTCAAATATAACATATTCCTGTGCAATTCCTGTACATCTTAAACAGTTTTAAAACCAAATGGTGAGCACACACCAGTGACACCTAACTGCGAACTGACTTTTCTTTCATTAGAAAAATAGGTTTTTTGCAAGATCAACTACACAATTTTTTAGCTAATGTTTTGCGTTTTCTTATTCAGGGTGACAGCTTTCTGGCTGTAAAGATAACATGGCTGGATAAAAGAAACTTTTTTGTCTCTTTGTATTTAAATACATATTGAATTGAACACGCCACTCTGGTCTGAAATAGTCAAATGTGAGAATTCAAAGGCGAAGGAAAGTCATTTGGTCGGTCATTGTGTTACTGCTGGTCAGAGCACTGGGAAAAGCCTACCTCCCCCTCCTTAAAAGTATGGAGTGGGGTTGGGTAGCTGGCTCGCAGCTGAAATGAAACAAAAGGTAAAGTAACAAACCCACCCTTCGAAATGAAAAGCTTGAAGAAACTTCATACAAATGTCTGCAAACAGCAAGACGAAAAATAAACAAAAACTTGACCAAAATCTTTACGTTTTATTCATGATTGTGAGTGTGTGTGAGTGTGCTTGCGTACGTACGTGCGCGCGCGGCGCGCACACGTGTTTGTACATGTAAAGTAAGTGCAAAATATC
>CM060321.1:44462427-44478421 GCA_030674155.1 Stramonita haemastoma
GAGAGAGAGAGAGGAGAGAGAGGAGAGAGAGAGAGAAACAGACAGACAGACAGACAGACAGACAGACAGACACAGACAGACAGACAGACAGACAGACAGACAGACAGACAGACAGACAGACAGACAGACAGACAGACACCCACAGAGACAGACAGACAGAAACAGAGACAGAGAGAGGCAAGGCAAGGCATGGCAAGGCAAGGCAAGGCAAGGCAAATTCTTTTATTTCGAGGATAATGAATAATCAATCGTGTGCATTTTTACATCCAGTGCCCGAGAGAGAGAGAGAGCAAGAGAGACAGAGAGACACAGAGAGAAAGAGAGACAGATAGAGAGAGAGGAAGAGATAGATAGATAGAGAGAGAGAGAGAGAGAGAGAGAGAGAGAGAGAGAGAGAGAGAGGGGGGGGGGAGCGAGAGGGAGAGAGAGAGAGAGAGAGAGAGAGAGAGGGGGGGGGGAGCGAGAGGGAGAGAGCAAGAGAAACAGACAGGTAGACAGACAGGACAGATAGAGAAAAAGACACACACACACACACACACAAACGTTAAATCCTGTTTCCGCATTTCGAAAGAGCAGGCCATTGTGTGCCGGTGGGAACGAATGACAAAACTTACATAACTGCATGCACACAGGGACTGGATGTAAAAAAAAACAAACGAGTTCTTATTCCATTATCCTTGATATACAAGAATATGTTTTTAAAAAGTTTTATATACCTACTCACACACACGCACACACATAATAAACACACATATTCACACGCACTCACGTACTCACTCACACACGCGCGCACACATGCACACCCTCACGCGCACTAGCGTGCGCGCGCGCGCGCGCCACACACACACACACACACAACTCTCAACTGATGTCATGTTTTTTAATGTTCGTTTTCGCAACATACCGTTTTCTATGCAGGAATGAATAATACAATGTATTATAAATATATCTTTAGCATTTATGGTCAAGAAAATAATACGCAAGTCAGTCTATGGGAACTACGCTCAATTTCTGCAAAGGTGATTTTGTTTAGTTTTGTTCTCACTGTATCTATATTCATATTTTTTTAAAAATATATTTTCTTTGGAGTCTGCGTTTATTCATTTTCTCTCCGTTTTTTTGGCTAGAGTAATGAGGTTCGCAAAGGGTGCGATTTTGAATACGTGGCCGTTTTTACCCCACTCTTGATGTAGCTGCATTCCAGAATCGGGGATATTTATTTATTTATTTATTTAGCATTGCTTTAAAAAATGTCTCCACCAAATGAAACTTAAAAATTAAGATACAAACAAGTCTAAAGTAGCTTAGACAGGCACTAGCTGAAAGTTAACAGTGGTACAAAGTTTTTTATTTTTATATCTGATTTCGAGGATGATGGGAAAAAAGTCACTCATGTCCTTTCTTACATCCAGTCCTAGTGTGAATGCAGTTTTGTGAATTTTGTCAGCCGTTTGCACCAGCACACAAGGGCCTACTTTTTCGAAAAGCGAAGCATCTTAACGTGTGCGCAAGGTGTTCTATGTGTTTTTACACATGAGACCTTGGATTACAAATTCATCCAAAGAACTTTTGGAGAGAGAGAGGAGAGAAGGAGAGAGAGAGAGAGAGAGGAGAGAGAGAGAGAGAGAGAGGGGAGAGAGGAGAGAGAGAGAGAGAGAGAGAGAGAGACAGACAGACAGACAGACAGACAGACAGACAGACAGACAGACAGACAGACAAGACAGACAGACAAGACAGACAAGACAGACAAGACAGACAGACAGACAGACAGACAGGCAGAATGTGTGTGAAGGAGACAAAGAGAGAGAGAAAGAGAGAGAGAGAGGGGAGAGAGAGAGAGGGGGGGGGGGAGCGAGACAGAGAGAGACAGTGACAGAGAGAGACAGAGATAGAGAGACAGAGACAGAGAGAGAGAGAGACTGTGTTAGAGAGACACACAGAGAGAGCGAGAGAGAAAGAAGGGGGTATGCATCTGAGATTCTACATGTACAAACACGTACGCACGCACGCACACTCACACACACACACACAATCATGAATAAAACTTAAAGATTTTAGTCAAGTTTTTGTTTATTTTTCGTCTTGCTTTTTGCAGACATTTGTATGAAGTTTCGTCAAGCTTTTCATTTCGAAGGATGGGTTTCTTACTTTAGCATTTTGTTTCATTTCAGCTGCGAGCCGGCTACCCAACCCCACTCCATTTTTTTTTAAGGAGGGGGAGGTAGGCTTTTCCCAGTGCTCTGACCAGCAGGACACAATGACCGACCAACTGACTTTTCTTCGCCTTTGAATTCTCACATTTGACTATTTCAGACCAGAGTGGTGTGTTCAACTCAATAGGTATTTAAATGCAAAGAGACAAAAATAGTTTCTTTTATCCAGCCATGTTATCTTTACAGCCAGAAAGCAGTCATCCTGAATAAGAGCGCAAAACATTAGCTCGAAAATTTTACAGTTGAGCTTGCGAAAAATCTATTTTTCTAATGAAAGAAAGTCAGTTTAAGTAGTCAGGTGTCAACGGTGTGCGCTCACCATTTGATTTTAAAACTGTTTTAAGATGTACATTTTATCAGTTGCACAGGAATATTTTATACTTGAAAAATTAAAGCGGTTACACAAAACTGTTCATTTTCTAAAGGAATATACAATTTTGTCACATATTCTTTTGGGTGAATTTCGTCACATGTTATAAAAGTAATCAAATTGAACTGTGCAAGTGTACCCCCACCTCCGAATATTTCCACTTAGGGTTCTGTGTACTAACAGCAAGAAAAACATCTGATAATACTTGCAAACCAAAAGTAAAAAAAAAAGCAATATAGCATGCTGGCAACTATAGTTTCCAGTTAACACTTTCAGGGTATTAGAAACCAATTGAAAAGCAGCTCCAAATGCAATATATTCTAAGATAATGCACACAAACTAAGTTTTGACCCAGGAATTCTAGTAGCTCGGGAAAGGGAACGGCACAAAGGGGAGGGCATTGACAGCATCACTTAAATTTAATCAACCAGATACAGGTAGAACTATTGTCTAAAAGAATCATATAAAGAGGTAGGTTAAAGACACGATATAAGCCATGTTGCTAAGCTTAATAAATCAAAAATTGATACATACAAGATACACAACAGCATCCCTCATTTGAAAGTGAAAACTGTCGGCATGGTTTGAAATGGTTTATGTTCAATTAAACCGATTACACACTGCCAAGATAAAGCAAAGGAATGGCAAGTCTTTAAAATAAATATTGAAAACATCAAATGCAACAAAAAACAAACAAACATGTACTTTTAAATGCATAATGGAATTCAGCCAAGAGAAAGCAATGTAAAATTTGGAAGAAATTATGTTTGACTGGGTCTTCTTGTGTGGTACTATTATACTTGCTGTTCTAGGCCCAAAAATATTCTTTAAAAAAACATGAAGGTCAAGCAACCCATTGGTGAAAAATTTACATCCAATAAGTACGACCCTTACTTCTAGTGAATAGACAAACCAGAGGCAAGCAAATGCTTTCTTTAATAATTAATAAAAAAAATCCCAAACTATACTGCTCCTACAAGCGTTGACAGAATTCATGTCAGGCTATGTTGGAACAATGAGCTATAGTTAGCATGGGTAACACTGCAGTTGAAAATATAAATCTATTCACAACAAAAACAAAAAAGGCATCGGCAACAAAACTGCTTGGTTTATCGCTCAGTACTTCAAACTAAGTACTGAAAAAGACATGAATAACAGGAAAATCGACTTTTGATGATCAAGTCTTGAAAAACTATACCAGATGTTTCAACACAAGATGTAAGAAATAACGAGAAGAGAACAGCGGAAAGGGTATCGGTGAATCAGTGGTCTAGGTTTAAAACACGCCTGCTAGAAAGTGATAAGTATTATCATTATTATCAACACTGGTGTAGCTGTGGATTTTGCAGAAATCCTCCCCTTTCCTCCTCAACCATAGGAAATAACCATTACAACAAATGCGCTATTGGTCTGTATAGAATAATAAACCGGACAGAATCCAAAGAAAATACCGAGTCCAAAACATTCTACATTGTGACCTAGGAATCAATGTGAAAACAAAGTCCTTAAAAATATCATGAATTAAAAAAAACTGTACTCCCAGAAATGCAAATATGGGGGTGGGGGGGATGTTAGTTCATTACTTTTGTTCCGATGTTAACACTAGTTAATTGTGAGTCCAAGACTTTAGGAAAGAGGGTAACTGTCTTTTGGAGGGAATAAGCCAATGAGTGTGGCTCGTAGTAACTTTTTTGTTGACAAATCGATCTAAAGGAAAGCGAAGATGTAGCAACTTGACTAATGTTTTTAAAATGAAAAATTTAAAGTGGGCTATAGATTTTTCTATTACAAGAAATGGATACTAAGTAACGTGTCATTTAAGCACTTACTAAACGAAAATGGTGATTTTTTTTCCCGTCAAAAAGGCTGTCTCAAAAAAGTATGATTTACGGTAAACTTTTTAGGATGCACGAGTTGTATAAAATCGATTAAAAGCTACGCTAAAAAAAGATAACATACCAATGAATACTACTATAATCAAAGAGTAAACAAAAGCATTACACAAAATAATAGCATTTCTAAATAAGGGATCAAATTATTATTGAGATTTTGATAGAATTTTCTTACAAAGAGTTCGTAAAATAGAACGATCTTAATAATCAAATCCAAAATTAATGGGGAGATTTTTTTAAAAAAAGGATATTAAGCTAAAATGGTTTTAAATTCAAAATATGTCAGAATCGTGGCTACACACGGCATTTAAAAAAAGTTGAGACAATTGCTTTTTTGTGCAATATTTGAAATAGATACAGTATACCGCAATCGATCAATATTTCAGGATTTGGGGGTAACTTACGCATTTATTAAAAAGCAACTACTTCCATTGCAGACAATTTTCAATTAACTTTGACCTAGTTCTATCTGGAGCAAATAAGAAAAAAGCTGGGAGATTTTAAGTCTAGTATGATGCTAGGGAAACATTTCCTCTATAAAATTTAATGTCAACTAATAAAAATAAAATTTTACATCAATAGTTTCAGGCAAGAAAACAGAAATACAGGTACAAGAGACAAAATCTTTGTTAAGAAGTGAAACCAACTGCATTCTCAGTAAAATTACTATCAGACGCAATTTCTTTTTAAAAATGGGGATACTGCCATTCATTGAGAAAATGGATAATTTTGTGCGACTCACGGAAAGAAGGGGGTCTTACTGTAATTATATCATAATTCTTAGTTCACACTGCTTCTAGTGATGAATCTGCTTATAAATACAGGTATACAGCATATATGGTAGAAAATGTAAATGTGTGTTCTAATCAAAGAAAAAAGAAAGATCAGAGAAAAGGAAGAACGGTAAGCAATTCCATCAAAAGAACCTCCCAGTAGAGAAACAATGGTGTCAGGGTTTTTTGTTTTTGCTTTCTTTTGTTTTTGATCATGTTTACACTGACTTTCACTCCCTTCTCTCATAGCTAATGTGTCCTTTGCTATATATTGTAAATTAGAAGCTTTTCTTTCCACCCATCTCCTCCATAAAATAAACACACACACACACACACACACACAACACTCACACACACTCACACACACACACACACACACTCCCTCCCTCTTTCCATGACCTGACCTGACCATACTTTCTCCCCCTTTATTTGCAATGCATCCTCACTGTTCCCCAGCACCTTCCATCAATGACCCTTAATGCATCTTAACTCAGTGACGTGACCCCCCCCCCCCCCCCCCCCCCCTTCCAACGTTCAAATTCTTTTCACTTCTTTTCACAACGTGTTTTTAGATAAACCTTTTATCTTAAATGCATCCCTCTCCTTGCAAAAGATTATTCAATCGTGCATTTTAAAACCAGCATAATCTACTGTCACTTTAAAATACATTTTTTTTAATGCTTCCAGCCCAAACCCCTCCCCTCCCCTGAACCTAATCACAAAATGACTGCCTGCCCCCTATCCCCATCCAGTGTTACGCCTCTTTCCCCATCTATATACACCAAAGCATTCTACCTCCACCACCATCCCCTTTAAAGTCACCTTTTCTCTAAATTCTAGCACCCCTCTCCCACCAACCATAAAGAAAAAAGTTCCAGTCCTATCCAATCCTGCAGTTTACAGCCCAACCGACTACAGGGCTGTCACCTTGTAAACTTTTAAAAATGTGGGATAAAAGTGTGGCCCTAAATGTATATTAAAACAGGTTATGAAACCAATACTGCTTTTGTTCCTCATCATAAGGGTCAACCAAGGACGGTCACTGCACTGTGGGAGGGCCCCATAAAGGACATGATAAAAAAAAATCACACCCAATTCCTCAAATCCAACCTTTGTAGTATTTAGGATATATTAACGCATTTCAGACGGAAAATGTGCAGTTCTGTCTGGAGGTTAAGAATGCTGTCTGATAGAACAACGCAAAAATAAGATCTTTGGAGAGAGTCTGCAGTAAAACGTTTGTGCCTAATATCCTGGACATCTCGACAATCCAGAAGCAGATTCTTGATGATTTGCACATCTTTAGTCACACACCGCGATGTTCCCTCGCCATGGAGGAAATGAATGTTTAAGAGAAATAAACAGCCAATGTGTCAGCCTATTAACTTATCTACCTGCCTTTTGTGTCCACATGAGGGGCCAAGGTTAGAGTTGAGGTTAGTGTTAGCGTTAGTGTTAAGAGTTAACATGGGGTAAGGGCTGTCTGTCAACTGGTCTGTCTGAATGTTAGAATGCATGTGGACACAACAGCACTTAGACAAGTTGAATTAAGCTGTAGACAATGGTAAGTAGCTCGCAATAGAATGTAACTTTAAATCAAAATCGCCGGTTGTATCAATAGCTAAGGCTGTGCATTGGACATCGGTGTCCACAGGTTTCAAGTTTTTCTGTTAAAGTTTTACAGACTTTGAACATTTTTGAAAAAAAAATTGTTCATTGAAACAAAAATCTCAAACTCAACCATTGGAGAACAAAATCCGCCAGTCTTCTTATCCCCACTGCTCTAAATTGGCATCTACACCTCTCCCCCTTCCTGGACTCCGTCGATCATGATGTCTCCTCCCCACTACTGCTTCCCCACACTCACTCACTCACTCACTCACTCACTCACTAACACACACACACACACACACACACACACACACACACACACACACACACACACACACACACACACACACACACACACACACACACGAGATAATTTTGTTAATAATAATAAACAATGATCTTGCTCGGAAAAGAATGCCTGGATTTGTGGAAGACTTTACCTGGACGGTGGAATAAAGAGTTTACCCGATTTTATGGAAGACAGAGCTTACCTACATTTTGTAGAAGAAAGAGTTTACCTGTGTTTTGTGGAAGAAAGTTTACCTGTACGTACTTTTGTAGAAGAAAGAGTTTACCTGTATTTTGTGGAAGAAAGTTTACCTGTATTTTTGTAGAAGAAAGAGTTTACCTGCATTTTGTGGAATAAATTTTACCTGTATTTTTGTAGAAGAGTTTACCCGTATTTTGTGGAGGAAAGAATTCTGTGTTTTTGTGGAAGAAAGTGTACCTATTTTTCGTGGAAGAAAGAGTTTACTTTATTATGTGGAAAAGTTTACCTTTAATGGAAAAGAAAGAGTTCACCTATTTTTTGTTTAAGATTTTACCTATTTTTTGTGGAAGAAAAGTGTTACCCGCTTTTTGTGGAAGAAAGCGTTTCCCTAGATTTTGTGACAGAAATTTACCTTTTTTGGAGGGAGGGGGGGGAGAAAAATTTACCCTTTTTTGTGAAAAGAATTATTTACCTGGTTTTTGTGAAAGAAAGTTTTGTGGAAGAAAGAGTTTACCTAGTGTTTGTGGAAGAAAGAGTTTACCTTGATTTTGTTCAAGAAAGATTACCTGTTTTTTTGGAAGAAAGTTTTTCTGGTTTTGATGGAAGAAAAAAAAAAGTAGCTGATTTTAGGAAAAAGTATTTACTAGATTTTTCAAGAAAAAAAGGGGTTACCTGTTTATTGTAGAAGAGTTCTTCTAGCTTTGCTATTAGAAATAGTTTAATGGGAGGAAGAGTTGCCTGGTTTTGTGAAAGAAAGATTGCCTGGCTTTTGTAGAAGAAGAGTTAACATGGCTGTAGTGGGAAAAAATGTATGTTTCTGAGGAAAAAAATTACCTGGTTTTGTGGGAAAAAAAGCTTAATTGGTTTTGGGGGAAAGGACTTAACATTTTAAGCAAGAAAAGGTTGACCTGCTTTTTGTGGAAGAAAATCATCTGATCTTTGTGGAAGAAAGTTTCATTGGTTTTAGGGAAGAAGGAGTTTACCACATTTTTCGGGAAGAAAAGATTAACCTAGTTTTGCGGGAGACAGATTACCTGGTTTATAGGAAAAAAAATATTTGCCTGGAATTTGAGGAAGAAAGAATTTACCATGTTTTGTGGAAGAGATTTTACCCGATTTTTATAGAAGAAAAAATTTACCTGGTTTTTGAGGAAAAAAATGTTTAGCCGGTTCTTGTGGCCGAAAGTTTACTTGGTTCTATGAAAGAAAGTTTACCTGGTTTTTGTAAAAGAATTTACCTGGTTTTGTGTAAGAAAAGAGTACAATAAATAATCAGTTTTTGAAACCTCAAAACTTCCAAAACACTCATGTTTAAAGTCTCAGGACCAGGACATTTTTTCTAAAAAAACATCAATGCGGGGGTACGGTAGGGGTTGGAACCCGGTGGGCATAATTTTTTTACAAGTTACTTTTTATTCCAGCTAAATAAACAGCTATTTATCTGCTTGTTTTCTAATTTTGATTTTTGAGGCATTTCGCCGCTTATGACCGCACAAATTCTGGAACACAATTTTCCATTTACTGAAGTTTTTTTTTTAGTATCTAGAAAAAGAAGCATTATGGAATTATACAAGCACAAAGCACCAGGTGGCAGATTATCACAAATTATTTTTGTAGTCTTTTGATCTGATGCACTGAACCAAAAAAGGTAAACAAAGCTGATCCCACAAGGCATATTAGGAGAATACTTTTAGAATCGAGATTTTATATAAAAAAAATACAAAAAACCCCTATGACTCGCAAAACTTTCTAACACATCAAGCAAAACAAACATTCACATTAAATTAATTAATTTCAATTTAAAATTAATAATTGACCGTACAACAGTTACTAATTCCTTTAGATGCCAAATACCCGTGGCACACTACAGTTATGATTCCCTAAGGCAAGTAAAAGAAAATATTCAAATCATGCGAGGTACATGCTCTCTAAGGATGCCAGATCTTCTGCTTATTTGAACGAAAAAATTTCAAAATCAATGTGAAAAAATGTGTTACCAAGCCAATTTTTTTCTACAGTGTTTGGACTCTTAACAGGCTTTCTGCCCTTTCCCCATTTTTTTAAACAACTTTTTTACATGCCGAGTGTAAAGTACTATCTTTTTGTCATTTTTTCCTTTTTTCTTTTAAAGTGCCATCTTGATTTCTGTTCAAAATTAAATTCTCTAAGTTTCTGTTTGTTTGTCCCTTTTTGTCCGTTTTTTTTAAAGGGGGGACGACTGTGGGAGAGAGGGGGATTTTTACATTTTTCCACCGTTTCTTTTGTAGATTTTTTGTGTGCATTTGTGTGGCGGAGGTGGGGGGGGGGGGGGTTGCAGAAGTGTTTTTTACCCCTTAATTTGTCCTCTATTTTCTGGGTAATGGTTATTTATATATCTGTTCATAATCAATCGGAGCAATTTATGAAAAAGAACATGTTTTCCTTCTATTGAGCAACTGTGAAAAAACATATGTTTCCCTCTGAGCAATTTATGAAAAAACCCATATTTCTTCCTCTGAGCAATTTATGAAAAAAACATTTTCCCCTCTATTTGAGCAATATATGAAATAAACATATTTCTCCCTCTGAACAATTTATGAAAAAACATTTTCCCCTCTATTTGAGCAATATATGAAATAAACATATTTCTCCCTCTGAACAATTTATGAAAAAAACCTGTTTCCCTCTGAGCAATTTATGGAAAAAACATTTTTTCCCTCTGAGCAATTCATGAAAAAAAAATTTTCCCTCAGCAATTTATGAAAAAAAAACATGTTTTCCCTCTATTGTGCCTGACGTCTACAGCAGAACCTGTCTTAGAGTGAGCTGCATGTTCTCTAAGAATGACGACAACTGTATTCTTGTCTGGGTTAGCTGCTCCTCCATGGCTGGCGGCATCCTCTTCCTCCTGTACAGGTCTCATTCCAGGGCAGGCACTGTCCCTGTCCTTGGATGACTGTTCTTGCTGCACTGGTCTTCCACAATCATGAAGTCTGAAGATCTGAAAACAAGATGCAAGGGTGTTGATATGTGTTCATTTTTGTAACCATTTTAACTCTCGCCCTTACATCCTAGCATTTCACTTACTTTTATTTCATGTCATTTAAGCTGTAGAAGAGCTGTCGCCAGGTGGATTAGTGGCCAAGAGGTAACGCACTTGCCTAGAAAGCGAGTAGCCCAGATTCGAAATGTGTGGTGCATTGATCCCTGTTTGGGTCAGGAATTTTTTTCTCATCGGCTAGACTGCAAGTGATGGTCTGGGTGTTTGTTTTGTGGATGAGAAAATAGTATCCTGTGTAAGTCGGTTCAGAACAGACACCACTGAACACAAGCAAAGTGCCTGGTCGTCTGACAGCTATTCTAGATGTGAAAATATGGCATGAGAATCCTAATGTGATTAAAGTATTTTTGATCAAATTAGCTTCAGAGAAACAACAAAATTTAACTTTGAAATGGCAGAAAAAATATACTAAAAGTGTTCTGAGACAGACAAATGAAATTGATAGCGGAGTGACAGAAGTGACCATGATGTATGTGGCTGGCAGCCTACCTTTGTTCTGAAACTAGAACACGTTGACTGGTGTTGCATGTATTATGACTGGTACCTGATGCAAGTTCCATAGGTTTAGAAATGTCAGGCCCTGATGACTGCTGTCAGGAATGGGCAGTCACCGGCACTTGGTTCCAGTTCTGTAGTCACTTGATTCCAGGTCTGTAGTCACTCGATTCCAGTTCTGCAGTCGCTGGCACTTGATTCCAGTTCTGTAGTCGCTGGCACTTTATTCCAGTTCTGCAGTCGCTGGCACTTGATTCCAGTTGTATGAAAACAGAACGTCATGTTCATTAACACTAAATTCCGATATTGTCAATTACTCAAAAGCGTCCGTTCGTCTGCCATTATTTTGAAAGATATTGACTAAATTTATTATTTACAGGTCAGTATCACAATTAAGCTTTCTCAGCCAAACTAACACTAATACTTGATGTAATTCACTATAGAATATGAAATGTTCAAATATTCTTCACAGACATTGTAAAAGTATATCTTCAATATTTTCCCCTTTTACTCTGCAGACAATGTTGTTGACAATCTTTTAAAGCGCAAAGAAAAATGGGAGATGAGAAGAAGAAAAACCAAGAGAGAGAGAGAGAGAGAGAGAGAGAGAGAGAGAGAGAGAGAGAGAGAGAGAGAGAGAGAGAGAGAGAGAGAGAGAGAGAGAGAGAGAGAGAGAGAGAGGAGAGAGAGAGAGAGAGGAGTTAACGAGAGACAGACAGACAGACAGACAGACAGACAGAGAGAAGGGTGTAGGGAGAGAGAAGGGGGCAGAGAGGAGAGAGAGAGAGGAGAGAGAGGGAGAGAGAGAGAGAGAGAGAGAGAGAGAGAGAGAGAGAGAGAGAGAGAGAGAGAGAGGAGAGAGAGAGAGAGAGAGACAGACAGACAGACAGACAGACAGACAGACAGACAGACAGACAGACAGACAGACAGACAGACAGACAGACAGACAGACAGACAGAGACAGAGACAGAGAGACAGAGAAACACAGAGAGACACAGAGAGACAGAGAGAGACAGAGAGAGACAGAGAGAGACAGAGAAAGACAGAGAGAGACAGAGAGACAGAGAGCGAGAGAGACAGAGAGCGAGAGAGAGACACAGAGAGAGAGAGAGAGCGAGAGCGAGAGCGAGAGAGCGAGAGAGAGAGAGAGAGCGAGCGAGAATGAGAGAGAGAGAGAGCGAGCGAGAATGAGAGAGAGAGAGAGCGAGAGAGAGAGAGCGATAGAGAGAGAGAGCTCCGGCTGAGGAACAAAAACTGATTTTTCTACACATTCTCACCTGACTTTGAAGAAGTCTGCCACGTGCAGGTACCAGCTGTGTGTAGGTACCCCTGTGTGCAGGTACCCCCTCTGTGTGCAGGTACCCGCTCTGTGCAGGTACCCCTTCTGTGCAGGTACCCCCTCCCCTCTGTGCAGGACATGACGACAGGAACGGAGGGGATGAAAGATGCCAGGGGTGTGGCGCTTAGAGATGCCAGGGGTGTAGCCATGCCAGGGGTGTGGCGCTGTAGAGATGCCAGGGGTGTAGAGATGCCAGGGGTGTAGAGATGCCAGGGGTGTAGAGATGTCAGGGGTGTAGAGATGCCAGGGGTGTAGAGATGCCAGGGGTGTAGAGATGTCAGGGGTGTAGAGATGCCAGGGGTGTAGAGATGCCAGGGGTGTAGAGATGCCAGGGGTGTAGAGATGTCAGGGGTGTAGAGATGCCAGGGGTGTAGAGATGTCAGGGGTGTAGAGATGCCAGGGGTGTAGAGATGCCAGGGGTGTAGAGATGCCAGGGGTGTAGAGATGCCAGGGGTGTGGCGCTGTAGAGGTGCCAGGGGTGTAGAGATGCCAGGGGTGTAGAGATGCCAGGGGTGTGTCCTTCACAGGGTCAGCTGCAGGGCTACAAGCTCTGTGTGTGTGTTGCTGTTTGACCGTGTCAGCAAGGGGTGCTGACTGATATAGTGAAAAAAGTTCCTACGAAAGATAGGGTGTTTCTGTTACAGCTGCTAGTACTGTAGTGAGTGTGTCTTAGTGTGCAGTATTTCCATGAATTTCTCTGTTTACTGACAAAGAATTGGTGTTTGTTTTCCTCTCATTTGATTCAAGCAGCATGCCACTTCTCGGTTCAACTCCAGGCGTAGAAAGGCATAACCTTGGGGCTTTGGAAACAGCTCTCTGCTGACAGTGAAAATTGAGCAAGATTATATATATATATATATATATATATATATATTATATATATATATATATATATATATATATATATATATATACATATATATATATATATATATACATATATATATATATCAAAGCTCTCTTCAAGTCAAATCTAGTCTTTACAGCACTACTGACTGCAGAGTTCATAAAAAGGCTTCCACATTACTTTTGAAAGTTGGAATTTTATATAAAGTTACTTTTTATAATGGTGAAAAGGCAATATAAGTAAGCGACAATGGGCCAAATTAAGGATTTACAAAAACAGCCTACGGTTTGACTTAAAGACAAAAATGGAAGTGAAAATTTGTTGGCTCACATATCAATGGTTAAGGTTCAACTCTTTGAAATAGATCTTTTACATTATATTTTAACCTTGCAAATTTTACCAATGCCATCACAGTTGAAAGCTGTCGTGGTGATGAGAATTTTACACGACTGACTATAACTACAAATCATTCTTAAATTGTCAATTTTGTTCTCAGAGATCTTGAAAAAAATAATTCTATATTGTACTCCATTATGGATATAGCAGCAACTGTCATGTCTGCAGCAGCCCCTAACTATAAACTCCTCATTAAGTGAAAGTTTAAGGGAGACTTGTTTCAAGGAAATAAACGTTGTATAAAACAGAGCTAACAAACTAAATTACTAATTGTGTATTTCAAACAAGAAGCTCAACTGTCACTGTACAGTTTTCAATCTACTTACCTATGCAAGGTCTTCATGGAGCATGTTCCGTAGCCCAGATGATGTTCACACCCCTGAAGAGGATCCTAAAGACCTCCTCCCTATATGATCCACATGACGATTTAAAACCGGATTAGGACCCCTGTGACATGAAGGATTGGACAGAGTGACAAAGATTGTCAGTTTAGGAAACACTAGAGGACTGGGAGGGGGTGACGGAACCACAACCCTCATGAGCTCTGTTGTTTTGCAGGTGGCGTTTTCGGACACCAGGATCACTGTCACCGGGATTGCTCTCCTTTGGTCTCTTGTACAGAGTCCAGCCACATCCCCTGTTCTTTGAAGACACGGAAGTTGGTTTAGATTTTGTTTTTAGCAAGGGGATGGGTAGCTACTTTTTGGTTTATTATGTTTATTGGTTTTATCCTTGTTGGCTTTGCTATTTTTTAGTGGTTTAGGTCTTAGGTTTTTTGTTAGCTATTCAGTATTTTTATTTCCTACATCTATTCTCCAATTTTCCCTATATATTTGATTTTACATATTTGTAGCTTGGAGAATTGATGCAATCCATAGAAGTTTGGTGACCAGTAATTTTTTGAAGAATCAACTTTTTTTCGCATGTGTCAAATTTCAATTTGCTTTAAAGACATTTGACACGGTAGAAATCGCATAGGAAGATGGGCCTGACACAGAACTTCGGGGGACAATTTCGGCTAGAGCATGGGGAATTGTGAAGTTGAGACCCGAGTCTCTTCCCTTTGTGAGCAATGTCAACGCGTGTTTCAAGGATCGTCCCTCTCTGGACATGCCCATGTGCTGTGTAAGGCAGCAGCTTTTTCAGCCAGCGGCTGTGCTTGCCTACCTCTCTACATTCACTTTCGGTCCGACGGTAGATTTTCGGCAGATGCTCACTGCTCTGTAAGTCACCCCTGAGTGTTTCTGATGTGGTCAGTGCCTGATACAGACTCTGTTCTGTTGCTGACATGTCAAATATCTATCGGAGTTCGAGCTCAGTCCTGCAGGATCTGGAAGCATGCAACGGTCTGCATGACATCGACACGCGCAAGGGAAACGGAATATCCCCATTCTGAAGACTAAACATCTCCAAGTCTCAGATCCCAAGAGAACAAAACCCTTCAGGGCCTTGTTGAAGGTTTCCTTTTTCCTCCATCCTCTATCCTTCCCTAACAGGGGGCCTTGACAAAAAAGAAAAACAATCAATCATGTGGACATATAGCTCAGAGGTCTTGGCTCATGGATTCATTTCACTGCGTTGTCGTCATAGTGTCTGTAGTGAGCAGGTCCAAGAAGGTTGGGAAATGTCTGAAGATGAACACAAACATTGTCTAATAAAAAGCAAAAGTATGCTGTGGTGTGGTGTGCTATAGTGTGTGTATGGTGTGTGTGTGTGTGTGTGTGTGTGTTGTGTGTGTGTGTGTGTGTGTGTGTGTGTGTGTGTGTGTGTGTGTGTGTGTGTGTGTGAGAGAGAGAGAGAGAGGGGAGAGAGGAGAGAGAGAGAGAGAGAGAGAGAGAGAGAGAGAGGAGAGAGAGAGAGAGAGAGAGAGAGAAGAGAGAGGGAGAGAGAGAGAGCAGGCGCGTGCGCGCGTGTGTGTGTGCGTATGTGCGTGTACGTGTGTGCGTGTGTGCGCGCGCGCGCGTGCGCGCGTGTGTGTGTGTGTGTGTGTGTGTGTGTGTGTGTGTGTGTGTGTGTGTGTGTGTGGTGGAGTGAGAGAGAGAGAGAGATACGGTGTGTGTGTGATACTTGGTGTGTTGTGTGTGTGTGTGTGTGTGTGTGTGTGTGTGTGTGTGTGTGTGTTGTGTGTGTGTGTGTGTGTGTGTGTATGAGAGAGTGTGTGTGTGTGAGTGTGAGTGTGAGTGTGTGTGTGTGTGTGTGTGTGTGTGTGTGTGTTGAGTGCGCGTTTGTGCACTCACTCACGCGCTCGTGCGTACACAAAAATGTTGGCACTAGCGCTAAAAACCCAAGATATTTAAAAAATGGCTCAGTAAAACAGCTCAATTTTCCACTGAAGCGCAGATCCCATCAGGATAAATTCATTGAAGTTTTCGAATTGATAACCATCGTGTGTGTTTCGGATGAGAGAATAAACAGCTTTCGTGTGCGGACGCACGCCGACTATCTCGCGCAGAACATCCTACGCACATGTTGAAACCTGTTCCGCCCTTTTGAAAGAGAAGGCCATATTGTGCTGGTATTTAACGAGT
>CM060321.1:44486021-44491021 GCA_030674155.1 Stramonita haemastoma
ATGGAAGACCTTCACAGTCTTATGCCACATCAGACCACAGAAGGGTGGTCATGCTGAAAGACAGCCAGAGGAGATCCAGTACCCCAAGATGTCCTGTCCAGAGTGTGAGGAGGCAGGAGCAGGAGCCCAGGAGGAGGCAGGAGCCCAGCTGTGCCAACAACAGGAGAGATCCTGTCAGACAGACTGTCAGCCCTGCTGAGGCTGTTGATCATGGTGACTCTGACTACCATGACAATGTCCGACTTAACTTGACAGACAAGAATTTCAGGCACTCGGATCTAGAAACTGAGTGCAGTGAAGACCTTGTGCATAGAACTTGGGTCAAACACATGACTAACAAACAAGACAGTGACAGTGATGACAGTGTTATGGTAGAGAACTTTGCAGTGAGAGAGACTGACAGTACTACTGACATCAGAAGAGAGGCAGAGATTACTGATGCTGATGTTGAGGCTCATGATAAGACTCCTATGAACAGTGACAAAGCACACGAAACAGATGACAATAGTGAACCTCAACAAATCATAGAACAACAGAGCAAGGACATGGCATGTGACAGACAAAAGGGAACATACAACACTGACACAGGAAATATAGAAAGACCAGACATGACTGCTGACCAACCACCAGAACAGAGCAGTAACTCAGAAATTGATGTATGTGGTAAAGCTGCCACAAATGACAAAAAAACAAGGTCCTCTGCACGAACACTACGTCAGAGACGTACTGTCTCTAGCACTGGAATGAAAAGTCGTAGAGGAGTTAAGACCTCTGCAAGATCCAAAAGTCAAAACAGCATCGTTGACTCGTTCAGGAAGGTACAACCAAATGAACAGTCAAACACTTTAGACAGGCAGCTCGATATGTCTCAGTCTGAGCAGAAAATAAGGGGGTCCCATGCATTAGTAAATAGGAACACAGCCAGGCCACAATACCCAGAAAGCAGTACAAACGAAAACAGATGCATGATGTTGAACATGATACAGATATAGTGCAAGCAAACAGTTCAGCAACTCAGTCAGATGTATTTGTGAATAGTGTAAATAGCTATCGAGTAAAATTTCTAAACTACAATGTAAATGGCCTCTTACCAAAGCTAGAAAATGACCACTTTTTAAATTTTCTTTTTTCTTATGATTTTGTATGTTTGACAGAAACTTTTCTTGCAAATGATTTTGATTCTCCTATTTTCAGTGATTATATTATCTACACGTCAAAGCCAAAAAGCTGTCTCGGAAAGGGCGATACTCAGGGGGTGTCATTGTTCTAGTTAAGAAATCTTTTGCCAATTTTGTGGAACAAGTTCACTTAGAAGTTGAAAATACTATAATTGTCAAAATTGATAAAGAACTTTTTTCTACAAGCAAGGAAATCATGCTTGTCTGTTCATATATTCCACCAAATGATTCCCCTTTCTGGAAAAATCAGGAGGGAATACATGGTATGGAAATGTTAGAACAATGCCTAGTAGATTTATATGAAAAGAGGGATGACTTTTACATTCTCCTAAATGGTGACTTAAATGCAAGAACCGCATCAAGAAATTATAGTTTTAGTGGTGATGATACTGACTTTACAGGCACAACTGTTTCAGATGACAACAACTTCCCGCGGAAATCTCAAGATGGTGGGGTCAATCTTTTTGGTGAGCAATTATTAGAACTATGTAATATGTTTGAATGCATTATTTTAAATGGGCTCAGTGAACAAAACTTTGATGACAGTTGTACTTATATTGCAGCCTCTGGAACAAGTACAGTGGACTATTTTATTGCATCATACGATTTGCTTTCCTATGTCAATGTTGTATCCCTTACTGTTGAAAGCTTAACGGAGTCAGACCATCTTCCAGTTGTTTTGGAATTACAGATTAAGAAAAGGTCAACAGATAAAAATTGGGAGGAAGTTGAAAAAGAAAGTTTGGTTTGTGAGAAAATTGTATGGAATGAAGAGTATAATAGTGATTTTATTGCGATGTTGCAAAGTAAGGATATCAAAGACAAACTGATTCTGGCCACACATAGTCTGAATATAGATATAGATCAAGCCTTAGATATTTTTGTAGCATGTCTGAAAACTTCTAGTCAGTGCATGTTAAAGACATTTCATAAAAATAAGAAGAAAAAATCAGAATGGTTTGATAATGAATGTAAGATGGCAAAAAAGGAAAGTAGGAAAAAGCTTAGCTGTTTTAGAAAGTCTAGAACAGATGAAGATAGACTACTGTATGTAGAAGCACGAAAAAGGTATAAACGCTTACTGAGAGATAAAAGACAGAAGTTCAAAAAACTAAAAACAGAAAGTTTGGCAAGAGAAATGGATAATTCTTCACAGTTTTGGAACCAGTTAAGAAGTATGGGATGCGGTGGGAAAAAGAGAATTGGTAACAATATTAGTATGGAAGAGTGGTTTAACCATTTTAAAAATCTGTTTCAAAATAGTAATGAAGAGATAGACCATAGGGTAATTGAAGCTGATTTATCTGAAGAGAATAATCATGAGTTAAATCAGCCCATAACAGAAGTAGAAGTCACTCAAGCCATTAGAAAACTCAAGAAAGGTAAAGCAAGTGGCATTGATGCCATTTCTGCTGAAATGCTACAGGCTGGTGGGGAAGAGGTATATTCATTTTTGACAAAACTGTTCAATACTATTTTTGATCAAGGTATTTTTCCGCAGGAATGGTTAAAAGCCATTATCATCCCAATATATAAAAAAGGAAATCCTGAAATGGTTGATAACTACAGAGGAATATCACTACTTAGCATTATTTCAAAGTGTTACACAACTATTCTAAACAAAAGACTGTACACATGGCTAGAAGATAATGATTTACTTTCAGATTCCCAAGCAGGATTTCGTAAGAACCACTCAACGGTCGATCATATTTTTACATTGTATGCAACAGTTCAGAAATATTTGTGTAAAAAAGGCAGAAAATTATATGTTGCATTTGTAGATTTTAGAAAAGCCTTCGACTCTGTTCGACATGACAAACTTTTAGAATGTATAGATGCTCAAGGTGTAAAAGGAAAATTCTTTGCCTGTTTAAAAGCTATGTACCAATCATTGTTGTCATGTATATGTATAAACCATGAACTCTCAGAAATGTTTGAATGTCCTATTGGTGTTCGGCAAGGATGCGTTATGAGTCCGACATTGTTTTCAATTTTTATTGATCAGTTAGCACACAACATTAAAGAAAAGGGCAGACATGGAGCACTGTTATCAGATTATATGGAGCTTTTGATATTGCTATTTGCTGATGATGTTGCTTTACTTTCAACTACCCCTATGGGCCTGCAAACTCAACTTAATGTTTTGCATGAATGTTGCAAAAAACTAAAGTTATGTGTTAATTCCGATAAGACAAAAGTGATAGTATTTAGAAAAGGGGGGTACTTAGGAATGCATGAAAAATGGTTTTACAATTCTGAGAAATTAGAGGTGGTTAATAATTATTGCTATTTGGGGTTTAACTTTACAACTATGATCAGTGTTAAAAGAGGTACTATACATCTAGCAGCAAAGGGAAAAAAAGCAGTTCTTCAATTAAATAAGGTGTTTCAAAAGTATAAAGAGATGACCTCGAATGTATTTTTCAAAATTTTTGACTCTAAAATTCGATCAATACTATTATATTCATCAGAATTATGGGGACTGCAGAGACTAGAGCACATAGAAAAGGTTCATTTAATGGCTTGTAAACGTTTTCTAGGAGTCCCAGCAAGAGCACCAAATAAGATGGTTTATGGTGAGCTGGGAAGATATCCATTATATATTCATTCTTGTGTTAATTGCTTGAGATACTGGCTAAAACTGTTACAGATGGACAGAAATAGACTACCGCATAAGGCTTACGCAATGCTATTTGAATTAGATAGATCTGGAAAAGACTGTTGGGCTACAAAAGTAAGAGAAATTTTATGTGAGACTGGATTTAGTATTGTGTGGATGCAGCATAGCGTTGGGGATGTAAAAATGTTTTTACGTGTATTTAAACGAAGGCTAATTGATTTGTTCATCCAGGAATGGGATGGAACCATTAGAGACCGTACAAGGTATGATTTATATCGAACATTCAAATCAGTTTTTGAAAAAGAAAAATATGTGTGTGATATGGAGACGTATTGTTTTCGTGTTGCCATCACCCAATTGAGATTGAATGTGCTTCCGCTTAAAAATAATATGAATAGATACAGTGAGGTAGCACAGGATAGAAACTGTCCATTTTGTAATGACAAACCTGAAAACGAGCACCATTTTATTTTTGATTGCTGTCTCTATAAAGACTTACGGGATAAATTTCTAAAAGATTCAGTAAATGTTCCTGTGCATGCGCTTTTAAAAGCAACAAATGCAAATTACAGACACAATTTGTCCAGATTTGTTTTCCATGCAGTAAACAGAAGGCAAAGTGCAATTCTTTAAAGTCCTCTACAGATAAACAAAGTAATATGCTTTCCGTTTATGATAAGTTATTTACTTATTTAATTTTATGTTTTGAAAAGGTGTTCGTTGCCTTGAGCTCTTTTGGTAGGCTTTGAAGTGCAGATTAATACTGTCATGACTAAGAGGGTTGTAAATTGCCGTTTCATATTTTACAACATTCTGATGTATTGTGGCCAAAGGCCAAAGGCTAAAGTACACTAAAATCTTTGAGTTCTCTCTCTCTCTCTCTCTCTCTCTCTCTCTCTCTCTCTCTCTCTCTCTCTCTCTCTCTCTCTCTCTCTCTCTCTCTCTCTCTCTCTCTCTCTCTCTCTCTCTCTCTCTCTGATGTACACTGCATTTTATGTTTATATGTTGAATGCCTGTGTTGACACTGTGCGGTATAACTGTAATATCAAGTTTGATCCCAGTTTTGCTTTGCGCTATGTTTAACCTCGTAACTCTGAGCTAAGATCTGTTTGTATTAAGTCAGCACTTTATTTGGGATTTTGGAATATACATTTTCAGGCGTGCAGTTTAGGTACATGCCAAGGTGTTTAATGTGGCAACGT
>CM060321.1:44496021-44498521 GCA_030674155.1 Stramonita haemastoma
ATTTTGATTTCTTTCCTTCTTCCTGTATTCATATTATGTCTCTCTTTCGTTATTCTTTTCTTGTTTTCATTCTTTATTTCTTTTTTCTTTTTTTTTATTTCTTTTTTTCTTTCTTTCTTTCTTTCTTTCTTTCTTTCTGTCTTTCTACTTTTACTTTCATTCATTCTTTCTGTCTTTTAAAAACAAATTCTGCTGTATGCTCTTTGTCTGTCTTTCTTTCGTTATTCAGCTAGGAAAAGAACAAAAAGAAAACTGACCTGTAATGGCAACACATAATCTGAATGGTTATGTTGAAGACAGACCATCGATACATCACATAATCTGAATGGTTATGTTGAGACAGACCATCGTACATCACATAATCTGAATGGCTATGTTGGAGATAGACCATCGATACATCACATAATCTGAATGGTTATGTTGAGAAGACAGACCATCGATACATCACATAATCTGAATGGTTATGTTGGAGATAGACCATCGATACATCACATAATCTGAATGGTTATGTTGGAGAATAGACCATCGATACATCACATAATCTGAATGGTTATGTTGGAGATAGACCATCGATAAGCCTCACATAATCATGAGATGGCTGAATCAAAGATAGACCACTTTGATGCATACATTCTAAGGTTATGTTGTGTGACCATCTATATGCTTATCTTTTATACTCTGTGATGCTGTTATTTGTTTTCTCTTGTGATTGCTTTCGTTGTTGTGTGTGTTGTTGTATATTTTCTTTGGGGCGTAACTTTCTTTGCCATTTGTTTTTTTTCTTTTATTTTTCTATCTTCAGATTTTGTTGTTTGTTTGTTTGTTGTTGTTGTTTTTTTTGGAGGGGGATAGCTTTGTTAAGTCAAAAGGTTTTTCTTTGTGATATTCCTTCTGTCAATCCGATTGGATTGCTGCATCAGATGTGGAACAGTTTCCTTAATCTTCGTTCGCAAAGCAGCCATGATTCCTTCTGTCTTTCTTTTCTCTCGCCTGTCTTCTTTCTTTCTCTCTGTCCTCTTTTCTCTTTCTATATGTCTGTATCTCTCTCTCTCTCTCTCTCTCTCTCTCTCTCTCTCTCTCCCCTCTCTCTCTCTCCTCTCTCTCTCTCTCTCTCTCTCTTCATTCTGAGTAAGTTTGTAGGGAAAAAAAGTTGAAAGAAAGGTATATCTAATGGAATACTCCCACTTTAGGAGGTTCAAATGATTTTGCCTGTTTGCAGTCTTTTAGTTTTCGTAAGATTTTAGCGTTGTATTATTGATTTCACACACCACACCCACGCGACACTAACACCCACACCCACACTTGTACAGAGAGAGAGAGAGAGAGAGAGAGAGAGAGAGAGAGAGAGAGAGAGAGAGAGAGAGAGAGAGAGAGAGAGAGAGAGAGAGAGAGAGAGAGAGAGAGGAGAGAGAGGAGGAGAGAGAGAGAGAGAGAGAGAGATTTGATTTATTTGATTTATTCTTTTATACCGAGGATAATGGAATAAGCACTCTTGTGCTTTTTTTCATCCAGTCCCCGTGTGTATGCAGAATTGTAAATGTCATCTGTTCCCACCGGCACACGATGGCCTACTCTTACGAAAAGCGGAACAGGATTTAACGTGTGCGCAAGGTGTTCTGTTTGCGTTCGCACTCGGGGCCTCGGTTTAAAGTCTCATCCGAAGGATGAGAGAGAGAGAAGAGAGAGAGGAGAGAGAGAGAGAGGAGAGAGAGAGAAGGAGAGAGAGAGAGAGAGAGAGAGAGAGAGAGAGGAGAGAGAGAGAGAGAGAGAGAGAGAGAGAGAGAGAGAGAGAGAGAGAGAGAGAGAGAGAGAGAGAGAGAGAGAGAGAGAGAGAGAGAGAGGAGAGAGAGAGAGAGAGAGAGAAGAGAGAGAGAGAGAGAGGAGAGAGAAATGATCGGAATGATAAACATAATTGTTTTCTTTTGACATTAAGTTTTTTGTTTTATCCCGAAAGGTTACGTGTTTTCTGTAAAGGAAAAAAAAAAACGTTTTAGTTTGGATTTTCCCTGCAGATTTATTTCTTTTAGATCGAGGTATTTCTTACTGTGTCTTCGCGTATTTCTTTGTGTTTTTGTTTATTGTTGCTGTTTAACGTTTCCGTTGTTAGACGCTCCGCAGCTTAAGCATTGTGGAACTTACCCAGATTACTTGCTCTATCTCATCCATCACACCGAAAAATCACCTTGAGAGGAAATGCTGGATAATAATGTTTGCTGGTTTGACTGCTTTTTAACACTTCGCTATTATCGAAGGCAGCAATCTATGTGCCAAATTATCTTTCATTTGGTATAATCTCTGAAAACATTGTTGTTCCGTAGGCTTTCTTTTATTGTCTACTTTGCTTTTGTCGTTTTGTTTGTGAGATTCAGACCACTCCCCTCTTCGGATTTGGATCCGTCAGAGGAAACGCTAGAGTAGGACGATAAGACTGACATAATTCATGGGGAAAAAAACTTGTAAACCATCCAACTAGTGGTACTCTTCTTATGAGCTGTAACAT
>CM060321.1:44503521-44513521 GCA_030674155.1 Stramonita haemastoma
TTCAAGTATCTGGGGCTAAACCTTAATTATAATAACAGATTTAACCTGGCACAAAAACATTTATATGACCAGGCACGTCGTAGTATGTTCTCTTTGTTAAAAAAATGTAGAAGACTCTTTCTTTCCTATTGATATTCAGATAGAGCTATTTAACAGAGTGGTCGTCCCAGTTTTGCTCTATGGGTGTGAAATTTGGACACCATCAATGTGTGAATTAGCTTCTAAATTACAGCTTAAGTTCTTTAAAATAATACTTAAACTTGGAAAATCTACTCCAAGTAAAATGATTTATGGAGAATTGGGTCAGTTTCCTGTGGAAATAACAGCAAAAGTAAGGATGCTATGTTACTGGTTTAAGCTAGTGGATGCAGGAAGCGAGTCCAAGTTTTCAAATATTGTATACAGACTTTTACATGATATGTATATGGCTAATTCCCACAAATCACCTCATTTAGTTACTGTAGAACGTACATTAAACGAAATTGGATTAAGTGGTATATGGCAGAATCAGTTTGATCTCCGAGTATCATCAGAATGGTTTAAAGCCAAAGTTACACGTAGTTTGCAAGATCAGTATTTACAGCAATGGTATTCTCATGTGGACAATGACGACATCTTCCTCAATTATAGACTATTTAAAAAGTGTTTCTGCTTTGAACATTACTTATCCATTCTTCCTCGTACCTCATTACTAACTTTTATTCATTTTCGAACGTTAAATCATAGACTTCCCATCCAAACAGGCAGAATAAGTAGTATTCCCAGAGCAGAGAGAGTCTGTGATAAATGTGAAGATAGCGAGTTAGGAGATGAGTTTCATTGCTTGTTCAAATGTAAATTTTTTGTGCAGTTAAGAAACAAATTTATCCCAAAATATTATCATAAAAATCCAAACGTTATCAAGTTCCATGAACTGTTTAGCTCTAGGAGGAAATCTTTGCTTATTAAAGTTACACAGTTTCTGAAAGAAATAATGAAAAAACACTAATTTGATATTTCTTCATAAATGATACTAGTGCATGTATTGTGAATACTCTTTCTTTTTTCTTTTTTATGCCATCCATTGTGTTAGGATTTTTGTTGTGAGTATTTTTCACACGCCCATATCTGCAAACATTGGTTTTGTCAAATTTCATGTACCCCTTGGGGGGTTTTCTTGAAAAAAATTTTGAATTTGAATTTGAATTGTATAAATATTACTGGAATCCTGTCTCGAGAAACAATGGGTATGGTTTCGTTTACCACAACAGTTTGTTTGGAACAGCAGAATATCTTGAGTGGCTCAGCACACCACTTTGAAACTGGCAGTCTCTGCCACTGTTGTAGCAGGTGAAATTGGACGCTGGATTCATGGCCTAGTTTTGCTGTATCCCATTTGTTTTATTTTATTTTATCTTATTTTATCTTATTTTATCTGTACTACTTTTATGTCACAGCAAAAATTCGGACTGCTCACCCCGAGGAGAGCAAGTCGCCACAAGTGCAGCACCACCCATTATTTCCTTTTTCTTTCTCGTGTCTGCAACTGTATTTGTTTCCCTATAAGAGTAGCTTTTTCTACAGAATTTTGCCAAGGACAATCTTCTTGTTGTTGTGGGTTCTTGGTACGTGCGCTAAATAACGATGTGTAACTCACAGGACCTCGGTTCATCTTCTCATCTGAAACACTAGCACCCAGACCAACACTCATGGTCTAATGGACGGGGGGGGAAAGGTTTGGGCCGAAACGGGATTCCAACAACCTCACACTCCGACCCGGACTTTTGGCTTTCTAGGCAGGCGCGTTACCTCTAGACCACCGACCCATTCCTGTGGTTTCTTGTGTCCTTCAGTGATGGAAAGTGTGTTCGCTTCTCCCCTAGGGCCTACAGGTTCCCTCACGTCACGCACTACTCCCCCCCTCTCCCACCCCCTCTCCACCTACTGCTAATCTCTGCAAGTACTTCTCAACTGCCAGAATTTATGTCAGTGGCTTTGATGTCACATTTATATTAATTAACATCCTTGAAGACTAGGGCTGAACACCCTGAAGAACGGTGTCTTGCAGCCAGCTCACTGTATAGGATGTCCTCCAGGATGCCCCCTCCTTCATACGAAGCACATAACCATTCCGATGAAGAAGGTATTGATACAACACAAATGTTCATACCGAGGGAGTCTGTCTCCTTAAGAGCAGAATAGTGAGAGTGCTGGTGACATTGTCCTCACTCACAAGACTGATACCCATGATTCGGTACAGACAGTGGAGATGGACACTGTCCACGTGGTGGTCCTGTCTGATCTGGCGTTTGTCGTTCAGGTTTTCGCTGCCATCACGTTAAAGGGGTGAGAAGACCTGCTTGGTTGTCTTTAGTTTGGTATTCAGGGTGACCTGGGTAGATAGATAGATATAGATAGATAGATAGATATAGATAGATAGATAGATAGATAGATAGATAGAGAGAGATAGAGAGAGAGATAGAGAGAGAGATAGAGAGATAGAGATAGAGAGATAGATAGATAGATAGATAGATAGATAGATAGATAGATAGATAGATAGATAGATAGATAGAGAGAGAGATAGAGACAGATAGATGGATGGATGGATAGATAGATATGTGGCAGGGCGGTAATTAGATTACTTCCCTTGCGATCGGAACTGCCAATCGCAGCGTCGTGGGTGTAACGTTTGGATCCACACCTGTGAATTGTGCGACGTTCTGTATCGTTGGGGGGTGGTCGAAAGCCGTCCTCTGCATGCACTTTGCCCATCTGCATGCACTTTGCCCATAGTGGTAAAATGTAGTATTTATGCAGCCTCTTTTTAGAGGCCACATTCCCACTGTCTGACCGTGCTGTCGTTGCCGAGAAGTTGTACAGAGTCGCGGCAGATCAAATATCTGTGCTCTGTTACAAAGTGGCGCTGCGAGCAGGATGGAAAGAACTTAGGGCTACTGATCTGAGCGTCAAATACGCTGGTCAGTACCCACTGTGCCTCGGGACGCGGCACAAAGTCAGCGGTGGTGGATGTGGCAGGGCGGTAATTAGATTACTTCCCTTGCGATCGGAACTGCCAATCGCAGCGTCGTGGGTGTAACGTTTGGATCCACACCTGTGAATTGTGCGACGTTCTTTATCGTTGGGGGGGGTGGTCGAAAGCCGTCTTCTGCATGCACTTTGCCCATAGCGGTAAACTGTAGTATTTATGCAGCCTTTTTTCAGAGGCCATATTCCACTGTCTGACCGTGCTGTCGTTGCCGAGAATATCTGCACTCTGTTACAGATAGATAGAGAGAGAGAGATAGACCAATGGACGGAATGACAGATATAGATAGATAGATGATACACCTTTCATCTTTATCACAGAGAGAGAGAACACTGAACCATTAACGACTCTTTTGACATAAAGTAGCTTTTTATCCTAAAAAGTGGCACGTCCCTATGGAATAAAATACTTTCACATTTTTAAGGCTTTTTTTTTTCTCCTAACCTGGACTAATTTTGCTTTTTTTGTCCTCGCAGTATTTTATGCTTTTTAGCGTAGGTCTTTGTGTCAAGTTGTCTTTTTTCTGTGAAGATCTCAAAGATCTTAGTGTTTCCCTTTCTGCTTTTTTTTTTTTTTTAAATTCTTCGTATCTTGCCTGTATCTCCTAGGTGATTTTATTTTGATTTTATTTTTGAAGCTTTATAACAGCTTTTGGAATTGTCTTTCCTTGCGGGTTTATTGTTGTCGTTTGGTTTTTGTTTGTTTTGCTTCTTTCTTTGCCTTCTGTCCTCATCTTTGTTTTGTTTCGTTTTGTTTTGTATTTGTTCGCTTCTTTTATCGTTTCCCTTAGCTTAAGTCTCTGTCGAAGATCCCATGTCTCTCTATCTGTTCCTTTGTTTGCTTTTTCGTTCTTTCTTTCTTTCTTTCTATATTTTATTTATTTACTATTTTATATCGAGGATAATGGAATAAGCAATCATATGCTTTTTTTTTTTACATCCAGTCCCCGTGTGTATGCAATTTTGTAAATGTCATCTGTTCCCCCCAGCATACGACGGCTTTCTCTTACGAAAAGCGGAACAGGATTTAACGTGTGCACAGGATGTTCTGCGTGCGTTCGCACACGGGGCCTCGGTTTATAGTCTCATCCGAAAGACTTTTGGGGAGAGTGGAGTCAGCACTGATGTTGACTCCAGAGGAAAAATCCCGTCGACCGGGAATCGAACCCGGGGCGTCAAATTGCCAGCGCAATGTTCTGACCACTAAGCTATATCCCGTCCCGTCTTTTTTTTCTGTGTCCTATTATTCTTTTCTAATTAGTTTTCGATTTTGTGTGCTGCCCCCCCCCCCCCCCCCCCCCCCCTCTCTCTCTCTCTCTCTCTCTCTGTTTCTCTCTCTGTGTGAATATCTTGCCGATATGTTAATCATGTTATTTTTCTCGATAAATATTTTTATTGATATTTCGTATTTTCATCTCAATATGTGTGTCGAATATGATTGACTTTTTGTGAAAGTTTTATCTAATGATATTTTCATGTGAGCAGTTAATATGCCATCGTAATTATGATATGGATACAGCCAGTTTTTGTTGTGACTGTAATTATAAGATTCATTATAGTAATAGAGTATGTGTCCAAAATTCTGTACCTCACACACACATACAAACACACACTCGCACGCACGCATGCACACACACACACACACACACACACACACACACACACACACACACACACACACACACACACACTCTCTCTCTCTCTCTCTCTCTCTCTCTCTCTCTCTCTCTCTCTCTCTCTCTCTCTCTCTCTCTCTCTCTCTTCAGTAAATATGGGATACCACAAGAGTCGGTTTTAGGCCCACTTTTATTCTCTATATATTATGTTAATGACCTTCCACTCTACATCAAAGAATCATGTGGAAGTTTTCGCGATGACACTACAATTCATTCCAGTCATACCAATCTCAATCAAATATCTGCCACATTACGAACTAGCACTGATTCTATAAGCAAATGGTGCAATTTTATGCATATATCATTAGACCCGCAAAAGATTAATGTCATGCATATTACAATAAACAAAATAGACAAAACATGGCAATTAGACTTCCACAATATATTCATGAACAATGAAACTATTGAGAAAATTGATAGTTATAAACGTCTAGGTATTGTGCTGGAAAACAACCTTTCATGGAAGGCACACATAGATAAATTGTCCAAAACAGCTTGTCTCTTTCTTACTTTAGTTTTTCTGTGTGATTGTACTTTTATCTTATTTAATTATTATTGTTATCCTGTTCTTGCTTCTTGTCTTTTTTGTTTGGTTTGTTACTATGGCTGTTGTCTCTTTATTTTGTAAAGCTGGTTTACTATTGTTGTTGATGATGTTTCTAGTTATTTAAAAAAATCAATTTCTTATCGTATGATATCTCTGATAAAGGCGGTTACTAGATGTAAAAAACAACAACAATCACATGAATGTTTATTCATTATCCTCGAAATAAAAGAGTATGATCTGATTTGGTTTCTCTTTCAATATCATTTTCTCTCTCTCTTCTTTATCTTATTTCCTGCATCATTTTTTTTTCTTTCTTACATTCTTTACAAAAAAAAGAAGTAACAAATTGACACGCTAAGCCAAAGCACTTGCTGAAGTACCGGTTTAGTACAGAAAAATGTCAATTCATATCACAGAGGGGAACAATACTGAACATAGATTAATTGTTGCCATCTGACACGCAACGGATGCATTATCAAACTATGTATCTCGTGTTTGATTTTCTTGTTTTTACTATGTCTGTCTGATTGTCTGTCTGCCTGTCTGTCTCTTTCTTTTTATTTTCCTTCTCTCATTCTACTTAGACTTACTTATCTTTCTTTCTCTTTTTTTTCTTTCGTTCTTTTCTTTCCTTTATTGTCTCTTTGCATTCTCTTCCTCACACTCTCTTTCTCTCTCTCCTTCTCTTTTCTATCTCTTTATATCTGTCTATGTCTGGGTGTCTGTCTGTTTGTCTGTCTTTATTTCTCTTTCCATTTTTTTAAAATTCTATCTTATAATTTTTGTTGTGCTCTCTCTGTTTTCCTCACTTTTCTTTTTTTTTTCCTTGATGCTCTCTCTCTCTCTCTCTCTCTCTCTCTCTCTCTCTCTCTCTCTCTCTCTCTTTTCTTTTCTTCTCTTTCCTATTTTCTTTTCTTTTCTTCTCTTTCCTATTTTCTTTTCTATATTATATTGTGGCCTAAGGCCAATGTGCAATTAAACAATTTCAGTGTTCAGTGCTCTCTCTCTCTCCCTCTCTCTCTTTCTTTCACTGTGCCTCTTTATATCTTTACCTATGCCTGTAGGTTCCCCTTCTCTTTCTTTTTATTCACACTGTTCTTCAAATTCGTCTTTCGTTCATTTTTGTATCAGTTTCTTTCTTCCTTCTTCAGTATTTTTCTTTCTTCCTCACTTTTTCGCTTCTTCTTTTCTCCTGACTTCTAAAAGCAAAAAGGAGAAAAGCAATGTGCTTACACAGCTAAATATTTTTCCAACCGTCTGTCATATTATAGGGTTTTGTACAGGAATATATATTCATTGAAAACAAGGACATTACACAGTAGCTTGTGGTGTCTCTGTGCTGTGTTTCCCATGGTGTTCACCTGTTGGGCAGCACTACAGGAGAGAACCTCTCTAAGGAGGGTTAACAACAGAAACATACAAGAATAAAAAAAAAAAAACACAACTTGTTGTTTGATTTCTTTCGTTATTGTATCTATATTATCATTTGAAAAAAAATATGTGTTGTATCTACGATGCAAATTGTTGAGTACATCCCCTTTTAACAAAGAGGGCCTTGTACTGTTAATCCTACCTGAAAATGATCTCAACTGTGTCCACTGGATCCAGCACACGTGTTTCCACAGTCCTTGACACTTATATACTGGTGAATTTGTCAAGGGCAAGACAGAAATTGAATAGATATTAAATATTGAAGGAAGCCAACTCTCTGTGTCTGCCTGGTGGCAGGTAGGCATTGGAGGCAAGGTACAGAGGGGTCATAGATGGTCTTGTACGTCATCATAACGGGATTTGCTTTTTTTGTCATTTTGACTATGACGTATGGGACCCTTACGCAAAAGCTTGTGGTGTCTCTGTGCTGTGTTTCCCATGGTGTTCACCTGTTGAGCAGCACTGTTGGAGATAACCTCTCTGAGGAAGGTAAACAAAACAGAACTTAAGTGAAGAAAACTAGATAGATAGATAGATAGATAGATAGATAGATAGATAGATAATAGATAGATAGATAGATAGATAGATAGAATAGATAGATAGATAGATATGTATAATCTGAAAAACAAACAAGAATCACCCTTTGATCCAAGAATGTTAGTGCCTCAACTTTGAAATAAAGTGGGCCTTCTCTCTACCCTACTTAAAAATAATCTCAACGCTATCCTCTGCATCCACACAAGTGCTGCCACAGTCCCTGACACTTTACTCATGATTTAAGCTAAACATATGAAATGTTGAAGGAAGCAACTGTCAGCATCTATCTGCCTGGTGCATGTAGACATTGGAGGCATGGTACAAAGCTTTGTGGATAGTCTTTCACGTCATCATGATTGGTTGTGTTTTTTCGTCATTTTGATTATAACGTACGGGCCATTGCCCACAAATTTCGTGGTGTCACTGTACTGTTTTTTTCCATGGTGTTCACCTGTTGAGCAGCACTAATGGAGAAAACTTCTCTGAAAAAGGTTGAGAAAACCAAAACGACAGAGAAGAAAACTGCACATGTTGTTTGCTTTCTATCTTTCTCGTACACACACACACACACACACACACACACACACACACACCACACACACACACACACACACACTCACACACACACACACTCACACACATACACACACACGCTGCGCGCCGGCACAACACACAATACACATATACACACACACACATACATACATACACACATATACATATATATATATATATATATATATATATATATATATATATATATATATATATCTTGTCATCGCAATAAAAAAAAAAAACAACCGAGGAGAAGACAAAGCCGAAATAATTATTGGGGAACCATATATGCTGGTTGTTTTACTTTCGCTTGTGTTTTACTTTTATTATATATATAGATATAATATATATATATATATATATTCTAAGCTGAAGAGATATAAAATGATGGAGGAAGCAGCTCTCAGTGTCCTTTTTCAGACGTGTGATGAATCGTCTTTTACATCATCATGATGGGGCATATTTGTTTCCTCATTTTGAATAATTATATGTGTGGGACCATTACACAGAAGCTTGTGGTGTCTCTGCTGTGTTTCCCATGGTGTTCACCTTTTGGGCAGCACTGTTGGAGAAAACCCTCTGAGGATGGTAAACAAAACTGAAACTTAAGAGGAGAAAACTACACAACTTGTTTTGCTTTCTTTCTTTACCATATCCATATATCGCCTTAAATTTAACAAGTATTGTACCCACGATCGAAGCTGTTGTGAAATCCTCTTTGAATAAAGGGGCCTTCTTTTGTTAACCCTACCTGAAAATGATCTCAGCTGTATCCTCTGGATCCAGCACAAGTGTTCCCAGAAGACGTGACATTTTACTCGTGAATTTGTCAATGGCAAGAGAAAATATGTACAAATATGAAATGTTGGAGGAAACAACTCTCTGTGTCTGTCTGGCGGCATGTAGACAGACATTAGAAGCATGGTACAGAAGCGATGTAGATGGTCTTGTACGTCATGATGATGAGATTTGTGTTTTGTCGTCATTTCAATTATGACGTATGGGCCATCACCCAAAAGCTTGTGGTGTCTTTTGTGTTTCCCATGGTGTTCTACCTGTTGGGCAGCACTAATGGAGAAAACCTCTCCAGGAAAGTGTTACAAAACTGAAACGTAAGAGAAGAAAGCACAAGTTTGCTTTCTCTCTTTGTCGTATGTATAATCGTCTAAAACAAATAAAGCATCTTGCCTACGATCCAAGCTGTTGAATGCATCCTCTTTGAATAACTTGGGCATTGTTCTGTTAATTAACCCTGGCAGAAAATTAAGAGATATCAACTGTGTCCTCTGGATCCGCACATGTACAAACAGCATGACCTTAGATCACTTTATTGTGAGTTTGTCATAAGAAGGGAAAATTGAAACAGATCTGAAATATTGGATCCTAGTAACTTTCTCAGCTCTGCCTTTGTGGCAGGTTAGACATTGGAAAGCTTGGTACAGAGGCGTCATGGATGAGCACTCTTAGCGTCTGCCATGATGATGATGGACTTGTTTTTCTTTCGTTTTCCATTGGATATGATGTATAGCCATTAGCAAAAGCTTGTGGTGTCACTGTACTGTGTTTCCCATGGTGTTCACCTGTTGGGGGGCACTAATGGAGAAAACCTCTCTGATAAAGATGAATAAAACCGAAACGTGAGAGAATAAAACTACACAACTTGTTGTTTGCTTTCTGTCTTTGTCGTTTCTATATGACATTTGAAAACAATCAAGATTCGTATCTACGATCCAAGTTGTTGAGTGCATCCACTTTGAATAAAGTGGGCCTTGTATTATTAACCCTACCTGAAAATGATCTCAACTGCATTTTCTGGATCCAGCACAAGTGTTCCCACAGACCTTGAACTTGCTTGGAATTTATCAAGGACAAGAGTAAGCTGAATCAGATGTGAAATGTTGGAGCAAGCAACTCTCAGTGTCTGCCTGGTGGCAAGTAGATATTGGATGCATGGTACAGAAGCGTCGTGGATGATCTTTTACGTCACCATGACTGGATTTTTTTTTTTAATCTTTGTCGTCATTTTGAATATGACGTATGGGACCACAAGCTTGTCTTTCTTGTGCTTGCCTTCTTGCTTCTTGTTTCTTTCTTTCTTGATTTTTGGGTTTGTGTTTTTTTTTTTTGCCTCTCAGTGTCTCGTTAGTCCTCTTTCTTTTTTCCATCTTTCTTCTTTCTTTCCGTCCTTCCCTCTTTTTTCTTTAATTTTTTTGGGGCTTTTTTCTTTTTC
>CM060321.1:44518521-44528521 GCA_030674155.1 Stramonita haemastoma
TCTTGTTTGGCATTTAGTGCATGCAGATGTCTAAATAGGCCTGAATGTTGCGAGTTTGAGAATAGGCCTGAGGGTCAGATTCTTCTTTTTTCTATGGCCTGTCCATTTTAGGGTTTTGGGTGCATGTTGATGTTGCGTGTTTTTTTTTCTTCGTGTAGTCGTTTTGTTTTTTCATTCTCTATACTTACACCTTCTAGACTTCTTTATTTTTTTGCTCAGAGAGAGAGAGGAGAGAGAGAGAGAGAGAGAGAGAGAGAGAGAGAGAGAGAGAGAGAGAGGTGTGTGTTAGTTCCAGACTTCTTTATTTTTTTTGTTCAGATTCTTGGTTATTTGTTTTATTATTGTTAGCTTGTCGTGTTTTTGTTCCGCTCTCCCTTTCTTTCCGTTTTGTGTTGTTATTACTTGCTTTGTGATTGTTTTATGAAATGAAAGATTTTTTTGCGTTTTTTGTATTGGTCTGGGTTTTTTTCCTCTCTATTTCTGTATGCTTTAATGTTTCTCTTTCGTGTTTTGGTTTTTTTCTGTTTATTTTTTTCGTGTATTTCTGTTTTGTCCTCTGTCTTTCAGTCTCAGTCTCTGTCTCTGTCTCTCTCTCTGTCTCTCTCTCTCTCTGTCTCTGTGTCTCTTCTCTCTCTCTCTGTCTCCGTCTGTCTCTGGCTCTCTCTCTCGTTGTCTGTCTCTCTTTCTTTCTCTCTCTGTCTCCGTCTGTCTCTGTCTCTCTCTATCTATCTCTTTCTCAATCTCTCTCTCTCTGTCTCTCTCTCTCTCTCTCTCTCTCTCTCTCTCTCGTTTTCCTTTTTTTTCGTTTTCGTTCTCTTTTCTTGTTGTTTTTTTTTTTTCTTTCTTTCTTTTCCTTTTATCTTCCTTTTTTGTGTTCTTGGTCATCCATTCTGTTCTTAACAACACAACTATAACAACCAAGGCTTGTCATCTCAAACATATCCCCTAGGGAGTGTGTGAATGGAACAGCCTAGTGGTTAGAGTGTGGATATCGCTATTTGATGGCGCGGGTTCAGTGTTCCATTTGCTATTTTTCCCTGGAGTTGATATCAGTTACGACTCCACTTTCCCCAAAAAGTCCTTCAGATGAGACTTTAAACAAAGATCCTTTGACCAACGCATACAGAATATCTTTCACACACGTGAAAACCTGTCTTGCTGTTTGGAAGAGTAGGCTTTTTTGCCTTGGGCTAAGAGCCAGTAATTTGCAATTCGTTCCTTGGTAAAGGTGTTCATGAGACTGCGTATACCTAGTAGGATGTTGCACTGTTGCTGGTATTCAGGGATGCCTATGTTGGTCAATCGCTTACAGGGCTTCACCAACAAAGACTTACCGATGATACTGTTAACATTTTAGAGCCAGGCTGAGTAGGACAGTGCAGCCACCTTGACCACAACAACCTCCCTACAAGGAATGTCTGCCATGGATGTCCAGCACTCCAAAGTTTTAACAGGAATTCAATTAACACAGGAACGCAATAATGCAGGAAACCTAACCCTGGGGTATCCATGATCATTATTATCAAACCTGCAAGGAAAACTATACCATAGATATACTTTTAACTGAAAGGTAGTCGATGAAGATATAGAGAATGTAACCATGATACGGTGGAAATGACAGTTTTATATAGTTTCTGTGATCTGTGATCGGCGGGGCTATAAACAACATGAGTGGATTAGATTGGATTGGATTCTACGGATATGCACCACCAGCTTTGAGGCTATGTAGCAGAGCTGTACTGTGTGCCTCGTTATGTGAAAATGCCCTTCATCAGCCACAATCAAAAGTGACATACTCCTGCAATGTTGGTTAGGTAACGCACGCAATTTAAACATATGTAACGTTTTTCATTCTCAACATCCTGAATCTTTTCCAATGAGCATGATTATAACAAATTCACTCAGGGTTGGAACCAGCTACAGTAAAAAAAAACAACAAAAAACAAACAAACAAACAAACAAACACAGCAACAACAACAACAAAACAACAACAACAAACAAACAAAACCCCGAAAACCGAACCTGTGTCTGGATTTTAAACCCAACCTCCAGGGTAGGAATCCAGTGTTATTGTAGCTGATTTTCTTTCTTCCTGTTTGTTATTTGTTTCCTCTACGTTTGGGACAGGTTTACGGATGTTACATGTCATTTATTGATTGATATTTTATTTGTTTTGTCCGCAATGTTTGGTTTTTTTAATTCCTTTTTTTCACTTTGTTGTTGTTATTGTTTCTTTTACTTTTGCTCTTATTTTCTACCTTCTCTTTTGTCTATCTTTCGGCTCGGTTGTTTGTTTGTTTTTTGTTTTTTTATTATTATAAGCCCTTTTCCAAAATTAGCTTTTGCTTTTTGCTTCTCTCTTTTTTTCTTTCCTTGATATAATTTTTATTGTTTCTGTTTGTCTTTTTTTTATTTTTGTCTTTTGTCTATGTTGTCCCTTTGTTTCGTTTATTTTCATTTTGCTTGTTTGGTTTTTTTTATCTTGTGTCTTTGTATTTATGTCTTATTTCTGGTTTTTTTATATACTATATCTTTTCATTCTTCCCTTTCTTTTTGCTTTATTCTTTTTTTTTTCTTCTTCTCTTTTATCTCCTTTACTTATAAAATGATTCAGCGATTGACTTACATTTTTGAGGTCATTTTTCTTGTTGTTTTGTTATGTCTTTGGTTTGGTGGGATTTGGGAGGTTAGGTTTTTTCTTTGCTTTATGCTTCTTATCTATGTTTACGCTTTTTCTGTACATTTCTCGAGGGAGGAGGAAGGTTTACTGTTTTGTTTTATTTTTCTCTGTCCAGCAGGTATTAAAGTGGGATCAGCAAAAATGAAGCTGTGGTCAAAGGCCAAAAGAAAAACACACAACAAGAGAAACAGGGTAATACAGGAGATGGAATAGAGGATTCCAGAGAGCAGTCCAGCAAAGCCAGCACAGGCAATGGATGACATCAGAAAGTGCCCTCCAAAGCAGTTTGAGCTCTCCTGACAAGCAGCATCACCCCTCCCCCTCCTCCTCGTTTGGATCAGTTTTATCCTCAGATCTGTAGATTACCTCATACCTCCAGTGCGAACCTGTTAAAATAGGGGACACCGAATGACCCCTCGCGCGGGACGGGATGGCACAGTGGTTAGAGCACTCCCTCTCCTAAACTATGGTTTTGCACCGTTGAGCGTAGTCACCTCTTGGACGGGTGACATTTCGTGCGTTTTGGCGTCAGTACAGTTCCCCAGTTCACCCAGCTGTCATTGGGTACATGCCCTCTTTTAGGGCTTGAGAATGTAAAGCAGCGAGGGAGAGGAGATGGGTGTCGTGCTCAGTATGCTGGTCCCTCGAGAATTTGAGGTCTCTGACATCTCGCTCCTCAACGACCGCACAAGGTTAAGGGAACACTTTTTTTTTTTAAATGACCGTGAATGGTCCACTGCCGAAGTAAATAGACAATAGAGCTAATCCTTTTTCCACAGGATTTAATGTCTATTCTCTAATAGGTGAGTTAGACAAGCTAACCTACATTGTTTTGTTCTTCGTATAGAGCTGCGCGGTTCACTAATGGTAAGAATTTATGTATGCGACCGTTTTTGCCCATCATGAAGGTGGCCGTATCCCGACTTCATGGATTAACTTTCGTAATAAAACGAATAATCAAAGGCGAAGCAGCAAAGGAGAGGAGATGGGCGCCGGCCTCAATATGCTGTCCCCTGGAGAAGCTGAAGTCACTGATGCCTCGCTTCTCAACGACCACAGGGGTATGGGACACCTTTACCTTTACAAAGGAGAGGAAAGCATGGCATGCAGTACCCTGGCGAAGACTATAGTGACCTTTCTACTGCCCAATGATACAGGACTTCAGCAACTGATATCATGTATTGCTGAGAATCATTATACTACACTGTGAATGTCCCCATCTTTCGAACTTATATTATATTCCTCTCTACAGCTTTTCTCTTTATCATATCAATGATTGACTTTTTCTTATTTTATCTGTTCTTTTCTTTTCTTTTCTTTTCTGTCTTTTTCTTGTCCACTTTCTTTATCATTTCTGTTGTATTGGGTTTCCCTTATTACTGTTTTGGGTTGTGTTTGTTGTCTGTTTGCTTGCTTGTTTGAGTCAGACAGACAGAGAGAGGCAGACAGACAGACAAACAGAGACAGACAGGGAGAGAGAGAGACAGGAGAGCAAACAAACAGCATACAACGACAACAGACGACACACGGATGGACAAATGACAATAGGCTCAGACAAGTATAAACTATACACACAGACACAGACTAGATAGAGACAAACAAGACGACAGAACAGACAGACACAGACCTAGAGAGATAGAGAAGAGAGACACAAAGACCGAGAGCAGAAACAGACAGACAGAGACCTAGAGAGATAGAGACAGAGAGACACACAGACCGACAGAGACAGAAACAGACAGACAGAGACCTAGAGAGATAGAGATAGAGAGACACAAAGACCGTCAGAGACAGAAACAGGAGCAGATCACCGCAATATAACGTGGTTTCTTTTGGCATTTAGTTGCTTTTAAGATAAAAATGGGGCCATCAGCTTTGGGCTTTTAGCATTTTAATTCAAGCTTTTCTTTGGAGGGGGGGGGGGGGGGGTGGAGGTTGGGGGGGGGGGGGTATTTGTTTGGTTTTTGTTGGGGTTTTCTGGTTTGCTGTGTTGTCGCTTATTTTTTTACTTTTGTTTTCTCAATTTTTTTATTTGTATGTGCGCCTTTGCCCTTTTTGAATCAAAATAGTATATCTTTTTGTTTGAGTTCTGGATCTTTTGTCCAATTATTTAAGGCTTGGTTGTTGTTTTTATTTACTTTGATGCTATTTTACTACACTTTTGCTTTTGTGGTTTTCTAAAAAGGTAAAGGTAAAAGGTAAAGTGTCCAACAACCTTTGTGGTCGTAGGGAAGCGAGGAATCAGAGACCTCAGCTTCTCTAGGGGCCAGCATGTTTAGGGCGGCCCTCATCTCCTCTCCCTCGCTGCTTTACTTTCCCTGACCATAAAGAGGCCAGGTACCCATTTACAGCTGGGTGACCTGGGGGACTGTAATGAAGCCAAGGCATATGAACGTCACCCATCCAACTGGTAACCACGCTCGACGCTGCTTACCTTGACTTGGGGAAAGCGAGCGCTCTGACCACTTAGCTACCCTGCCCTCTTAGGTTTTATAAAGTGAAACGTTTTTTCTACTTTATTTTCATATCCATTTGTTTGTTTCCATTTTCTTATTGTTGTATGTCACATCTTCTGTAAAGTACCAGTATTGATGTGTTCTCGCTACTTATTCCTTTCTCCTCATTACAGTCGCATCATGTTATACCCTCCAACCAAAGAGTTTGTAAGCAGCGTATCAGTATCAGGGTGCCGTGGGAACACTCAAACTAGAAAGACCCTGCACTGTTCCTGGATCGTTCATTTTTCACTGGTAGTCAGTCACCAATCTTCATTGCAAACCATTCTACGTGGGACATCACTTACTTAGCCCCTACTGACGAGGATCTGGCTAAGGTTTGGGGCCCAACTGAGTGGAACAGTCACCTCGGGTTGTGACAACCACTATGTCTCTTCAGTTAAGTTCTCTCATTGTGTCTGCAGACTGTACAGGTTTAAACACAAACTTACCACAGAAATGCAAGTGCAGGGGAAACAGAAGCTGGAATCACCATGAGACCAGAGCGACAGGAGCCGATGAACCAAAGACATTTTTCTTGTATTGCATAATAGCCGAAGACGATGAGGAGAATATAATTGTTATGCTAAGGACTCGCACCAGCTTTGAGGCTTTATGACCCAGTTGTACGTTATGCTGCCTGTCATAGGAAAATGTTAATGTCCATTGCTGGCCAGACCTGAGAAATACAGACACCTGCATTTCTGGTCAAGTAGCCCTAGTTTGTTCACTGTCTTATAAAGCCACACCTTTAAGGCGTTGACATTGTTCTTGACATTTTTGCTCCAATCTTAAAATTGATGACAGCAAACTTTCTCAGCGATGCAGCAAGCTAGAGTTTAAACCTATTCACAGATTAATCATTTATGAGATTTGAGCATGCAATTCTCCAAAACTGCTGCAGTTCTTGTTCCTGTCCGCTGGTCATTTGTTTTTTTCTTGACTGTTGTATATCATGAATCGATGGATTCAGTTTCTTTCGTTTCCTTCATTTTTTAAAAAAAAATATAGCTCATGCGTGTGTGTGTGTGTGTGAGTGTGTGTGTGTGTGTGTGTGTGTGTGTGTTGTGTGTGTGTGTGTGTTGTTGTTGTTGTTGTTATTGCTTTGTTTTTTGTTGCTGTTGTTTTTGCTGTGTTTTTCTTGTCAGAAACTTGTACTTCTTACTTTCTCCATTTTTTTTCTTTTTGTCCTTATTTTCTTTGTTTTTGTGTTTCCTTTTGTTCTGACCTACTTTATTCTTTATATCACTTTTTTATTCTTTCATTTTTCTGTCTGTCTGTATTGTTTGTATATATCCACTTTCTCCGATTTCTCTTTCTGCCTTCATTCACCTTTTGTCCCTCTCTGCCTTGTATTCTTCTATTGTATCTTTCCCTTCTTTCTCAGCGATTTTCCTTACTTTTATCTGCATGTTTTCTTGGCTGGCCTATTAGCAGGATTCATTGATTAATTCAGCCTTTTTCCGTTTTCACTTTTTGATTTGATTTATTCTAACGTTTGGGTTTATTTGTGTTTTACTCTTCATCAGTTCATGTGTTGCATTTATTATTTCTTGTTTACATCTTTTTATATATATATATATATATATATATATATATATATATATATATATATATATATATATATATATATATGTGCTCTTTGCTTGTTTTCTTCTGCCCAACGAGCATTGACTGGGCTCAACAACAAAAATGGAAATGGGGGCCAAAGGCTGAATAGGAAAGAAAAGAATAAGAGAAACATTGCTCTACAGGGGATGAAGACAGACGATGTCACAAGATGGCAGGAAGCAGTCCAGCAAAGCCAGCACAGTCCAGGCAATCGGTGACATGACACGGCAAAGCGCCCTGGAAAGGAATCAGAGCTCTGATGACAGATGCCATTTATCCCCTTTTCCATCCTTCCGATCAGCTTATCCTCGGGTCTTCAGATGATCTGATGATATCCTTTAGTGCAAACCTAAAATCAAAACAAAAAACAAACAATACCTTGGGGCATCAGCTGACATCGTGTGTCCCTATTCCAGTTGTTGTTGTTGTTGTGCTGTGCGTTCCCAAGCTTAACACTCTAGGGGGTCACCCAGAATGTGCACTCTGACTCTCTAATCCCACCTAGGAATCACTGCGAAATTGAAATTGCACACACTGAATGAGAAGTTTGCGTGTATGACTGTTTTTTAAGTACCTCACCATATCGGCAGCCATTCTCCCACTTCAGATACATACATGCATGCATGAAAATTTACATGCGTGTGTGTGTGTGTGACACACAGAAAAGAGGCAGAGACAGAGGGAGAGAGAAAGAGAGAGGGACAGACAGACAGAAGACAGACAGACAGACACTGATACAAGATAGAGACTGAGATAAGACAGACAAACAGACAGGCAAACAAAGAGCTACATAGTCAGACAAACGGGTAGAGACAAAGACACAGCAGAGCCAGAGATACAGAGAAACAAACCAACAAACACGCCCACCCAGCTAGCAGAAAGGAAGGAACAGAACAACGGACAGACTGACAACAACAAAAGTTTCACCAACAAAAAAACAAAACAAAACCAACAAAAACAACAAATACAATCCCTTTGGCAAAGCGATGTTTCCTTGGCATCCTACTATTTTGGGAGTGACCATTTTGCATAGGCCACCGGTGAATCATAGCACAGAGGTGGGGGACTTCAGACCAAGTAATCCCTCTCTAGCACGCAACAATGCATTATTTAACTCTGCATCTCTCTGCCTTTGAACTTTCCCTTTCTTTGCTTTTTTTGTTGTTGGTGTGTTTTTTTTTGTTTTTGCTTTTGTTTTCTCTTGTGTCTTTTTTTTTTTTTTTTTTTTTTTTTTTGGGGGGGGGGGGTGTCTTCCGGTAGTTTTGTGATTTGATCTTGCATGTGACACGATCACTACCACATACACGCACGCACGCACGCACGCACGCATGCACACACAGATAAAGTTAGATGCATCCTCGCACACATGCATGCATTCACATGCATAATTATACATCTACCATTATGGACACACGTTAGATACCCGTGTTCAAACAGATTTTAACACACCCACACTTTCATACACGCGTGTGTTTACCCCCCCCCCCTCCCTTAAACACACATACACACACACACACACACAAACATGCGCGCGTGCACGAGCGCGCATGCACATGCAAACACATTTTTGTCTTATTCCCTCTATGTCTCTCATACTTACTTCCTTAACTCACTCCATGGAAAGAACTGCAGGCTGGGATTTGTTTCTTCGTTATAGTCTATGTGTTTTGTGCCCAGTCCCCTTTCCTTTGTCCTCTTATAAATGGGCTAAAACATCAATCACAATACACTGTTGTCATTGGCTTTGTCCCCTCTAAGGGCGACATCACTTGTGTATAATATAAAATACGTATGGCAACTTGTGTTTCATCTCAGAGGAATGATATGGACTTCCATTTGGGGCATGAAAAAGAACCCATGGCAACAAGCCACTTGCTCCTGGCAAAATTCTCTCGGTAAAGATTATTCATGGGGAAAGAAGTGAACACACAGCTAATCAACACTTTGAAGCAATACACTATGTCGAGGTACACGACAAAAATATAACAGCAAGGCGGAAACGCACACATAGAGAAAGACAAGGCAAAATAAGAACAAAAAGGTATTGACAAGTAAGACAATACAAGGTTAAAAAAAAGTAAGGCAAGGAAACAAAATGCAAGGTTAAGGTAAAGGTGTCTCGTAACGTATGTGGTCGTAGGGGAATGAGATGTCAGAAACCTCAGCTTTTCCATGGACCAACATATTGAGAATGGCGCCCACCTCCTCTCCATCGCTGCTTGACCTTCCCTGACCCAAAAGAGGGCAGGTACCCATTTACAGCTGGGTGAACTGGGAAACTGCGCTGAAGCCAGGTCGCGTAAAAGGTCACCAATCCACTTGGTAATCGCGGTCAATGCTGCTTATTCTCAGTTTGGGGAAAAGTGAGTGCTCTGGCCGATGAGTTGTCCCGCTCCTTATTAACTGCAAAGCAATGTAATCAAATGCAAAGCAAAGGTTAGGCATAGCAACGCTAGGGGCAACTCCAGCACAGGGCAACTCCAATTAAGTAATGTGTTGTCATACACTCCCATGCAATGTGTTAGAATGCTATAATGTAGGAAACAGAATAGAGTAGAACGCAATAAATTAGAATCAAATAGAAAAGAAGAAAATAATTCAACAAAAGAGCGTGTTTGACATACTAGGACAAACTCCAGAGGGTTTTCCTTCGTTCCTATGCTAGAGCTCTGAGGTCCACCAAGAGTGAGATGTTCATTATCTGACTGTTCTAGCCCACCATCAAGACTCAAGACTAAAGACTCAAGACTACTTTAATGTATCAAAGTGAGAAATTATCAAGGCATATGCATTACATCTTCGGGAATGATGACTGTCTAAACACGACACCAGTGTGTATGCCCTTTCGACAGTTTGTTGTCCATCCCTACGAGCTACTGGCACACAATGACCTATTCTTCCTTCTTTTTCTTTCTTTTCTTCTTCTTGATGCCATACCAAGATTTTGGTGTGTATTAACTGCTTACAAACAGAATACTGCGCAAATGAATATGCTATGAAAGTTTGGCAATAATATGTATCAAACAGATAGATAGAGAGATAGAGAGAGAGACAGAGAGAAAGAGAGACAGAGAGAGAGACTATAATATAGTATATAATATAATATATTATGTGTGTGAGGGGGGTAAAAAAAAAAAAAGCAGCTAAAAAAAAAATGCCTTGCAGGGTCAAAGAGGAGAGCAAATAAACTTAAAGGCTTGCAAAACAATTTAAAAGG
>CM060321.1:44548521-44553521 GCA_030674155.1 Stramonita haemastoma
CACACACACACACACACACACACACACACACACACACACACACAATACACACACACAGATACACACACACAGTTACACACACACAGATACACACACAGAGACACAGAGACACAGACACACAGACACACAAACACACATAACACAGACACAACACACACACACACACACACACAACACACACACACACACACACACACACACACACACACAAAACACAAAGACACACACATACACACACACTTATAAAAACAAACGTCTCTATCTCTATGCTTTTACACTTTACTCCACCTCTCTCCCAACCCAGCATCTATGTATCTAACCAACCTTTGTCAGCGCTTCATCAAGCTGATTTCTGGCAGGGGAGCTCCTCTCCTTTCAGGGGTATGGTGCTAAACGGATCTCCTGCACTGGGACACAGGGGCTGACAGACAGCTCGTCTGGAAGATGAGACAGTGGGGATCGCCCTGAAATCAGAGTGTGTAGCACTGTGAACAATTAGGGTTATACAGCTAGGTTACATGGAACTCTGTGGAGTAAAATCTGCTTTTCTTGACAGTAGTGGGCGGGATAACTCAGTGGTCAGAGCACTCGCTTTCCCCAAGTCAAGTTAAGCAGAGTCGAACGTGGTTACCAGTTGGATGGGTGACCGTTTGTGTGCCTTGGTTTCAGTACATCCCCCCCCCCCCAGTTCACCCAGCTGTAAATGGGTACCTGCCCTCTTTAGGGTCAGGGAAGATAACGCAGCGAGGGATAGCAGATGGGCACCGCCCTCAACATGCTGGCCCCTAGAGAAGCCGAGGGGAGCGAGGTATCAGAGACCTCAGCTTCTCTAGGGGCCAGCATATTAAGGGCAGCGCCCATCTCTTCTCCCCTCGCTGCTTTACCTTCCCTGACCCTAAAGAGGGCAGGTACCCATTTACAGCTGGATGGAATGGGGGACATACTGAAGCCAAGATGCGCAAACGGTTACCTTTCGACGCTGCTTCACCTTGGCTGGAGGAAAGTGAGAGCTGTGACCACTGAGCCAACCGTCCCCAGCACACCTGTGAAAGCATTACTGAATCCAGCGTGACTGAAACACACTGCTGACAGCCATCACGCGAGAGTTTTAGAATAGTACAAGACGAAGATTATAAGAAATCAAGACTGAAATAGGTGGGGGACTAACGTAGAGATTGGTGGGCGGTAAATGAGGTGGGGTCGGGTGGGGGCTGGAGATTAGAAAAGGCCAGGGGGTAGACATGTAGGTGATGCCTCGATTTATGGACTGGCAAACCTGAATTTAGTGATTCTGGCTTTGAAGCTTATGGCTTATTCCAGACTCAGGAGCAAGGAGATAAAGGAAAGGAAGATTGAGAAGTCCTAGAAAACCATCAACCCACTGATCTATAAGCTGTCGAAGATTTGTCCCCAAGTAGTAAGATTGTACGTAGTCAGTAAGACCAGGTAAGTCAGGAAAAAGTGAGGCAGAGGGAAGTACAGACAAAAATAGATAGACAGACAAACAGACAGACAGACAGGCGTACAGACAGACCGACAGACAAACAGACAGACATACAGACAGACAGACAGACAGACAGGTACAGACAGAAATAGAAAGACAGAAAGACAGACAGACAGAAAGACAGACAGACAGGCAGAGAAAAATGTATAAGCTGAAGGGAACACAAGCACAAACAGAAAAAAGTAATGACATACATTTAGACAGGCAGGCAAACAGAAAGACAGACAAACAGGCAGACAGACAGGCAAGCAGGCAGGAAAGCAGGCAAGCAAAAGGCAGGCAGGCAGGCAGGCAGGCAGGCAGGGAGACAGGCCGGCAGATGGACATAGATCTACAAGTTGGTTAAAAAAGGAGAAATAGAGTCATAGGAAGACACAGAGACTCAGATAAAGAGAGTGAGTGAGTGGAGAGAGAGGGGGGGGGGGGGGGGAGGGAGGGGAGGGAGGGAGAGGAACAGGCAGACAGAGTCAAGTCAAATTTAGAAAAAGAGAGATAGAGATGGAGAGAGAGAGAGAGAGACAGAGAGACAGAGAAGACAGAGAGATATGGAAACACAGACAGAAACATAGACCGAGATAGAGACAAAAATAATCATAAAATGACAGGCAGACAGAAAATGCAGCCCCTAAACAGAGATAAGCTGTGACGGATCTGTAGATAGGTCAAATACAGTTCGTGTCTCTCACGCTTTGAAGAAATTTCAAGAGTGAAGAGCAAGACATATAGAATTTGACCCCCACATCACCGCTCAAGATTCCAATCCCCTTTCCCTTCAGTGCCAGTCCAGACAGGCAGCAGAAAAGACTGACCATCACTAAGTGAAGTCCAGAAAAAGTCTGGGGCTGTCAATCCTTCTGTCATCAAACACTCAGTTACTCCCCTTCTGTTTAGTGAGGAAGGCTTTTTCCTTTCATCAAAAGAGATGGGGGGGGGGGGGGGGAAGAAGTTTCTTTACTAGTCTACTGACTGTCTTTGCCTGTGTCACTTTTGAATTTAAAAAAAAAGGTTTTATTTTAGTCTGTTGCCTGCCTATCCGCTTGTCTGCTTAACTGTTCGTCTGTATGACTGTCTGACTAATATCTGTCCATTTGTAGAAGTGTTTTTTTTAGTATTTTTGGATGTATTGCTTGATGTGTAAATATCTCTTATGGCATCATTCCTTTTTAGGATTTCGGGGTTTTGATTCGTTCTCTCTTTTCTTTTCTTTAAAAAATGAATTAATGCTTCTGCTATCGTGCTTTCTGTCTCTCTGTATATTTGTCTGTCTGTATATCTGTCTGTTTCAAAAATACATCTTATTCTTATAGGATTCGAGCTTACGAGATCCCGGCCCGTAGCCTAAGGCCTCTAAGCCTTTCTCCATGCCGGCTGGTGAGACTATGTGAAGTTTGCTGTGTATGACATCTGTATCACTGTTTCTGTGGGATTACCTGATGGATACCTACACCATGTCGCAGAAAACAAAATATGTAGGTCAAAAAGCTTGTTGTTTGTGTTGTTGTTGTTGTGGTGGTGGTGGTGATATTGTTGTTGGCGTTTTCATTTTTTGTTTTGGGTTTGTTTTGTGTTTTTTTGTGTTTTTTTTGTTTTGTTTTTTTTGTTTGTTTTTTTGGGGGGGTTGCATTGACTGACTTTCTCTTAACCAAAATACCATAATGCAGACTTCCATTATCAATAATTTGTCAATGATATATGTACCCAAACTACACCTTAACCTATATATATAATATATATATATATATATATATATATATATATATATATATATATATATATATATATATATATATATATGTGTGTGTGTGTGTGTGTGTGTGTGTGTTGTGTGTGTGTGTGTGTGTGTGTGTGTGTGTGTGTGTGTGTGTGTGTTGTGTGTGTGTGTGTGTGGTTATTCGGATGAGTCTATAAACTGAAGCCTCGTGTGTAAACATACGCAGAACATCTTGCGCACACGTTAAGAGCCCGTTCTGCCTTTTGGAAGAGCAGGCCATTGTGTGCCGGTAGGATCGGATGACAACAACAAATAAGAAACAGCATGCACACTGATGCCGTGTTTAGACACCATCCCTGGAGACAAATCGGGGAGTTGGAGTCCCCAGGGCGGTTCAGGGCTGTAAATAGCAACGTTCTGGCAGCTCCTGCAACAGCACTGGAACCATGCGTATCGGCGATTGCTTTTTTAATGAAACATTCCAGCGACGTGAAGGGGGAGGAAGAAGGGGGGGTCTGCTGCATTGGTAACAGCTTGCCCTCCATACTAACTCACCCACACTTTTCGCTCTAGAGCCTAGAGCGCAACTCCATAGTCTTCCGAGAGGGACGAATTACTACCCCGACTTTTGTTTTAATGCCTGTTTGGTATTTGTACTCGTCAAACTAGCCTAGGTCCAAAGGTTTCAGGACCTTTTTTTTTAATTCAGCTACACAGACTGCCAATCAAAAACTGTTTTCCACCATGAGACACACAAGAGAACAGTGACTGACTGTCCCAAAAGAAAGTCCACAAAGGTGACGCTCCACCACGAAATGAGTCGCTTAGCACCTGACCCACTTTTCCACTAGCAGCCATTAAACGCAGGTGGGGGTCAAGTTGTTGATTTTAAGATTTTGATTGATTAGAAAACTATAGCCATTATTCTACCATGAAGTGAAATATCAAGACATAATTTTGTTTCCTTTTACCTTTAGACGTGTTTTAGCAATACCCAAGTCTTCATTCTGACCACCTTTTAAGACGCTTAACTTGTCAATTTCTCATTTTATCATTTCCCGCAGTTTATCATTTTAAGTTGCTATAATTTTTGATAGAAGTGTCTGATTTTTAATCTGTTTTTTTTTTTTTTTTGCATTGTATAGCCTGTTCATTGCAGATTAAAAACATGTCAATAACTAAAAACTGACCTCTGATGCAATGTGACTCCATATGTGGTGGAGCGTCACAAATTTCTGCTGGTGTCAGACACTTACTTCAGCTATGGCCTGGTCCTCTTAGCCTGCCTCCTGTTTAAAGCCTCTTCCTATTTTCAGTGGAAAAATAAAAGAGGTCTTCTTTTTTTAATAAGTCACTGTTCTGTTATCTGTCACTCATTGTTCTTCTCTCAGGGTCTGAAGTCTGTCGGTGAGTGTCTGTTTCAGTTATCTGTATGTTTCACTCTTTCTAAGTCTGTTCCTCGGTTTGTGTAACTATTTCATGCTTTTCTTCCTTGAAAGAAGGAAATATGGAAAGGTTTGTTTGTGTTCGGTTTTCTGTTCTTTTTCTGTCTCTTTAGAATGCATCTTTTTGTCTCTTTCTAGGCCTTATATTTGGAATGTCTGTCTTTATTTTGCTTTTATTGTTCTCTGACTCTGTATGTCTCTGTCTCTCTCACCCCGTCTCTCTGTGTGTCTGTCTCTCTTGCCCCCCCCCCCCCCTGTCTCTGTCTGTGTCTGTCTGTCTATCTGTCTGTCTGTCTGTCTGTCTGTCTGTCTGTCTGTCTGTCTGTCTGTCTGTCTGTCT